>CM041212.1:11022550-11466034 GCA_023065735.1 Coffea humblotiana | reverse complement strand
TGCACTCAAGAATCAAACTTTTGTTTATGTTCTTCTCTATTTTGTTGTTTACTCATTTGTTTTAGGCTAATTTCAGAATATCATGAAGATCTATGTTGTTCCTCCATTGGACAGAGAGGAGGTGAAGATAATAAATGGTGGGCCATTAGATAAACCCACTTTGGAGGGGACAAATGACAAAGAACAAAGGTGGAACAAGATTCCCTTTTCCTTAACACTTTGTATGCTTATTCCAAAAACACAATTGCAGGGGGAGAAATCACTGCGCGATGCATGGGGCCGAGTGTATAAGGTGTAAGACTATTTAATCCCAAAAGGGTAGGAACTCACAATCTCCCAGAAATATTCTGCTATATTCATTTATTAGTGCAACACAACATTACTTTGGTTACCCCCTACTTAATTGGCAGTCGAAAATGGAAAAGTTTGTGCACATTTATGCGATCAAAAAATTGGGGTAAATGGGTATCGTATCAATCTGAAATTGTTTGCATTTGTGATAACTATATGAGTTATCTTCATTTTCCATTATATTGTTCAAATTCTTTTAGCACATGGCCATTTATGTTTCGAATTAGACAACTAATTTGTCCAAAATACTGTATATTTTACGGATATTTATAAAGCTATCGTTTCGACAAAAAAAAAAAAAAGACAGCTAATTGTCCTAGGGAAATACGAGTTTGGAAGTTTGTAGTATTGTGCTTTCTTCAAGCAAATTATGTTTAAAGACTTTAAACAAGTCGCCTTATGAAAATATGTTTTGACTTGTATGTGAATTGCGTCGGAGCAAAAATACATGTATAAAATTTTTTTTCTATTGGAAAACACAAATACTAGTATGTATTACCTTAAGATCATTCTAAGAGGATATATGTTTGTATAAATCCAAATCAGAAAAAAAAATATTAATTATTTAAATTTGAATTTAAAATCTAAATTTTGCATATAGGTCATGCATCCAACCATTATTAGTGTATATAAGATTAATTTAAAATATATATTACAAAAGAAAATTATTGCTGGGATAAAATGGTAATATGAGAAGATGGAGACAGCATTATAAAATTTAAAACTTATGATAATGATGTCCGAAGTGCATTTCTAATGAGGTTCGAGCATATTGGATGAAGTGGAAGGCACTTGTTCCTACGTCATCTCTATCTCAAAAAGCCAACAATGAAAGGTGCTCTTCGCTTTCAATACTTAGCGTGTGGGTCACAATCAAAACTTCTAATCTTTTTAGCTTTAATTAGTCAGTCTTAGTTTCCAGTTAGTGCTTAATAAATGCTTTTACAAGGACACTATTGCTAATCATTTTAAACTCAACTTTATAAGTTCTAATCTATGTTTTCAGAACCGGACCGGGTATCGACTCGGTCAAGCTCAGGGGTCAGGGGTCAATGGGTTCAACCGGATTCGATAGGGGTTGAACCGGATGACGTCATAAATAAAAATTATTTAAAAACTAAAATATTATATGTAAAATACCTAATAACATGTTAATATTAATAAAGGTATATTCATATATATTTGATGTTTCAAATATATTTAACAAGAAAATACAAAGAAATTAGAACAATCAAGGAGCAATTTATATTATTTAATAAGTATTAACAAGTTTAGAATTAAAATTATGGACTTAATTAAAAAATAACACCAAACTTTAAGAAAACATTGATAAAGTATAAATATTTGAGGTATATTAATAATTTTTAACAATCTAGGGGTCAAAATATAATATTCAAAAAGTTTGAATTTTTTTTAAAAAATGCTGTTTGAACCGGAAATCCGGTTTTTTCCCGGTCAAACCCGGTCTTGACCGGATTTGACCGGGTTTTACTTGCCCGGTTTTTTAGTATAACTCGGACCGGACACATGGCCGGTTCCCGGTTCGACCGGTTGAACCGGCCGGTCCGGTCCGAATTTTAAAACACAGGTTCTAATCCGAACGGACAAAAGGTGAGTAATCCCTTTACTTGAATGACTAAAATAACCTCCAATCTCTTGGCTATTCCAAATTTCCAAGTTGGAAGTCAATATCTACTCAAGTTATTGTTTTAAGTGATTTATTTTTATTTTGAACTGGAGATTTGGCTGAACCTGTGATTAACTGTTCTAATTTGGACAAAGAAAATCAATCTTTTAAATTTGGAGTGTTTTGAGATGTAATAAGAGAAGAAATGGTCACTCTAGTCAGTTAATATGATCGATTACTACAAACTGTTAAATTACATTTTGTAATGGGTAAATATGCACTTGTTCTTTGAAATAAGGAAAATATCATATGTAATATTTTAACTTTTCTTAATTAAAGCAGCTTTAGTCCTTAAACTTTTAGTTTAACCAATTTAATCCTTGAACTTTTAGTCTTTTAGCTAAAGTCAAGCCAAAATAGAATTTGTTTTCGCTACGCCTATGAGGGTGGAAAGTAACCACCACATCAATTAACTTAAATGAACAATGCTCGCCATATATCCAACAATTTGTGTGATATGTCAATCCTAGAAGAAAAATCACGTGTTCTGTGTATGTTGTGCCAAAAGATATCCTACAGTCCTACTTTGGTAACACTTGGTTAAACAATTAAATTGGCAAAAAAAGTTTAGGAACTAAATTGGATAAATTAAAAGTTTAAGAACTAAATCAGTTTTGGTTAAAAAAAGGGGATTAAATAAACTAGTTTTAAGTTTTACTAATTTGGTTAATCCTGCAATAAGTTTGAGCAGCTATGCCTGGTTTACTAGAACAAATGTCACTTAAGTATTTAAAATTTCTTATTTTGGTCATAAAACTTTTTTTCTTTGACAAAAATGACTACTCAGCTAGTAATAACATCCTTTTTTTGATTTAAAATATAGATTTTTGTTAACCGGTGACCAATATAGCTAGGAAAAAAACTCCAAAGCAAAGAATCTTGAATAATGTAGTGACCTTTTACATTAGTTACTCTTTTTTAAATAATAACTGAGGTTCAAGGATGAAACTAAGGGAGGACAGGAATATGTACAGTTTCTTACGTTAAAATTGTACAGATCTTTAAAATTTTCTATGAATTTTAAACTATTTGTCCCCCTATAAATATTTAAAAATTTTATGTTGATTCAAAAGTTTATATGTACATGTATTTTGCCTCCTCAAATTAAAATTTTTAGTTCCATCCGTGCTCTGGTTGACTTTAAATTTTCACGGTTGAAGTTGTTTACCTCACTCAAGTTTAAGACTGTTTTATGACGGACATGAAACGGGAACAATTCACTGAACTTCCATTACAAATCAACTGATGGTTCAAAATTGCTCAATTAGTAGTTGTAACATTGTTACCGTTCAACACGCACATTGCCGAATTGATAGAATCGTGACAAAATAACATTCATTATGTTTTACTTCTTTCCAAAAGTTCTACTTTTATGCTAAGCTTAGATTGTCCTACTTTATAAGCAGAGTCCAAACAAGATTCGCGCCTGCATTCGTCACTCCAACTTGGAATTTCAACTGTCAAGCACCAAAAATCATATTGCTCAGCTTTTGTGTCTTCTTGAAATAGTATTCATTTGATCCCATTGAAAGTGTCATATTTTTTTTTTGTAATATCTTAAAATATTTATCATCTCAAAAAAGTCAAAACTCTTTTTAGTTTCTTTTTTTTTTCAAAATTGTCCATTCCTTAAATTATGTGTATGTTACATGCTAAATTCAGATTTTGAACAGATATGTTGTTAGCTTCATGGGTTCGTGTTAAGTCTCGCCTAAAAAGGCATTGTATTTCACTTCAATGGCAGTTTCCTCCATCTGGGTTTTTGGAAATTGAATACGGATGCTAGTCTTAGAGAGGGGATAGCTTCAGGGGTGGTATTATTCGTGGAGTTAATGGAGAATGTGTTTGCTTTTCATAAGGAGTTTGGTGAATTAGATGTTTTATCTATTGAAACTCAGGCTCTATTTTTTGGTTTGCAAGAATGTCTACAGCGCAAGATTTTCCCATTGCTTGTTGAAGTGGATTCTCAAGTTTTGTTGTGTGTTCTTCAAACCTCTAAAAAGTTGAGGTGGCCTTTGCGTAAAACTATTGAGAGGATTTTGTCACTTTTAGGGCAACTTTCAGCTAAATTTTCCATGTTTATCGAGAAATTAATTCTAATGCGATTTTTTGGCCTCTTTGCAAGGTTTTTCGTGCATCATTTTAAATAGTGTTGCAGATTTGTCGAGTCAATGTAAGGCTATTTTACAATTAGAGAGGTAAGGTTTTGTTTATATTCGTACTTCTTTTATAAGGAAGTAAATACTCTCGTTTATTGTTTTATTCTTTGTCATGTACCGGAAATAAGGCTACATGTCCCCCTCTGTTGTTTACTGATTTTTCAAAGTATTAATAAATTTGGGCTGGCATTCCATTCCCATATACGAGGTTTGTCAAAAAGAAATTCAAATTTTGAATATTAAAGGATAAAATTAGAAAGAGAAATATAAACATCACAATCAAATTACTTTTTAAAAGTTGAATTCCTAAACCACAACAAAAACAAATTGTGACGGAGGGAGTATATTTTATTTTTATTTTTGACAACCTCTATTGTAATATACCCTTTCTCCCATACAAAAAAGAAGGATGACAATCCAAAATTTTATTTATAAAATAAAAATTGATATACAACAGAAGGGAAACATAAACATAACCTCTAAAACATAAGTGAAATAGATAAACAAGCTAACTGTAAAATTTTTTTTAAAAAGTTTTGACCATTTCCTCAAGGAAGGAAGTCGTATTCTGTCAGCAAGAATTTCTCCAATTTATCCAAGTGATCTATACAATTGAGGAAGTGACTAAATCTAATTTATTCCATTGACATGTTCGTTTCAGTAATCATTTGTGGGTGAATGTTGATAGAGAGGTAATTAACATATCTCTTTAATTGACATCTCTCTTTAATTCCTTTCAAGAAAAAATGAAGTATCTGTTTAGTTAATCATTCACATGTTTACAGCATATATTGTCTTGGGCAAATTCTAGATTCATATATATAGCTCTTATGTAAATAAAAACTATTTTTGGGCATATGAGGCTTAATTAGATTAGCTCGTTAAAAGAATTTTTGTGTTGACAATTCTTATGTAACATATTTCAAATTGTGAAAAAAAAAAAAGAAATCGTGAGACCTAGAAGAGAAAAAAGCGCATATCAAACAACAAAGAAGTACACACTTTTAAATACCAAAGTAATTAAAGATTTCGGTATTATTTTTGCAATCTGAGAATGCTGAAAAAAAGTAAAATGAACACTTTCAATGCTACAAGTAGCCCAAAAAAAGCTAAAATAGTTAAATTCATTCATTCTTGGTCATCACTCATGAGCTCCTTATACCTTTTTCATTTAAAGATGCATAATGGATCTGGAGTCCTAATACACTACTGGCAACTCCAAAGCTCCTATGTGATTTTAATGGATATAACTTTTGTGTATAATAGAATACTTTTCCAAATTACAAAAGATAATTATGCGGAAACTCATAAGAGTTTGAAGTTTAAAGAGAATTGCATTATTTAGATTCCGATTTGAGATAAATAGATTACTCTACTCTTTTGGAAATGAAATGTGTTTGAGATAAAACTTAATTGTTTTAAAAAATTAAAGAACAAATAAGGTAGTTAAAAGAGTGAAAGTAAGATCCCACCAAAAAAAATCCGAAATTTTCTTACTAGAAGTAGGGAAAGCCAATGTCCTTTTTGTTTCATTTTTATTTTTTACTTTTATCCCAGCAGGTACCCATCCGGGCACTTGTTAGACATTTACATTAGGATAATTTTTTATCTACTGTCAATGTATAATTTTTTCTACGATTTAGATCATGCCACAAATTTAAAATTCAAATCATGCATGTATAGTATACATCCAAAGCTATTAGTGTAAAAAAACTACTGTACTTTCAAAAAGTTAATCCTTTACATTGGATAATGGGTAACTTTTTATACACCATCAGAATTCGTTTGATTTATGGGATGATACAGAATTGGATTAATCATCCTTGTCATCCCATTTTTGGTTGCATTTTACACATGGAATGACACATCCCAACTAATCGAATTAATGCCCCATTCAATGGATAAAATAATCCCATGGAGGAAGTGGTATTAATCATCAGGGAATGACTAAGAGATAGGATGATGAAATTTTAGACTAATTTATCCTTACAAATAATATAAAATTTATACTCTCATAAATATATAACTTTACCCTTACACAATAATATAACATGAATGGACTAATTTTACACATGGATGACACATCCCAACTAATCAAATTAATGCCCCGTTCATGGGATGAAATAATCCCATGGAGGAAGTGGTATTAATCATCAGGGATGACTAAGAGATAGGATGATGAAATTTTAGACTAATTTATCCTTACAATAATATAAAATTTATACTCTTCTAAATATATAACCTTACCTTTACACAATAATATAACATGAATGGACTATTTGCCCCTACTAATTAATTTACAATTTTTGACTAATTTGCCCCTACTACTAACATAACAATATTTTGGACTAATTTGCCCTTGCAAATAATACATATTTATATTGAATATTATATAACCATACTCTCACACAAGAATATGATAATAAACGGACTAATTTGCCCCTACTAATTATATTAAATTTTTTGACTAATTTGCCCCTATCATTATTTTAAATTTTTTGATAAATTTACCCCCATTAATTAATTTAAAATTTTGACTAATTTGCCCCTACTTACATAAAAGGACTATATTGTCCTTACTAACCTTATTTTCTCAATCAAATTCTATATAAGCACAAGTTCAGTCCAAAGAAAATATTGTATTGGCACTCTTAAATGGGTTGGATTTTATTCAACTTAACTCCAACTTAGTCAAGACTTGACCCATTATTTAATTAAAATTAAAATTTAGATTCAAAAACTAGGTTCGGACCTATTTTTAAGGGCCCCAATGGGTTGAGTTTGAGTGAATGCAAATTTTTATATATCAAACCCTTTGATTTACTTATAATTCTAAAGTTTCAAATTATTTTATTTTAATAAAATTTAAAAATTATTAAATTATTTTTATTTAAATGATCCTACAAATTAAGGGGTACTTTGGCCATTAAAATAGTAATCCCATCTCATCCAGTTTCCAACCAAACACAGGATATGATTATTTTTCAATATATCATGTCCAACGTAAAATCAATCAAATACTAGATTATTTGAATTATTAATTCGAGGATAATTCAAACCTAGGATTAATAATTTGAGGATGAATCATCATATTTCATCCAGTCCATGAACCAAACGAACCTTCAATGTATAAATTTTTTATACTAACAGGTTTAGATCAATGTTATATAATATGAATTCAAATTTGAAATTTAAATCATGCATATATGACATACCTAATTTTCATATAGGTATACACTAACATTCATTGCACTTCCTATATTTAGAAACAATCAAGAATTAATTTTATGGGAAAATGACTTGTTTCATCCCTCACATTTCGCAAAAATATTATTTTCATTCATCACTGCTAAAACGAAGCAAATTCGTTCTTGACATTTAAAAATTAAAACTATTACATTCCTGAACCCAACTTTCAATGTGAATCAAACCATCCAATAAGTCAATAACAAATTTCGTGGATAGAATTGATGGATCATTTGATCAACTCCATCACATTCACATGATATTTATTGAATCAAAAAAGGAAAATAAAAAAGTATAACATAAAAAGGCTGTTCCTGTGTCTTGGAATAGTTGGTTTGGATAAATATTTTCATGCATTGTTAGTGTATATACTTGTGAATCTAGATGTATACTATACATACAAGTTTGGTATTAAATTTAAATTGAAATGATGGGGCAGATATTTAGACCCGTCAGTATATATAATGAGAATATATGAAAGAATAATCCTTCCCTTTTTATGTTATAATTTTTTATTTTCCTTTTTTGGTTCATTAATTTTCATGTGAATATCAAGTTGAGTAACTAAGTAATCTACCAATTATACTCCCGAATTTGTAATCGGGTTGTAAGGTTGGATTCAAATTGAAAGTTGAGTTCATGGATGTAATAGATTTAGTTTTTAAATGTTAAGGACGAATTCGATTCGTTTTAAAAGTGAGAAATGAAAAGAATATTTTTGTGAAATGCGAGAAATGAAACGAATGAAACTAATTGTTTTCCTAATTTATTTTTGCCAAAATATTAGAACTTAAGTCCTGTCTTTAACGAGAGGCCAAAGTTCCAATTAAGCCAAACCTTTCATTTTTAAAAGGAAGTAAGAATTTTGGTCAAAACGAACCGATGTCATCAGCCAAGAGCCGCGAGGGGCGTAACCGGTAAATGCTTGAAGTTATAAGGGCATTTTCTGAACCTAGTTGTTTTATATTTCTCCCAGGTATCTTCTCTCATCTCTGGACACTCAACCCACTGCTAAAAATAGGACACAAAACTTGGGATTCCTTCGAATTAAGGTTGGTAGATGATGAAGAGCTTAGTCATTTGAAAATGAACTACAGTAAATTGCTTCTCTTGCTAAGAATCAAGTCTTTTTATATTGCTGTTTCTTGTTCCCATGCTCTGTTATTCACTCACACCATTTCCTCTACTTTCAGATAAGATAGAAACCAGTGATTTTTTATGAAGCTTTTGCCACGGTTCAAGACCCTTTCATGGAATTTTCTGAGCTCTGAACTTGATTCTCATTTTCAGCCTGAGCTTACAGCAAATGGGTTGGAGTTAGATCTATCAAAGGTGGGACTTTTTGGCTTCTCAGTCACAAGAAACTCTTTTTGTGATATTATTTAATGCTTCTTAACTGAAATGTGTTAAATCCCGCTTGTGTTTTGGTACTTTGAGGCTGATTCTAAGCAACTTTTGAATTACCGAAGCTGTTAAATTTGTTGGAAAGTTTTCTTTATGTGGGATGAAAATTGAGTCAGCATGACTAAATTGCTCCATGTGCCAGAATTTCGAGGTTTTCTTTGCATTTTGCTGTAATTTTTAATTTAATTTTGTGCTTCAGGAATTGTTTACTTCTGTCTTTTGTAAACTGTGAAGAATCTTAGTTCGTGTTGCATTTTTTTTGTTGTAAAGTTGGGCAAATTTGACTGAGAGATGTTTACTGGTTTCATGTTTGGGCGCCTTACTTTGAGTTTGAAACCTACGTTCTCCATTCTGGTTGAAAAAGTTTTAGATTTTATTCTTTCTCAGCAAACAAGAAGTTTCTTGAATGTATTCGCGCTTATCTACTTTTATTGAATTTAATCAAAATGTCATATTAATTGAGGAGGGCTTTGGTATTAAGCAGAATATTTTCATAGTTTTACCTGTTATTTCCTGAAGTAATCTGGTATTGCAGCAGCCAAATAACTTAATCGTCCTTCTCTAGATTGTCATGGTTTTGGCTAGAGAGCAGATATCCTTGAATTGAAATTTTAACTTGATAATGCTTCTGATCCTTGTAATGGAATTTGGTTTCTCATTTGCAGAGAAATCAAATGCTCTTCTAGCAGTCATGAGAATCTTTTATAATCAGCGATCTATAATCGCTGGATAGATTGGCAAAACTAGCAGAAACTGTGTGCACAGGACTATTCAGTTACTCTGCCAATATAAAGTTAAAAGAATTAGGCATTTTCAATGCAAGCGTCACAACGACCTAGAAAAGTAGGCATGCCAAATACATTCTTCCTAAATCAGCCTCTGCAGAAGGTAGAGTCCTATTTTCTGCCCCATATTCAAACTTTTGAACCCCAGTTGAGCTGTAATAACAGCAGATATGGGCCTAGCTGTCCCATTCAGATTTCTCATGACCGATATTGTACCCTGGAGTCATCGTCATTGATGGGCAATCATGCTATCTACAATTCTCCTTCAACTGTGAGTTTTTCACCGATTGGGAGCCCTGTGTCCCAGCAAGAATCTTTGCACATGACAGATCCAGTTCAGTCACCAGAAACTAATTATGGTTCTCCTTTGAGTGGGTCTTGCATAACCAATGATGTAAATGACCTTAGGCACAAGCTGAGGGAGCTAGAAAATGCAATGCTTGGACCTGACTCTGACTTTTTTGGGGCTTGTGATAATTTGTTGCCAATCAATGAAGGTCCACTTGAAAACAGTTGGAGACAAATGATAGAGGTTATACCCCGAGGAGATTTGAAGCAGATTCTTATTGCCTGTGCAAAAGCAGTAGCAGATAATGATACATTGATATCACAGTGGCTAATGTCTGAACTACGCCAGATGGTGTCAGTTTCTGGTGAACCAATCCAGCGTCTAGGAGCCTACATGTTGGAAGGACTTGTTGCAAAACTGGCTGCTTCAGGAAGTTCCATCTACAAATCTTTGAGATGCAAGGAGCCTGCAAGCTTCGAACTCTTATCTTATATGCACATTCTTTATGAAGTTTGCCCTTACTTCAAATTTGGATATATGTCAGCAAATGGTGCTATTGCTGAAGCAATGAAGGATGAAAACAGAGTTCACATCATTGATTTCCAAATTTCTCAGGGTAGTCAATGGGTGACTCTGATACAGGCTTTTGCAGCGCGGCCAGGAGGGCCACCACACATTCGCATAACTGGTATCGATGATTCCACTTCAGCTTATGCACGTGGAGGAGGATTGAGTATTGTGGGACAGAGGTTGTCTAGGCTTGCTGAGTCATTCAAAGTGCCTTTCGAATTCCATGCTGCAGCCATGTCTGGTTGTGAAGTCCAGCCTGAAGATCTAGGAATTCAACCAGGGGAAGCACTGGCAGTGAATTTTGCTTTTGTGCTGCACCACATGCCTGATGAAAGTGTCAGCACTGAAAATCCTCGGGATCGACTGCTAAGGCTGGTGAAAAGCTTGAATCCCAAGGTGGTGACTCTTGTTGAACAAGAATCAAATACAAATACTGCTGCTTTTTTTCCTCGTTTCCTTGAAACCTTGGATTATTATACAGCTATGTTTGAATCCATTGACGTTACTCTTCCAAGAGATCACAAAGAGCGAATCAATGTTGAGCAGCACTGCTTGGCAAGAGATGTTGTCAACGTAATTGCCTGTGAGGGTCCTGAAAGGGTGGAAAGACATGAGGTCCTTGGGAAGTGGAAATCACGGTTCAGAATGGCTGGTTTTAGTCCATACCCCTTATGTTCCTTGGTTAATGCCACCATTAAAAACCTGCTAGAAAACTACTCGGACAAATACAGGCTAGAAGAAAGAGATGGGGCTCTTTATCTTGGTTGGATGAATAGAGATTTGGTTGCTTCTTGTGCATGGAAATGAGCTGCGTCTCCATCTGATGGAACAAGCTAGGTTGTATGGAACCTCAAGTTTTCCATCTTTCTCCTTTTTTGCTCACCATCACCATCCCTTTTTGAGTTTTGTGACTCATGCTTACTGTAGAAGTTATTCAAGCTATGAAACCTGTAAAGTCCAGCTTAGTTTGCTTTTCTTTGAGATCAATTTAACCAGATTGCATTTCTTAAACTTTGTTTTGCATTATATGCTGGCGTTTCTTTTTACATGGATTTCTTTTCTTTGGATCACTAGAAGATGAGTTTCAGTTTGTAAGTCCTGTCAAGGAACCAAAGCTTGAAGTGCTTGGTACCCTACTGAAAAAGAAAGAAAAGGTAGATCGGGAAACCAATGCACAGCACCACCAGTAATTGCTTTGAACATGAAAGATATCTAGGATGAAGAGGTGAAATGAGTAAGGAGGCCCAGCCCTTTCTTTAAAACGTAGCACTTGGATACACAAGGTTTACGGTAAATTATCATCATGAGTTATTACCAAAAAAAAAAAAAAAATTTAAAATAATGTAAAATAAAAATAATCATCATGAGCAACATGATTACCTCAACATATTTGACTCAGGATACAAATATTTAAAAAATATTAAGAATTTGTTTGATAACTTAATTCAACATTTAAATTTAATAGATTTAAATTTTAATATATTCAAACCGTTTGATAATAAAAAATTTAATATTTGAATTAATTAAGTAACACTAAATTTTCTAGAAAAAATTTACTCCCAAAATTAAGTGATAAATTATTCACTTATCACGGAATGAAATATGCATTCAAATGTATTTAATTTAATACTTAACAATTCAATAACTCAAATTTCAAACTTTAGTTTTATCAATCGCACCCTAAGTCTTGTCATAAGCTCTCTAGTTCCTATTTAAAAATATGAAGTCTCGTTATAAGAACAAATACTTTGAGAACATCTTAGATGTGTTCATAGCTCCTATTTTGAATAATTTGTACAGCAGTATCTATTTATCATCAATCCTGACCAATGAAGCAGTTAAATTAGTTTCCTCAATCCAAGATATCTATTTTTATCAACCCCTTTCCACACTCCATTCTCGGAGCAGGTCATAGTAGACCTAAAAAACCCAAATTGGAGGACAAACGAGAACAAAGTGATGCAATTGCTCAGAACCAAAATAGTAACTGATGATGCTAGCTATCAAAAAGATAGTAATTGGGCAGCTCCAAATCAATTTGCACCAATATTTACTATCAAATCCATGCCAACCGGGTTGTGTTCTCCAATTTCAGATTTTGCCTCTCCTTTCATTGTTGTTCCATTAATACCACTTTCTGTTGCACTGTGTCCAACAGTCCTAGAAGCAGGCATATCATGATCATGCTTTCCTTCATACGTTGTGATAACAACTTTTGGTTCATGGGATGACCTCTCAACATGTTTCTTGACTGTGCAACCAGCATTTGAGCACCTGTAGTAACTCCTGAAGAGCCAAGAAAACACATTTTACAACAATAAAAACGCAAATTTGATGCACAGCAACTTTAAGCATTATTTGTCAACTAACCAAAAACATAAAGTTGCCGGGACTTCTAGAGACATAACATCCAAATGAATGCCCACATAGGATGAACGTTAAAACATGAATGACAGGTGAAAAAGAAAGAAAAGTGTGCAGAAATCATCACTGACCAGTCTAATACATCTCTATGTTAATTAGGATGATTGAGATCAGCAACCGTGATATAGAGTCATATGGAGCAAACTCAGCTTGGATGCAGTGGCTTCTTGAATTTAAAGATGAAATCAGGTTTCAACGATTGCAGGAATTGGCTTTAAAAATCACAAATGGAAAGTAGACTCCCAAGGAAGAGGTTATCGGGAAACCTCAAAAATCACTAGTAGTAATGGCAAGGAATCACTCCTAATCAAATAGGTTGCGCATCAAAAGCTGGAAGCCAATTAATATGTCTGCTAAAATTACTCCTCCTACAATCAGCTCAATTTTCTTTTATGTTTTACAGTGGATGTGCACATTATATAGGCCACTAGTAGATGCAAACAATTACAAAACCTATCTTAACTTACAGTAGCACAATGGAAACAGAAAATGCATAACTGCTTGGATCTTAATAGTAGGCATTGAAAATTAAAGAGCTTAGGTTCAATCAGAGTTGAAATAAGGCATCAATATTCTATCAAAAAGTCCTCAGATAACATTTAATTAAACAAAATATAAATCAGGAGGTTTGTCATGAATAGATGCATCACAGGTGACATACACAAATAAAAGATGCAACTACTTTATAAGACCCACAAAAGCAGCACGCCAAAACCAATTAAAGCTGGAGCAAAAAGACAACAAATTAATACTAAATCGAAGAAATTCATTACAATAAACCAGAATTTTACCAACTTAACTATGGAGTCACTTTTATTTTAGCCAAGAGAACAGACTGTCACTATTTTTGCTTTTCATATTTTGTCAAACAGAAACTGAATACTGTATTACAAATGACAAGCTGCCATCTGCATTAAATGAAACTAACTGGCGTGTAAAAATAGTAGTACCTAAAACTGAAGATGGAACAGGAAAAGGAGAAGTATATTATCAAGCAAATAACTAACCTTAGCGGATTATACAGAATTAAAGTGCAACAAGAAATCACAAGTTTCCATCAACTATCATTTTCTGAACATACTAACACATTGTATTATGAAACACTTGAATCCATCCCCTAAAATTTGTAACTTCTAGTATAGATGCCATAGCTACCATTATATGTCCATGCAGAATACTTGTAAAAGATGCATAAAAATTCAGGAAAAAAAATCAAGGTTTCATGTCCCTTTGCTGCTTCCACCAAGGTTACTCTTTCCTCTGCTCAGAACTAAGTCTCTGCAATAGCAAACAATTCTTGTATGTGTGATCTCAGAGAGAAGAAACAAAGAATGGACCATAACTCAGGCATTTACATATACAGTGTCTCGCAAACCAAGAAAGGAAAATAGATGGTTCAGCTGCAGCATATGATGCCACAAACATGGAACAAGCTCAATTGAAAAATTACAAGGTTAATAATGGAAGTTACGAAACAGCATTTCCTATTGATACTACAATTTAAAAATTTGACATAGAGCACCAATCAGAAGCACAAATGTAATGCAACTGAATATACCTAGGATTGGGGTTTCCTTTAACTAATTTCTGCCCATATTTGCGCCAGCGATAGCCATCATTTACTATGTCAACCTCACTCATCATGTGAACCACTTGCCTTGATTCACAGTGAGTCTTTTTCACTTGATTGTTATGAACATCACAAGTTTCTCTCTTCCTGTGGCCAAAGAATTATTGTCAGTTATACGGTCTGAGAAAGTGCCCTAGATAAATTTAAGAGAAACCATTTTGGTTATCTTACTGTCTCTTGGAAGTGGGACTGATGTCATTATCAATATCATCTCTTGGATTATGCGACTGTGGAACTGCCTCTCCTGTACTATTATTACTTGCTGTGGCAGCCAACTCCCTTGGAGTTTCTGCTGGGTCAATAGGTTGAGGTTTATCATTATGGGCAACAACCAGATCATCTCCAGCTAAGAAGCCACAGAATAAATAATTAAATTCCTTACTTATGTGTCAAAAGATTCAAATATAATCAACCATATACTCTTAGTTTACCTTCTGATGTAGCTATTGCAGGCATGTCTGCTTTACTCACTTCGGAAGGAGACACAAATGCAGTACATTGGGGACTACTTTGCAATTTAGGGTGTTCGTGTTTTCCAATGTACTTAATATCTGTAAGACGTCCATCATGCAATCTCTCCACCTGCTTTTTGGCTCGACAAGTAGAATAAGTACATTTGTAATAGCTCCTTACAAAAACATTTCCTTTAACAAGCTTCTGTCCATACTTCCGCCAATTATATCCATCATCCAATGCTTTTTCACGTATTCTAGGGGAATTGCTTCCGTGTTCAGATTGTGTTGCATGAACCCCAATATCAGGGTTCCGTCTTGGCTGCAACTTATATAGAACTTTCTCTGGTTTAGCAGAATAAGTGATTTTCTCTTGATCAGATGAAGATGTGCACACACGCATATTAGTATTTTGCATATGTTGCAAAGACTTCTCAAGCACTGAAGAATCAGTTCCTCCTCCTTCACAGGGTAGTGATGCATCTTTTCCAGCATCAGTTCCTTGTCCCTGCTCTGGGCCATCTGGATCCATTTTTGTAATTATAGAAACATGATTGAATTGTGACACATGGGTCCCACTCTCAGGTATCAGTTTCTCACCAGACATTGGTGTATTGCTTCCAGTATGTGGACTCAAATTCTGCTCTGAGGGACCCAACTCCTCCTTTGGCTGCACAGACACTTGATTGAACTGCGATGCCCTGTTTCCATTCTCAGGGATTAATTGCTTACTAGACACTGATGCATGAAGCTGACCATCAGAAACTAGCTCCTTTTTTGGTACAATAGAAACTTGATTGGATATTGCTACATCGTTCCCACTATCAAGTACTTCAGTTTCACCATATGCTGTTGAATGATTTCCTGCACCATGGCTCTGCCACTGATTCAATTCATCTTTCTCATTTTTCACTAAGGGAGGGACTTTATGTGCCTCTGGTTCACAACTTTCACTCACAGAGATCTGTTTTTGCTGCAGACTTCCTGATTCAATTTTCGGTACTACACAAGAAACAACCTCACCTGAATTGGATGGTGACACAGGAACCCCATTATGAGGGCTATCCCTTGGCTGCATATTGCTTGACACTTTCTCACACTTTGTAAGATCCACAATTTTTATTTGGCAATTTTGGAGGTTTAGGATATGGAATCTGAAATGCGAACTCTTTCTCCTGTGCAGTCTGACCACAAATTTCCTCTGGAGATACCCACTGACAGTAATCAATTTGGTTAGTATTTCAATTGATGGATCTTGGGTACATGAGCCCTCTTTCAGCTGCAATTGTTCAGAGAAAAACTCATTTGGCCAACCGTCCTGTAAGCTAGTGGTAGGAGTCTTGACAGAATACCATTAATTCATTTGAGAAGTCCATAACCTGCAGAGTGTCCATATGACGACAAGAGTCATGATGAGCAAAACTGTAAAAGACTACAAACTTTGGTAAATGCATGCCAGTCAAGTTACCAAATCAACAGAATTTTGAGAACCAACAGTAACAAACTCAAAGAAAGTCCAATATATTTCCACACACTCGCACACAAATGCACATACAGAAGTCCAAAGTCCAAGATGCTGGTTTCTAGAAAATGAAATACTTCAACACTTTGAAACCTACAAATTGTTCCAACAACTACTTACAGAAGGGGGAAAAGGAAGTTCTTTGTGGTATAAAGCTCTTTAAATACAATATTAAATGAACTAGTGTTAGGGAGAAAGAAGACATAAGAGATGCCTAATTTCAAGAACTTATTAATCGCCAAATGCATTTTTTAATTTACGCAATTTTATTGTTAATCTCACTCATTCTGTTTTCAATGTTTATGGTTCCAACCATATTATATAAATCAAGAACATCATATCCAAACTTCAACAAACCAAAAGTCATCATTTCTCCCCATTTCTTCCAGCCTCTACAACTAGACTAACAGTTGCATCCTCTTCACTCTCCTACAAGTTAGAAAGACCAAATTAAAAGCAAATCCAACTTTGTCAGACTCATTTTGGCATGAATGAGCAATGGATTTAATGCCCGTACAGAATATGTGCCCAATAATGTTAAAACTGTTGTCTGAGAAGACATAGATAATGCTGAAAAGGCTCTATACTTCCTAATCTTGAGGACTTCAACGATTATAAGTAATATCATGGTGGGTGAATGAGATTATACTCACTCCAAACAAATCAGAACCTCTTAACAATCCAATATATCAATTATACGTGTTTAAAGAGGAGATTGCGACTAATATAAGATTCAAGGCCTATAATATCAAGATATTAACATTTATCACCAATCATTAGAGATAGGCGACCCAATAACAGAACTCACTCACAAACTCCAAAGCATGTAGTCCCAAATTGGAGTTCATTCATAAAAAATTAGGTATTTGCTTTTCAAAAATTCCCAAAGAAAAAGATAGCTTTTCTGAGAATCTCAAAAAAAAAAAGAAAAAGAAAAAGAAAATGAGAAACGAAACTTTTCGAGACCACTTTGACTTTTCAGTTTCGTGTTTGAAAAGCTAGCCCAATGGATTTGGGGCCTTGCACAATCCTTGAGATAATCCCAGTTTCATGGCTCACCTGCTTGCCATTTTTTGTTTCATAAGTACCAACTTGCTTACAATTACTATGAGGATGTGCATAACCATGCAAAAAGGCTCCATAATCCTTTGCACGGGCCCACATTCCAGGAGACTTCCTAATTGAGTACCTGGTTACTAAAACAGGGCCTTTTTCTAAATCTATTTAACAAGACCAAGACAAGGAAGCCCAATTCCGATACATCATGGGGTCCATATTCTTCGAGCTATATCAAAGGATACATTATACGGCAAAGATCTCTTGCAATCAAGGAAACCAAAAGAAAGATGAGAAAAAACAGCAGAGAGTGATCCTTAAAGCCCAAAGGCTACCGAATCAGGTCTCCACCCTTTTTGAGGGAATGAACCACGAACACTAAAATGGACTTCCGACAGTGAAATCCACCATATCCTGCGGTTCATTGCATCCCTACCAGCCTGCTAGCCATACAAGCATGCCAGGTTCACTCCGAATTTTTTCCACTTTAGTTTCATCATTCTTTACCCTTTTAAGTTCAGTGAATTGGCTTAAGATTTATCCAATAAAACAAATATAACACAAAGTCATAAATTGATTTCGATACGAGTAGGCATATTAAGATTACATCAGCTAGATTCCATTTGGACAAAATAAGCTATCTAGTGGACATACATAAAGAACTGTTCTCTAAGATTAACAAAGAAGAGCAATAAATGGAAGAATATTTTATGTTTCAAACATATTTATTTGAACAACAAAGTTTACTTTCTTGAGTATCTCTTGGGTATTCCAATCATAACCTACTTTATTTCTTTACCGATTAAAAAAATGCATTTCAAACTATTTATTTCCAAAATTTTGCAATTTACAGAAGCACATTAGAGATGACCCCCTTTCCCTCTATAACCACATTTAGGCTACTAACATCCAGTAAGCTGAAGCTTTACCATATGAGCTGATTATTGAAAAGACACATAAAGTCAAACACAAGAAACCAAGAAGCACTACAGATGTGCGTCAAATGGAACTTGAGAACCAAGGATTTAACACGTTTTGTGTTAACATCAGCAAACGAAGTGAAATTTCAGAAACTAATCTGTAATGGTAGTTGTTCATACCAAAGAAGCATTTATAACTACCAACTCATATGGACTTGTAGGCAGCTAGTCAATAGTTCAATTTATGAACATTATAATTCATTTGACCAAACAATAATTAACAAAAAATCACAAAATTGAAGAACTTTCGATCATTCTCTTCCCTACAAGCCACAAAATTGGGAAAAATTTATCAGAAGGCAACAATTGGAGCCCTCATAACACCTGAAGAAGTCACCAATTTCAGGCTACTTATTATGAAGGCTCTTTATATTGACTTCTCTACAAAATGTACTGCTATGCGCGCACAAAAATGTCTAATTTTGTAAACAAAAGCAGTGTAAATGGCCTTCACAGAAAATACCACCGAAATATTTCCTCTTTATGAATTAATATGTCTTCAAGCGCGCCCTTTTCACAATTCTCCCCTTGTATTCACTCAACTTTGGAACAATAAACTTTCGTTTTCAAATTTCTGCAAATAAAGTTTCCCTTCTACTACGTAAAAAAAAATAAAAAAACACAAATGAAAAGAAAACTTGCCCCTTTTTCTTGTTATAATGATCCACCACTATATTTCCAGAGCATGAAACACCTTTACTTTTGAGGAAATAAAACATTCTCAAAATTCAAAAAATTAATACCAAAGCACAGAAAACAAGATACACCAAACCAAAAAATCTCAAAAAAGAAACAAAAAAGGAAACAAAAGAAGATATAAACAAGAATATGAGCTAACTAAACAAGACATACAAATTTCCAACTAACAAATACTCCTACAATTAAAGCTCAAACAGGAGAACCCTAGCTCCGTTAAGCTATAATTTCAAAAAATAAAAAAGAATAATGCAAAAGCAAAAGAAATAAACAAATAACAGTAGTGTAATTTTCCCACCTCGTCAGTAGTCTGCTACTTGAGTAAACGCCGGCGGATAAACATTCAGAGGCCGCCAGTTGACTAAGGCCGGAAAGATGCCGGAAATATAACTGTAATTTAACGGTAACGATAATACTAAAAGAAAAAAGGGCCAAAGGAAAGGACGAAAAACAGTCCCAGCGGAAATGAAAATGAAAAAAAGGGGAAAATTAAGTTAAAATGAGGAGCTTGTTGGGGTGGTTAGTTAAAAAAATTAATTAATAAATATATAGAAATTAATAAATATATAGTAAATAGTGAAAGCAGTTTTGAGCTGAGTTGACTAGACTCAGTCCAACAACCACCCCTATCTGACCTTATGTTGCTATCTCTGGTTCTGCTGGTCACAAAAGAGCAAGTGCAAACAAACAAATCGAATAAAAGGTTAATTGCAACATGCACCACTCAATTATCTATTATTTAAAACTTGCATCCTGAACTGTACTTCACTCAGTTACCTACTATTCAAACTTGCGTCCAAAACTATCAATTTAAGACTTTGGGATTTCACGTAATCTTGCATTTGTGGTATAGTGTTCAAATCAAATGAAGATAGATGAGTTTCTCTCATTATTTTTTTTAATAAAAAGACTGCAAGACCTTTATTGATATTCTCTTATATGTATCTATTGATTGATACTATTTTATTTGCATTTGTTTATTGGAATTCATTATTCATCTAAGGATACTATAGGATTTAATTAAAAAATACATTTCTAAATTTATTGGGTTTCAATTGATTTGAACAATGTTTCACAAATTGGAAGTATAAGTTACTCAAATGTTACAATTGATAATTTAAGTTGCAAATAATTAATTAGTGAGAACTATAATTCATCCTGAATAACGTCAAATATCTACTTTGATCCTTCTCTTTGGTTTTTCCTAATTTAGTCTTTCTCTTTAGAAATTGCTATTGATCTCGAATAAAGTCAAGGGTGCAAATGATTAATTCAAGAGTGGAAATTACAATTATTCATGAATAAAATCAAATTTCTACTTTAGTCCTTTTGTGAGGACTCGAAAAAATTATTTTATTTTTTTGAATACATTTTCTTTACTTTACTTTATTGTCTTAATTTCCTAGATATTTTTATAAGAGAGTTAAGATTTTTAACCATTTTTCTTGTATAAGTTAGTACATGTTAAGTTCGTAGTGCATTATGGAAGTAAGACCCACTAATGAGGTGTGTGTGACAAATTTTTGAAGATTAAGAGGAGTTTTGTGCAAAGAGATATTATTTTATAAGGTGTTAAGGGATAATTAGAGGTTGGCTAGATATTTTAACATTTGGAAGACAAATAGATGAGGATTAACCTTGGAAAGCCAAGTGTCACCAAAGCCATAGAGCTTTGATTTTGACAAAACCTTTCTTAACCTTTAATTAACAAAAAAATTGATCAAAAATCTATCATCTTTCCTTTCTTCTTGGCCGACCCTCTTGAGGAAAAAAAAGAGAGAAAAACTTCATTTTCAACCTCCAAATCTTGCTTGAATCCTTGAGTTTTCACCATAAACTTGCAATCCAAACCATAAAAAGTGACATTTAGGAAGGATTAAGGACTTTGGTGGAGAGATTTGGGAGAAAGAAGCTCTTGGTTTCCATTTCTTCTTAGGGTTTCAAGGTAACTATATCAAGAAATCATCTTCTCTTTTATTACATGCATATGAGTAGATTTAAGGGTTGATTTTGGTAGTTTTCATGGAAAAATTCATGGTTTGTGTGGTGGTTGGAAAATTGCAGCTTTGAGTGAGAAATTTCAGCTTTGATATGATGATTTGAGCTTGGGTATAATCTATCAGTGTTGCCATGTGAATTTTCTAGCTTTTATATGTTATTTTGGCTTCATTATAGAAAATTTCATCTTGTAGTTGTAATTTCAGCTTAGGGTTATATTTTTCCAGCTTTATTATGAAGTTCTTGAGTTAGATAATTGGCTATTTTGGGTGGCTTTGTGACCTTAATCAAGTGTACTTTATAGCCTATAACTTGTGGTTGTAATTGAGGTTGGATTGCTATGAATATAGGTGTTGAGTTTGGAAGGAAAAGTTAAGGAAATAAGGGGAAGTGCTGCTAAAATTTTGTTACTTCCTTTCTTGTGATATGAGTGATATTAGAGGGGTGATTTTGGGTTAGTTTGGACTTAGATTACTTATGATTGCTTGAGTCCACTTTGGTAGTGGTGTATAAGCTGAATTTTGTCCAAAAACCATGTGTAAAATAAGAGGAAAAATAATGGTTTTTTCTAT
This sequence comes from Coffea humblotiana, assembly GCA_023065735.1. Taxonomy (NCBI): domain Eukaryota; kingdom Viridiplantae; phylum Streptophyta; class Magnoliopsida; order Gentianales; family Rubiaceae; genus Coffea; species Coffea humblotiana. The sequence goes on along the minus strand of CM041212.1, from coordinate 11,444,213 downwards.
CATGCTCTCTAGTTTGGTTTGCCCAACTTTAGACTCGAGGTTGGTTGTTTTTTCTTCTAAAAGTCGTGCGTATATCTTACGTATGTTTTACTAAGCTTCATAAGTTATAAATATCCAATTTTCCTCTTTTGGTTTCTTACATCTTGTGAGTCTAAGTGCTTTTTATTTTACACTAATAACTCACTTGAACCAAAGCCCTAGAATGCACTTGGATATTCTTTGATTAGTTTTCAAATTTGTCTTTGAACTTTGTGTTTTAAGAGGCCAAACCTAGATAGGCATATGGCTCATAATTAAGTCTAAAGTGAGCACTTCATTAACCTAAGTTTTGAATGGTCGGACTATGACATCTTGTCTTGGTTACTTTTAGGGTTTGACGGTGGGAACGAGCACAACCCGGAGTCGAACGTTTAGTGTTGTTCTACCTTAAAAGGTGAGTGTACCACTTGCATGACTGAAATTTATGATTTCTATGACTGTGACTTTGGTTTAATACGGACTGGACGGGTGTGTACTTTATCACACTCGATTCCACTTGACTGTTTGACTGGTCTACCGTTTATTTGAAATCTATTATTTGTGCATGAATTTGATGTCGTTTGGAGCCTAATATGTGACGACCCCACCTCCCCCTAGGGCGAATCCAAGGGTTTGGCGGACCGCCTGCCCAACTCTCATCAGGACTCACTCACTTACATTCTTGAAATAGTCTTTAACGCCTCTAGATAAACATAGAAGTTCCATTCATCCAAGAATTCCAACTTAATTTACAACCCAAAAGTGGAACATAGGATTTCATTACATTCCATCTATAAAAGTACACGTACATGAAGATTATACACACTATTATAATCTTACTTGATCCGGCCTCCACTCCTGTAAGGAAAACAAAACTAAATGAATGAGCTAAAAGCCCAGTGAGGTTCCCAAACAAGCAATCAGGTAGAGAAAACATAGAAGTATTACATTTAACAAATTGTACACTTTGCACAGTAATAAACAGTCATTCAAGAAATAAACATTCAATCATTGGAAGGATACGTGCTCTCTTGGAGCCATTCATTCATTCAGTCATTCAGTCTCCGACCATTTCCCTTATTCCTCCGATATTTCAAAACATTTAAAAGTGAAAACTCCTTCAGTGTTCATTTCATTCATTGCATTGCATTCAGCGGCCAGTACTCCACCAGACTTCGTGGTCATACTCGAATATACCAAACATTGTCCCAGGGTCACCAGCCGCCCGACCGAATCCGCTTCTTGCTCGAGTCGACTGGCAATGAAGGGAAAGGGTCTAGTTCAACCCAAGGCTTACATTCATGCACAAGTAACATTTAATCATTTGATCATTAAAAATTTCACGTTTACTTAGGTCGAGTGCGATAAAGTACACACTCGCCTATAGAAATCCATTTAGCAATCATTGAAAAGCATTTAACACTTAAACAAATATTCACAACAATCCACATAGTCATTGGAAGCACAACATGCAAGGAACACTCACCACTTGACCTCACAAATTGGTCACCCTGGTTCTTCCTCTAGAACATTCTCAAGTCCTGTGATCATGTAATCCGTCAAGAGTGTAGTAACTTAAAGCCAAGATAATGAGAAAATATGAGATTTGATACTTCACTTAGTAACCACAGAAACTACAGGTTTAACCCTAATATTAGAAGACTAAAAGGGCCACGATTTCTTGTTTAAATGATAGGATGTGAAATTGTCATCCAATTTATGTTTATTTTTCCTTTTATTTTAGCCAAATATTGTATTAATTGATGGATTCTACTTATATCTGGTTAATGGTGCTAATTGTAGGAAAATAATCAAAATATGATTAAAAGGGGCAATTTCTAGCTAATTTGGTGGTGGCACATTCAAGTCCAGATTCTCGGGATTTAGTGCACGTGAGAAGCTTCCAAAAATGTATCAAGTAGTTGGCTACAAATTGGAAAATCAGTGGGGTCACTCCCAAGGGAAGTAAAAGCTGAAGAAGTTGACTTGTAATAGGATTGTCTTTTAGGAAATTGATTAGTATTTGGATACCAATTAATTAGGAGAAAAAGTAGGAAAAGTGGGAGAGTTTCTTTCTTTGGTGGGCCTGGCCGAAAAAGACAATCATTCATTCACCTTTTTGGTGGAGAGAAACGTAGAGGAAAAAAACATTGTACTTTGGTTTCTTGGACTTTTCTTGCTTTTTGACACAACTTGGAGGAAACTAACGAAAAAGTCACAATTGTTGACTTGTTCTACTTTTTCTTTCTTTGACCGAAATTGTGAGACAAGAATTGACGGCTTCTCTCAATTGTTGTGCATGGATTGTTCTTCATTAATGGAGAACTGACTTCTTATTTCTAGTCAAGGGGACAACTGAAGATTTGGTTCAACAATAACAGTGAGATCTAAATTATTTTAACTGTTTCCTTCATTTATTGGTATTTGTATGTTTTCTACTTTTAATTGTTATAGCTATCGTGTATGATTGAATAGATACGCAATATTTAATTATTCATGTAGTCTATTTGCTAATTGGGGGTAGTTGAATCCGTAATTGTTCGATTACTTCCGTCCCGGTAGCAACAGGCATAATTGGGTTTATGTCAGGAAAACATACGATCTAACTTAAACAAACCCTCGTAGCGTGTTAGTTAGTTAGGGTTGGGCTTTTCTAATTCTTAATGCAATCTAGAAATTAATTCCTACGGTCGTACCCAGGGTTATTTTTTGGTTAGAGAAATCGTTAACGGTCGTACCTTGATTATCGAAAAAGTAAGGAAAACCTGGTTGTTTATCGCGTGTATGACAGCTATAACCAATCTATTAATGAATGTTGGAATTGTATTTGAATCGATGATCAGTTGCATGAACCATTTCTGAAGTGTATCATTGGCTAGAGTTTCTCCAATTATTTCTCTCAATTAATTATTTTTTGCAGTTAACTTGTTTAGTTAGCGATCCTTTAGCATCTAGTTCTCAAACCCCCCGTTTGTCTTGACTTAAAAAGAAACGAACTTTTCCCCAATCCCTGAGGAGACGACCCTACTTGCCACTGTCTACTAGTTAGTAATTTTGTCAATTAGTCAATTCTGGTATATCGGATTAAGCACACTCTTTGGAACTAGGGTGAATCAAGTAACCCATTACACATCTAGAGTCCCTGCTCCAGTACCTAGAATTGATTATTGGCTGCTTTTGGTGGTAGTTAGGTTTTTATTATTATTGCACAGGCCCGATAACCTGTCATTAAATCAAGTTTAAATCAAGTGAAATATTTCATGCATGCTAAGGTTAACATATCACCAAGTATTTCAAATCAAAATATGCAAGATTTAACCAAAGAAAGGTAGGTCTAAAATCTAGAAAAGTTTTCCCAGAGTTTTCCAAGTCCCACTCAATTCATTTGACAAAATTCCCAGCTTTGGTGACATTTTTTGAAAAAGTGTAACTTGAGTTCCGTAGGTCAAAAAATCACAAAACTTACACCATTAGAAAATAAACTTGAAGCACTAACAGGTTTTAGAAGACATCTTCATGAAATTCAACTCATAGGTTAGTCAAATTTCAGTTCAAACACACTGCTACCTCATGTGCAAAAACAGAACAGTCATGGTTTTCAAGAAAATTTGCAGATTTTCTGGTATTTATAGGAGTTGAACCAAACCCTAAATTTTATATTGTTGAAAGCCCTATGAGTCTAGTTTCAAATGCAACAAACAGAACTCAATTCCGACCTTTCTATACGAAGTTATAGCTAATTTTCCAAAGCTGCGCAGGGCTTCCTGCAAAAATTTCCAACAAATGTAGAGTTTTAGGAAACAAAGTTCCCCCCCCTTATAACTCTTTATTTTTCACTCAATTCCAACATACATCTTTAGATTAATGTATTGTAAAGTATATTGAGTAACAAAGTAAGATTTACCAGTCACAATTCATGGTGAAAAGCTGGACAATTTCCTCTCTCCTAATCGGCCAACTCTAGCAGAAATTTCAGTAAATTTTCCCCAAGTCTTTCCAACAAAACTTCCAACTTTCAACCTTATTTCCATGACAATTATACAATATATCATATCCAACATGTCATGAGTTATATAGCATGTATTCTTACCAAAGAAATCCATTAAAGTTCCAATTACAAGGCTGCAAATCAAACCTATCCATCACATGCCCCTATATCAAAATTTCAGCAACCTATAACTTAGAAAAGTGATTTTTCTTCCACAAAACTCCTACCTTTTGGCTTAAATTTAACATAAAACTAGAAAACCCAAAAGTAATGGAGAAATGAAAGGTTTTATAGCAATTTTTACCTCCCTTTTCCTTATGAAACAAAAGCTAGAAATTTCTCAACATAACCTGAAAATCATGAAATCCACCATATAAGTCCTTCCTTTAGCTTCTATAACATCATATATCAATTAAACTCAATAATAAGGAAAGATTTCTAGCAAATTTCACCTCTTTACCTCCAAATCCAAGGATAGCAAACAAATCAAGAAGGTTGCAAGGCTTTCTTCTTCCAAAACTTCTCCAATAGCTTCCTTCCAAGATTGATTCAAGGTTTTATGGAGTGGATTAGGGTTTTTCTTTGGATTTTTTCGTGATTCAAGCAAGAGATTAAGGCTGAAAATGGAGTATTTTTCTCTCCTTTTTCTCTCAAATTTCATCCAGCCCAAGAAGCTTAGTGAAGGAGATTATTTTGTGGTCAAATGGAAGCTTAATAAGGATAAAGATCAAGCTTTAGTCTCGGTCAAACTTGGTGGCTTATTGACAAATGGCAAATCAAGATGTAATCCTTATCTAGTTGTCTTCCATTCACCAAAATATCCATCCCATCTCTAATTATCTCTTAACACATTGTAACATAATATTTCTTTTACCCAAAACTCCCTCTAATCCTCCAAATTTATGATACGCACCTCACTAGTCGATCACATTAGTATCATGCACTATGAGACTTAACATGCATCAAATGAAACATGCACCAAGTAAAATAAGAAAATAGGTCAAAATCATGATTCAACTAATAAAACAACCAAGAATTCAAGGCAAGTAAATGAAAATCAAAGAAAATATCTTGCAAACATCTAAAAGTGAGCAAAAAAATGAACAAAACCTTTTTTTCTTGATCAAAGCTAGGGTTTGAAATCTCTTGTATTAAAATCTCTTTCTTTCCATAAATATGTTATGCCACAAAATGTTAGGCAATCAATTAAAAGAAACAATAAGGTACAACAGTCCGTTATTATTCACTATATATACAAGCAAGTAAGCCAAAATGAAAGGTATGAAAATTTTGGGTCCTCCCATAATATCCGGCGACCATACTGTGACTTGAGCTCAAACCTCATTAGTAGTTAATCGAATCGAGCCAGCAAGGGCTTGATCGAGGTAGATTGACGAACCATGAGGAAACTGTTACTGATTCACTGAATACTGAATCCTTCTGATATTTCGTATACTCGAGTATTATCACCACTGTTTCTGTTTGGTATTCAGACCCGGTAAGGGGTGGATGGAAACTGGTGTAAAGTGGAGATCTACGGTCAATGTTTTTTTTGCTTCTCTAAACGTTGACGGAGTGTCAACGAGGTTGGATCAAGCTAGTGCGACTAGGAAATTTGGCTCTTGAGAGCCATCTGTATCCTTTTACTTGAACCGCTCTGTATTGGTTGTGGTGTTTACTTATTCCTTTACTTGATGCTTATATTTGATAGATTAAAGTTCTAACTACGTGATTTTCGACTACATGACTTGTGGCACCTCATTGGGCGAAAACTCACTCTGTCACATTTGTTTTCCTTAAAGGGCGAAGTTTTGGGAGCGTAATTTTTGGGAAGAGTTGAGCTAGTTATAGCTTTTAAGCATTTTGTTTAAACTCCTCTGTATTAGTGAACCTTACATGTATTTGTATAAGATTGAATACTTTGGTTTGTACTTTAAGTTTGAATCGTAAGTGACACTATTGTATATAGTTCTGGATTGATGATTGGAAGCTAACTGCGCATGTTAGTACTTTCTATGAAGTTTGGATTAGTTAGTCCTGTCGAGAGTTGGGCAGGCAGTCCACTAACCTTTGGGGTATGCCTTAAGGGAAGGTGGAGCTTTGGGGATTTCCAAATTCAGTGTATTAGAAGTTATTTATGAGACAAAAACCCTACACGATTTTGGTAAACTTGTGATGGTGAAGCTCTAGTTAAATTCAAACATCCATTACTGTGAAGTGCATGAGTCATTCACAAGTATATGGAGAATTTGAGTGTTAATCCTACAAAGAAGATTGATCAATTACAAACTTTTATCAAACTCCTCTATTATTTGACTGAAAGTAAATAAAACTACACTAGCAAATGTATAACAAACGAAATGGAAATGACAAGGTAAAGCTCCTAGGTTTAGGTTTTCTCTTTACCTTTGCTGGTTAAACGACCCACTTAGTTGAGTTCTATCACTTTAGCTAAGCAATAGAAAATTTTCCTTATGTATGTGATACCAACTTTCGTCAGTATACCTGCTATACTTATAATTAATCTATATGTACTTTCATAATTATGAAGCTAGTTGTAAATTCATTAGAGTTCATGAAATTACTTAGTTAAAGACACAAAAATGCACTTCTAATTTCATAAGTCTACAACCTACTATTGAACAATTGCTTTTGATTTATCATTCAATACCTTAAATAATTCATAATTAGTGGCTAATTAATTGTAAATATGAAATAACTTGCACAAAGGATAATTATCATGATGAAGTTACAAAGAAGAGATTAAACTGAATTCTAGGATGATACTTAGAAAACATGATGAAAATGAAAGAAAACAAAAACTTTGTATTGAAACTAAACACTAGAATTCAATTACAAGACTTAAAGAGTTGAGGGAGAATAAATCCTTGTCACAAGTGAACCATCTACCTTTTTTTTTTCAATCTTCAATTTTTATCTAATGCTTAGAAATGTACAAGATTATATAAACTTAAGCTAATCTAGGGAAACTAAGTTTTTTGTTGAACACTAAATTTTTACAAGCTGTTTCCTACCTTTTAGATGCCATAGGATGTCCCAAGACCTCCCCCATAATTTAGTAATTATAGGGGGACAAGTTTAAGAGAACCCCACGGCTCAAGGCAGTACCATTCAAGCCGTTTCAAGTGGTCCGATCACTCGAGCACGTGCTAAGAAGCTTAGAGAGTCATTTCAAGCATTAGTTCGTGATATACAAGCTCAAGTTGGTGATACACGTAGTATTCAAGGACTTGATCATGAAGATACGACACTTTATACACTTATTCAAGTCATGGATAGAAACGAGAATGGAGATCAAGGCATCGGATCCGAGGATTAAAGAAGATCGAGTCACTTGGCCGAGCAAATCGTGATGTCTTGTTTAGTTAATAAATTTCAGATTGTTAGTCGATTATTAGTGATTAGTTTAAGGGTTAAAATAGTCATTTGAATTAAGAAATAGAGTCTAGGTTTAGGAAAATAGTATCCGTTTCCAAATCCGGTTAGGATTCTTGAGTCTTGTAAGAGGCTATAAATATAGCCTTTAACCACCTTATTTTTCAGATTTGAATACACGAAATTCCTAGCCAAAACTTGTGAGTTTTTGCACTCTCTCTTTCCAAGAGATCCTTGCTTGAATACTTGAGAATTGCTCTTAAGTGTTCGTGGACTTATCAACCAATAAACCACCATTGGTTGTGGCGTCTTCTACCTAAAACCTTGGTTCACTTTCTTGTTTAGTTGTGGGTTGAGATTAAGTTCAATAGGTTCGCAACTACATGGGTTGAAGGGTCAAGGGCGCTGCATTCAACTTGAATCTTCGTCTAGATTCGGAGCTACGTGGGATACGAGTTCATGCCAATCGAGGTGGGTTCGTATCAGCTTGGTATCAGAGCTAGTTGACGGTACCAAGTATACACTTCCTTTGTGTTTTGTCATACGCTTTGCTTGTGTCTTTGTCATACGTTCTTGTTCTTTCTTTTTGTGTCAAAACAAAAACAAATATGTCAGTATATATCCTAGTTGTGCCGTCAGGGTTTTGTGTCGCGTCTTGGCTGTTCGAGTCTTATTTCCTTGCTGTCCGTTTCTTGTGTCTTGTTTGAGTTGGGTGTTATCTTGTTCATGAAGTTTTGAGTCAATCAAGTCAAAAAAATAATCTATTCGTCACCTTCTAAAATGCCGTGGCTGGTTTGTCCTTGTTAATTGAAATCGTGGCTGACCTTGTTGTTTCTTGTTGAAAAACGTTTGAAGGCTCTTGAATTTTGGGTAAATCTTGAATTTCTTGAGTTCTTGGACGAAATTCCAGCAATAAACTAGAAGCTCTTGGGGTATTATCGAGTTCTTGAAAGTCTTGAAATCAAATCTTGAACCCTAGTCCTTGTTCTTGAACAAAGGTGGCGGCTGAACTTGTGTGCATGAATTGAGATTGAATCTTGTTCTTTGAGTATTGATCCGAAGTGAGGAAAAAGAAAGAAACCCAATCTGTTTAGCGTGGAAAAAAAAAGAAACAAAAAGGAAAAAAAAAAAGAGAAAGAACCACGCAAGAAAAGAGAAAGCCACTCGGATCCTTCTTGAAGTAGAACAAGAAAGCAATCTGAAATTTGGAATCAATATTGACTTGGGATTGGAAACAACTCCTAGTCACACTTGACTACCAAATCAGACTTGCCAATTTGTTGCACACATGAAACCCTCCCAAGAAAATAGCAACTGACCTTCCAAAAGCGACCCAAGGAAACCTTGAACAAACCTCCAAGAATTCCAGCCAAGGTGCAAATTTGGGTAGAGTATTCTAGGCTCCAAAATTTCTGCCAACCTTTTCTTTGAGTCGTTTCTCTAATATGTCCAGTCCATCAAGTTGTGTCTTTGAGTAATTTTTTTTAAGTTACTCTCGTGTCCAAGTAACCAAAAGGAGTCCCAATTAGATTTGACTCCCTAGTCTCCTAAATTGAGTCGTTAGTCTCCTAGTTTGAGTCAACTTGTTCAAATTAGTTACTCCCAATTCCGTGTCTTTCTTAGTCGATCCAAACCTGGAAATTTTCCAGCACACTTCCGCATAACTGAGTCACTCAATTCTGTCCAAATCGAGATCTTCTCAACTCAAGTTAACCAAATCAAAAAGAAACGTCACTTTCCTTAGTGACTTGTTGGCAATAAGTCTTGACCATTTGAGAAAAAATCTGGTTTCTTCAAGTGAGGAGATTGACGAATTTGAGAGTTGCTTGGTGAGATCCTTCGAGTGACTAAACACTTGAGTGATACACGAGGGTGAGTGAACATTGCGAGGGAGCGAGTGAGGTTATTTCTTTTCTACTAACCTTTCTTGCAGGTACCCATGAGCATGGACGAAAGTGAACACATTCAAATGGCTGACCCCATACTTAAATTGAATGCCATGTTGAATGAGTTCTACAAGAAAATCAACCTCTCTATTGAATCCTTACATGAGAGAGTTGACAAACTCGAGCATGTGCAAAGCTCTGTGAAGCAAGGCCGAGGGAAGAGCTCCACCAAGGGATCCGAAGGGAGCTCAAACGAAGACGAACTCGAGGATGACTCCGACCTTGATGAGTATAATGGACGAAACAAAGGGGGAAGAAGGAGACACGGGGGAAGAAGGAGACACAGGCGAAGTGACGACTCCATTAAGGGCATTAAACTTAATATTCCTTCATTTCAAGGAAAATCCGACCCTGAAATCTACCTGGAATGGGAAAGGAAGATCGAGATGATCTTCAAATGCAATCACTATACTGAAAGCCAGAAGGTGAAACTTGCAGCCATTGAGTTCACTGACTACGCGGCCATATGGTGGGATCAACTACGCACTAGTCGGAGAAGGAATGACAAGCGCCCTGTACGAACTTGGGATTAGCTAAAGAGGTTAATGAGGAAACGTTTTGTACCAGCCTACTACCATCGAGACTTGCACAACAAGTTGCAAACTCTCACTCAAGGTAGTCTATTTGTTGAAGACTATTACAAAGAGATGGAAATGGCCATGATGCAAGCCGATGTTCGTGAAGATCTAGAAGCAACCATGGCTCGGTTTCTAAGGGGTTTGAGAACCGACATTGCGGACATCGTAGAGCTACATCACTACCTTGACCTGAATGAGTTACTAGACAAAGCCATCAAGGTAGAACGGCAACTCAAGAGGAGGGGTAGTACGCGTACAACCCCCACTTTTCAATCCAATTGTAGAACACCGCCACCAAAAAGGGAGGAGAAGGGCTCGACTTCACCAAATCCACCCAAACCGAGAGGAGTCTTGGCCAACCCAACCCAAAGGAGTGATCCGAAGGCTGCCAAGGAAGGGTCCCAAAAATAGAAGCCGAGACACTAAATGCTTCAAGTGTCAAGGCTATTGACATGTCGCATCTCAGTGCCCTAGCCAACGAACCATGCTGGTACTACCGAATGGAGAAGTCTTGACCGATGAAGAAGATGAAGGAATGCCATCCCTCGTTGAGGAGGACGAAGAGGAGGAAATTGAGGAGCAACCATCGGCCGGAATGGTTGGATTGGTAGCACGACGTGCACTTACTACTCAATCTAGTCGAGAGGAGCTTCAATGTGAGAATATCTTCTACACTCGCTGCCAAGTCAAGGATAAAACGTGTAGCTTGGTGATTGACCTAGGAAGCTGCACCAATGTCGCAAGCTCATTGAAGGTCGACAAACTAAACCTATCAACAAGTAACCACCCGCATCCATATAAGTTGCAATGACTCAACAATAGCGGAGAGGTACGTGTTCTTAAACAAGTACTCATTTCTTTTCGCATAGGTCGTTATGAAGATGAGATTTTATGTGATGTTGTGCCTATGCAAACTGCCCACATAATATTAGGTCGACCATGGCAATTTGATAGACGAGTTATGCATGATGGTTTCACTAACAAATATTCCTTTGTCTTGGGTAATCGAAAGATAACTCTTGCATCTCTAACCCCTCATCAAGTGCACGAAGATCAAACTAGACTTCAAAAGGAATATGAGCTTGAGTGTGATAGGAGGAAAACTATGAATGACCAAATGAGAGGGGAGGCCGAGAGTACAAGTAAGGGAAAGGAAAAGGTAGACTCGGCTATAGAAGGCAAAAAGGTGAGAAAACAAAGCATGATTGCCAAAATTAAGCACGTGAGACAAGCTTTGTTCACTAATCAACCTATTCTCCTACTTTGGTGCAAACAGGTTCTAGTAACTACTAACGAACTTGATGTGTCTTTGCCTAGTAGTGTTGCTAACCTTTTGCAGGAATACCAAGATGTCTTTCCTGAAGAAATTCCAAGTGGCTTGCCACCTATACGAGGCATTGAGCACCAAATCGACCTTGTCCCTGGTGTATCACTTCCAAACAAGTCGCCGTATAGGACCAATCCTAAGGAGACCAAAGAAATGGAACGACAAGTTGATGACCTTTTGAGCAACGGATAGGTGCGCGAAAGTTTAAGCCCATGTGCAGTACCCGTCTTGCTAGTACCAAAGAAAGATGGGACCTGGAGGATGTGCACTGACTGTAGAGCCATCAACGCCATAACGGTAATGTATCGCCATCCTATTCCTTGTCTTGATGATATGCTTGATGAACTGCATGGAGCTGTCATATTTACCAAAATTGATCTAAAGAGTAGATACCATCAGATTAGAATGACAGAAGGGGATGTGTGGAAAACCGCATTTAAAACCAAACATGGACTATATGAATGGTTGGTCATGCCTTTTGGCCTAACCAATGCCCCTAGTACATTCATGAGACTGATGAACCATGTCTTGCGTCCCTTTTTAAGCAAGTTTGTCGTGGTCTACTTTGATGATATTTTGATATATAGCAAAAGCCTAGATGAACAGGTACTTTGAAAGGAAAGCCTCTACGCTAACCTTAAGAAGTGCACCTTTTGTACTAACCAAGTTACCTTCCTAGGATATGTGGTAAGTGCACAGGGTATACATGTTGATCAAGGCAAAATCAAGGCAATCGAGGAGTGGCCGATGCCTACCAATGTGAGCGAAGTAAGAAGCTTCCATGGTCTAGCAAGCTTCTATAGGCGCTTTGTCAAGGACTTTAGCACCATCACAGCCCCTCTAACATCGATCATCAAGAAAAATGAGAAGTTTTTCTAGGGCGAAGAACAAGCTAAATCCTTCCAATTACTTAAACACAAGCTCACACATGCACCTTTACTTCGTTTATCTAATTTTGACGACACTTTTGAAGTTGAGTGCGATGCTTTTGGTTTAGGTATTGGAGCCGTGCTACTTCAAGAGGGCCGACCCATTGCATATTTTAGCAAGAAGTTGAATGGAGCTTCATTGAACTATTCAACCTATGATAAAGAGTTGTTGGCCTTGGTTTGAGCTCTACAAACATGGCAGCACTACTTGCGCCCAAAGGAGTTCGTGTTGCACACAGATCACCAGTCGCTTAAGCACTTAAAATCCCAAAACAAGCTAAGCAAGCGACATGCCAGATAGGTTGCCTTCATTGATAGCTTTCTATACGTGATCAAATATAAAGCTGGTAAAACAAATATCGTTGTTGATGCGTTAGCAAGGAGGTACACTTTTACTTCACTTGATGCTAAATTGTTGGGGTTTGAGCTTATTAAGGAATTATATGCCACTGACCCCGATTTTGGAGAAATCCTTACTACTTTGCCATGACAAAACCGTGATCATTATTATGATTTGCAGGGATTTTTATTCTTCAAGGATAAGTTGTGCATACCAACTTGTTCCTTGTGAGACTTATTGGTTAGTGAAGCTCATGGAGGAGGCCTCATGGGACACTTTGGAGTAGCAAAGACCTTGTCTATACTCCAAGAGCATTTTTACTGGCCAAGGATGAAGCGTAATATGGAACATAAGGTACAACGATGTGTTACTTGTCATCCTGCAAAATCTAAGGTAAACCCCTATGGTCTCTACACGCCTTTACCCATTCCTAGTGCACCTTGGGTAGATTTATCAATGGATTTTGTGCTTGGATTGCCTAGAACTAGGTATGGTCATGACTCAATTTATGTGGTGGTAGATAGATTCTCTAAGATGACCCATTTTATTCCATGTCACAAGACTGATGATGCAAAACATGTAGCCGACCTCTTCTTTAGAGAAGTTGTTCATTTACATGGCTTACCAAATACTATTGTCTCTGATAGGGATGTTAAGTTCTTGAGTTACTTCTGGAAGACACTATAGAGTAAACTTGGAACTAAACTCCTATTCTCTACCTCGAGTCATCCACAAACGGATGGACAAACTGAGGTAGTCAATAGAACTCTATCCACCTTATTACGTGCTATTATCAAGAAAAATCTTAAGACATGGGAAGACTGCCTACCCCATGTAGAGTTCGCATACAATCGCACAGTTCACAGCACTACACAATATTCACCGTTTGAAGTCGTTTATGGTTTTAACCCTCTCACACCACTAGATTTGTCTCCATTACCTGTTTTCGAGAGAGTTAACCTAGATGGCAAGAAAAGAGCTGAATATGTGCGCGAGCTGCATGGCAAGGTAAGAGCAAATATAGAGAAACACACCCTTCAATATGTCCAAAATGCCAATAAGGGGCATCGTAAGATGGTCTTTGAACCAGGAGATTAGGTATGGATCCATATGAGAAAGGAACGATTTCCCGTGCAAAGGAAAAACAAGCTCTTACCAAGGGGTGATGGACCATTTCAAGTCCTGGAGCGCATCAATGACAACGCATACAAGCTTGACCTACCATGTGAGAATGGTGTGCATGCTACTTTTAATGTCGTTGACTTGAGTCCTTTCCTTGCAGATGACGAGTTTGATTTGAGGACAAATTGCTTACAAGAGGAGGGGAATGAAGAGAACCCCACAGCTCAAGGCATTACCATTCAAGCCGTTTCAAGTGGTCCGATCACTCGAGCATGTGCTAAGAAGCTTAGAGAGTAATTTCAAGCCTTAGTTCGTGATATACAAGCTCAAGTTGGTGATACACGTAGTATTCAAGGACTTGATCATGAAGATACGACACTTTATACACTTATTCAAGTCATGGATGCAAACGAGAATGGAGATCAAGGCATCGGATCCGAGGATTAAAGAAGATTGAGTCACTTGGCCGAGCAAATCGTGATGTCTTGTTTAGTTAATAAATTTCAGATTGTTAGTCGATTATTAGTGATTAGTTTAAGGGTTAAAATAGTCATTTGAATTAAGAAACAAAGTCTAGGTCATGTTGACCAAGACCATAGTCAATTAGGTTTAGGAAAATAGCATCCGTTTCCAAATCCGGTTAGGATTCTTGAGTCTTGTAAGAGGCTATAAATATAGCCTTTAACCATCTTATTTTTCAGATTTGAATACATGAAATTCCTAGCCAAAACTTGTGAGTTTTTGCACTCTCTCTTCCCAAGAGATCCTTGCTTGAATACTTGAGAATTGCTCTTAAGTGTTCGTGGAATTATCAACCAATAAACCATCATTGGTTGTGGCGTCTTCTACCTAAAACCTTGGTTCACTTTCTTGTTTAGTTGTGGGTTGAGATTAAGTTCAATAGGTTCGCAACTACGCGGGTTTGAAGGGTCAAGAGTGCCGCATTCAACTTGATTCTTCGTCTAGATCCGGGGCTACGTGGGATACGAGTTCATGCGAATCGAGATGGGTTCGTATCACAAGTCGAGGCACAACAAGTGAAGAAAATGCCTAGCCACTTTGCTAACCGCGATGGATCTGGCCTTGGATCCTCTATATCTGGATGTGAATCCACTATTCTATTTTTCCATTGCTCTCTAACAAAGATCTACCGCATGAATCTGTGACAGCCCCACCTCCCCCTAAGGCGAACCGGAGGGTTCGGCGGACCGCCTGCCCAACTCTCGCCAGGACTACTAAGCCGAACACACGAAGTCCAAACCATTTCGAAGGATAGTACCGCGATCAAACGCTTCAACGAAACAAAGAATGAAGAACGAAAACGAAAATTAAAATGAAAAGCTGTGGCCACGTCACAATCCGGCCAGATTGCCGGCCGGATTCAAGGCAGTGAGCACTTCAAAATTTTTCAAATTCCCCTGCTAATCCGGCCAGATATCCGGCCAAGAACTGGCCGGATATACGACCGGATTCTGTGAACATATTTCCCGCCAAAATTTTTCTTTTCTCGATCAAACTTCACACTCGTCCGAATTCCCTAACGAATACCAGAAGTGTTCACCAAAGCCAAATAAAAGCACCATCTCAAACAAGTACACTTAATTTACATGGTTAAACACTTTGAAATGTATATACATTGAAAGGTTCAAAAGTTTAACTAGCAATACAAATCGGAATATTCACAAGTGATCAAAGTACAATTAGGGTTTTGCCATTACAGAGGAGCTCAATCAAAACTATAAATATAATTAGCTCTACTCTTTTCTTCAAAATCATGGTTTCCAAAATTTTGCTCCTGTAAGGAAAACAAAAGTAACGGGGGTGAGCTTACGCTCTGTGAGGTACCAGAAATACAAGCAGTCAAGAATCATGGATCATCCTTTTAATCAATCATATACATGCCAAATAAAGAAAAGAACAAACACCTCAAATAGAAAGGATACAGATGGCTCTCAAGAGCCAAATTCCCGTTGCAGTACTTGATCCAACTCGTTGATCCTCCGTCAACGTTTAATGAAACACACATGTCCGTAGATCCCTCGTATGCCAAATCTCGTTCACCAAACATACCCCTTGCCGGGCCCGAACGCCAAACAAGAACAGGAATGGTAATACTCGAGTATACCGGGAATCCAGAGTCTCCAATACCCAAAGATTCCCCAGGAACAGTCCCCATAGTTTGTCAATTTTCCTCGACCAAGCCCTTGCTGGCTCGATTCCATTAACTCCCCATGGGGTTGAGCTCAGGTTTAACAAGAAGGTCATCAGATACACCTCCAAACGACATCAGGTCATGCACAGTAACAGATTCCAGTTCATACAGTAAACAGTCACACAGGCAAGAGAGACGAGTGCGATAAAGTACACCCTCGTCTCGTCCAGAATAAACAGATATTACAGTCATTCAAGTCATGAATTGCAGGTACAAGTAATCAAGTAAGCAACAAGTCATGCAAGTTGATACGAACCAAGAGACACCATTGAGCATAGTTCGAGTACCTCTAGGACCCGTGACGCGAGCACGTGCTAAGAAGATGTGTGAGGACCTCCAAGGGCTTGTTCGTGAGGTGCAAAGACAAGAAATTGTCCCCAAGGTCATTGAGGGACTTGAACATGAAGGATTGAAGGTTGTCCATGTTGTTCGAGTCAAGGAGGACCACGATTGAAGGCTTCCTAGGTCGAGTTTGGCG
This sequence comes from Coffea humblotiana, assembly GCA_023065735.1. Classification (NCBI taxonomy): domain Eukaryota; kingdom Viridiplantae; phylum Streptophyta; class Magnoliopsida; order Gentianales; family Rubiaceae; genus Coffea; species Coffea humblotiana. The sequence goes on along the minus strand of CM041212.1, from coordinate 11,427,879 downwards.
TTAGCCGTTTAATTAGTTAGCTTGGAGTCTTGTTTAGTCATTTATTTAAAGAATAAAATCGGCCAGCTTGCTACAATGAAGGAGCCGATCCTAAAGGTCCTAAAATGAAGGAACCTTTTGTCATGTTTAGCCTTTTCCAATTCACTTTAGGTTTCTACTTGTATGGCTATAAATAGCCTACCTAGGGTCATGTTTTATTCATTCAATATTCAATCAATACAATACAATTTGAGAGTTTTCTTGGTTTTTCCAAGGCTTCTTGAATACCTTAGAATTTCTCTAGGTGTTCGTGACTTATCAATCTAGAATCACACTAGATTGTGGCGTCTTCTACTTTTATACCAAGATTCGTTAACCACGTGATTAACGGGTTGAGGTCATCCGATCCAAACTTGGTATCCTCTTGTCGATCCTGAGTCTAACCTCTTACGGGTTTCGTCACAAGGTTGGCGACGTTCGTATCAGTTGGTAATCAGAGCTAGTTAAGAGGTATCACGTTATATCCCTTTTCCTTATTTTGAGTCAAGTTTATCGTGCCAATTCATGTTTAGGTCGCTAGGGTTTTATTCTAGCAAGTCCAAAAATTCTGTTTTCGTGTTTTAGTTTGCTATCCGCAATTTTCCAGATTTATTGCATCGTGTTATTGTGGTTATTTGTGTTTGTCCAGAAAAAAAAAAAACGGTACTGTTTATCGGGTACTGTTCGCCGATTACTATTCACCGTCACTGTTCACGTACTGGTCATCCGAACACAAAAATCTACTTGTATGTTATCTTTTTGTGTTTTGTGTCTAGTTCAATAATAAAAAAAAACAGAAACGAAAACAATTTGCAGCCGCTAGGGTTTGTTCCTTGTTTCCTCTTATTGTGTCTCAAGTAGGATTGTGTTCTTGTGTGCAATCTGTCCAAAATCTTAGTCGCTACTTCCTATTGATTTTTTGTCCAGATTGTAGTGTTTGCTGTGTTGCTTTGGTTGTGAAAACAACCGAGCAAAAGGTGTCAAAAAAAAAGAAAAAGGTGTCGCGTACCATTGTTCTTGAATCGCATTTGCTGGAATTTTTTTCTTCTTGAATTACCGAATCTGTTTTGCCTTGAAACTTGAACTTTTGTGTTGAATCTTAAAAATCTTGGATACCAAAACCTAACTTGGGTAGTTCTTGAGCTTCTTGATCGAAAATATTGAAGTTCTTGGATCAACCAAGACTGATTTGGTGATTCTTGATTGAGGGTTCTTGAAACTTGGGAAGAGAACTTTTATTTTCTTGGCAAGCTTGCACTTTGATCCAAAAAATCAATTTGTTGGGACTGAATCTGAGTTCTTGAACAAATAGATTAGAGAGCTGCAACGAAAGAAAAGAAAAAAAAAGAGGAAAAAAAAACGAAAAAAAAGAAAGAAAGAAAGAAAGCCTCGGCTCTAAGTCTTCTACTTGGAAACAAGTTCAATTCTTGATCTAATTCTAATCCTAAACCTATTGGGATTGAAGTCAGCCAAGAAAACCAAGAACCCAAATCCAACCCTTCCTAAAACACCCCTAACCTTCCAACATCAGACCCAAACCACTCTCCCAAGCTCGTGTATCCCCAAAGCAAACCCAAACAGCCGCACTACACCCTAAAACAGCCGCCACCCTTAGCACTTGATCTCCACTTCGGTTACAAGACCTTGTGAACCGAATTAGTTTACCATCAAGGGCTAAGACAACCTACCTTTTAAACATTCCAAAACAGCACCAATACTCCATAAAAACCACCAGCCCGAACCCAAAGGCAATAGCAACACGAAATTCCAGCAAGCAAGAGTCAATAGTGTCGTATCTAGGCTTCATAAAATTCAGCCTTGTGTTGTCATTTATTCTTGGTCAGTCCTTTCATCTTGTCCGTCCAATTGCTACGAATTTTGTGACCTTGGTTGGTAAGTTGAACAACTCTAGAAGGAGTTCTAACTTCTTCAAGGAGTTAACCGAGGAGCCTTGAAAACACCTTGGTGAGGCCATTAGAGTGATTATACACGAGAGCGAGCGTATACACGTGAGGAAGTGTGTGAGGTAAACTTTGCTTCTTTCCATTATTATTTTCATACCTTCTACTTCACCATGGCTAACGAGGGAGGACCGAGCTCCCAAGTTTTTGATCTTAAACTTTTCACAGAGGCAATAAAAAGCGAATTGGGACGCATGATGGACCAAAAACTTGAATTGATGCACCAACGCATCGATAGTTTTGGAGTTGTCCCAAGGAGGTTCCAAAGGCAGCCGTGGTAGGATACATGAGCATGAGTCTAGCGACTCTAACTCGGACCACGCCTATGAGCCTTACCAACGGAGATCCAAGCGAGAAAATAGACCAACAAGTGACCACATTCCGGGCATAAAAGTGAAAATTCCTCCCTTCCAAGGACAATCGGACCCCGATACATACTTGGAGTGGGAGAAGCGGATTGAACTTGCCTTCGATTGCAATGCCTACTCGGAGGAGCAAAAGGTCAAGTTGGCCGTGGTCGAATTCACCTACTACGCCATTGTGTGGTGGGATCAACTCTCCACTAGTCGAAGGAGAAGTGGTGAACCCGCCGTACAAACTTGGACCGAATTGAGACGACTAATGAGGAAGCGTTTCGTACCAAGTCACTACTACCGTGACTTGTACCAAAAGCTTCAAGTCCTCAGTCAAGGAGCTCGAAGTGTCGAGGACTACCATAAGGAGATGGAGGTACTTATGTTGCGAGCCGATATCACAGAGGATCGAGAAGCGATAATGGCGCGCTTCTTGAATGGATTAAGGACCGAAATCGCCGAGCGAGTGGAATTACACCATTATGTGGAGCTTGGTGACTTGGTGGAGAAAGCCATTAAGATCGAAAGGAGGATTAAGAGGAGGGGTCAGCCTAGGAGTTACTCCAACTTCTCACCCTCTTACCCTCGAACTACACCACCAAGGAAGGAAGACAAAGGGCCGAGTAGCTCTACGCCATCAAGACCAAGGCCGGAAATGACTAAATGGGAGTCTAAGGCAACACCAAGGACTGCCATTGAGTCGAGCATGGGGCGAAACCGAGATACCAAATGTTTCAAGTGCTAAGGCCGAGGACACATCGCTAGTCAATGCCCAAACCAGCACACTATGATCATTTTACCAAATGGGGAGTTTCTCACCGATGATGAGGATGAAAAAGAGGAGTTGCCATCACTTGACGAAGAAGAAGAAGAGGAAGCATTGCCCGTCAACGAGCGAGTTGGACTCGTTGTTAGACGAGCCTTAGCAACCCAAGTCAAAAACCACCGACCATGCATAAAGGGAGAACATTTTCTACACCCGATGCTATATCAAAGGAAAGGTATGTAGTTTGATCATCGATGGGGGAAGTTGTGCTAATGTTTCTAGTGCCTTGATGGTGGAGAAACTAGTACCACCCACTCTACGCCATCCAACACCTTATTGTTTGCAATGGTTGAACGATAGTGGGGATGTTCGTGTCACCAAGCAAGTCCAGCAAGTCCAAGTACCTTTCCAAATTGGGAAGTATGAGGACGTGGTGTTATGAGACGTGGTCCCTATGCAAGCATGCCACATATTATTGGGGAGGCCGTGGCAATTTGACAAGGGAGTCACATTCGATGGCGTTACCAATAAATACTCCTTCAAACAAGGCGCGAAGAGGATTGTTCTAGTGCCACTTACTCCTAGCCAAGTTCGTGAAGATCAAGAAAGCTTGATAAAGGAAAGTGAGCACGAGAATGAAAAGAAAAGGATGGAAAAAGCCGAGAGCTCAAAAGAAAATGATAAGGCCGAGAAAGTTGAGAGGAAAAAGGCACATGGTGAGCCGACCAAAATGGAAAAGAAAGAGAAAAGGCAAAATCTACTGATAAAAGCCAATGTAGTAAGAAAAGCCTTGAGTGTTAATACACCTATCTTTGTACTCTTGTGCAAAGAGGTGTTGGTTATTACAAGTGATCTTACTAACACTTTACCACCTAGTATTGTCTCCCTCTTGCAGGATTATGATGATGTCTTCCCCGATGAGATTCCAAATGGACTACCACCAATAAGGGGAATTGAGCATCAAATTGACTTGGTTCCAGGTGCCCCACTTCCTAACAGACCAGCCTACAAAATGGGACCAGATGAAACAAAAGAGCTCCAACGCCAAATCGAAGAGCTCCTAACAAAAGGATGGGCGCGGGAAAGCTTGAGCCCGTGCGCGGTTCCTGTCATCTTGGTGCCTAAAAAGGATGGAAGTTGGCGAATGTGCACTGACTGTAGGGCCGTCAATGTAATAATGGTAAAATATCGTCACCCTATTCCTAAACTTGATGATATGTTAGATGAGCTATATGGTGCTGTGATTTTCACTAAAATTGATCTAAAAAGCAGTTATCATCAAATTAGGATGAAAGAGGGAGATGAATGGGAAACGGCCTTTAAAACCAAACATGGATTGTATGAGTGGTTAGTTATGCCATTTGGTCTAACTAACGCACCTAGTACGTTCATGAGGTTAATGAACCATGTACTTCGTCCATTTCTAGGAAAGTTTGTAGTTGTATATTTTGATGACATCCTGATTTATAGTAGGAGCCTAGATGAGCATGTTGAGCATGTGAAACTTGTTCTTGAAGTACTTCGAAAGGAAAAACTCTATGCTAACCTTAAGAAGTGCTCCTTTTGTACTGATCAACTTGTCTTCCTAGGCTTTGTTGTGAGTAAACAGGGAATCAAAGTGGACGAGGAGAAGGTCAAAGCAATTCGAAAATGGCCTACTCCAAGCACGGTGGGTGAGGTACGCAGCTTTCATGGTCTTGTTAGTTTTTATAGGCGATTTGTTAAAGATTTCAGTACCATTGCTGCACCTTTAACTGCTGTAATCAAGAAAAATGAGCCATTTGTGTGGGGTGATGCTCAAGAACGTGCTTTCCAAATGCTTAAACACCAACTCACACACGCACCATTACTTGCATTACCATGCTTTGATAAGATGTTTGAAATAGAGTGTGATGCATCTGGGGTGGGTATAGGAGTTGTCTTAATGCAAGAGGGCAAACCAATTGCATACTTTAGTGAAAAACTCAATGGGGCAGCTTTGAACTATTCCACTTATGATAAAGAGTTGTATGCCTTAATTCGTGCTTTAGAGACTTGGCAACATTATTTGAGACCAAGGGAATTTGTTATACACACTGACCATGAATTGCTTAAGCACATTAAGTCACAACACAAGTTGAATAAGCATCATGTTAGGTGGATTGCATTTATTGAAACATTCCCTTATGTGATTAAGTACAAAGTTGGGAAAACTAATGTTGTTGCTAATGCATTATCACGTCGTTACTCTTTACTCACTCAACTTGATGCAAGGCTATTAGGGTTTGAGTTAGTTAAAGAGCTATACTCCAATGACCCAGATTTCTCAGGTATTTATGATTCTTGTGGTTCAGCAACTCAAGGTAAATTCTACATCCTTGATGGATTTCTTTTCTACCTCAATCGACTGTGTATACCTAACTGCTTTATTCGCTCTTTACTTGTTAGGGAAGCACACAGAGGTGGCTTGATGGGACATTTTGGTGTGGCTGAAACCTTAGCTATCCTTCAAGAGCACTTCCACTGGCCAAGGATGAAGCGCGATGTGGAACGAATGGTGGCCAAGTTCATCACTTGTCACAAAGCTAAGTCCAAACTTCAACCCTATGGCCTCTATAGTCCGTTACCTGTACCTAAGGAACCTTGGACCGACATTTCCATGGATTTTTTTTGGGGTTACTTAGGTCAAAGAGGGGTAATGATAGCATCTTTGTTATTGTTGATAGATTTTCAAAAATGGCACATTTTATACCATTTCACAAAACAGATGATGTATCTCACATTGCTGAATTGTTTTTCAAAGAAATAATTAGATTGCATGGCATACCTAGGACAATTGTCTCTGATAGGGTAGGGATGTCAAATTTTTGAGTTATTTTTGGAAAACTTTGTGGGGAAAATTGGGTACTAAATTACTCTTTTCTACTACTAGTCACCCACAAACAGATGGCCAAACTGAGGTTGTCAACCGCACATTGTCTACACTCTTACGTGCCATCATTAGAAAAAATATTCGAACTTGGGAAGAGTGTTTACCCCATGTTGAGTTTGCATACAACCGCACGGTACATAGTTCTACTCATTTCTCACCATTTGAAATAGTCTATGGTTTTAACCCTTTAACACCACTAGACTTATCACCCTTACCTTCTTCTGAGTGCATTAACTTAGATGGTGCTAAACGAGCAGATTTTGTGAAGAAATTGCATGAGCAGGTCCGCTTCAACATTGAGCGAAGGACAGATCAAGTGGCTCAAAGGGTTAACAAGGGACGCCAACGCGTGGTGTTTGAGTCTGGAGATTGGGTGTGGTTACATCTGCGCAAGGAGAGGTTCCCGGTCCAAAGGCACAATAAACTCCTTCCACGAGGAGATGGGCCATTTCAAGTCATCAAGCACATCAATGACAATGCTTACAAGCTAGACCTTCCCGGTGAGTACAATGTAAGCGCTACATTCAATGTTTCTGATCTATCTCCTTTTCTTGCAGATGATGAAGCTGATTTGAGGACAAATCCTTTTCAAGAGGAGGGGGATGATACGAACCAAGAGACACCATTGAGCATAGTTCGAGTACCTCTAGGACCCGTGACGCGAGCACGTGCTAAGAAGATGCGTGAGGACCTCCAAGGGCTTGTTCGTGAGGTGCAAAGACAAGAAATTGTCCCCAAGGTCATTGAGGGACTTAAACATGAAGGATTGAAGGTTGTCCATGTTGTTCGAGTCAAGGAGGACCACAATTGAAGGCTTCCTAGGTCGAGCTTGGCGTTAGCCGTTTAATTAGTTAGCTTGGAGTCTTGTTTAGTCATTTTATTTGAAGAATAAAATCGGCCAGCTTGCTACAATGAAGGAGCCGATCCTAAAGGTCCTAAAATGAAGGAACCTTTTGTCATGTTTAGCCTTTTCCAATTCACTTTAGGTTTCTACTTGTATGGCTATAAATAGCCTACCTAGGGTCATGTTTTATTCATTCAATATTCAATCAATACAATACAATTTGAGAGTTTTCTTGGTTTCTCCAAGGCTTCTTGAATACCTTAGAATTTCTCTAGGTGTTCGTGACTTATCAATCTAGAATCACACTAGATTGTGGCGTCTTCTACTTTTATACCAAGATTCGTTAACCACGTGATTAACGGGTTGAGGTCATCCGATCCAAACTTGGTATCCTCTTGTCGATCCTGAGTCTAACCTCTTACGGGTTTCGTCACAAGGTTGGCGACGTTCGTATCACAAGTGGTACACTCACCAGTTCAAGCAAGGATAACTTCAAAAGTTTCCTCCCAAAGGATGGCTTTGATCACCGCCGCGTCCTAATAACAACCAAGGTAAAACAATTATGGTTTTCCCCATCCACAAACCCAGGAAACGGAATGCACAAATGAGGCTCGACTACTAGTCGTAGGCCTAGACAAGTTAACTACTAGTGTAAAGAGATAACAATGTGGCTTTGGAGTAAAAAGGCAGCAGTTGGTCTTAAAAACATGAACAACCCCAAAGCCCTTCATTTCTGGCCAAAATCAACCCAAACTCAAAGGAATCAAGTAGCCCTAAAATTTTGGACAGCATGCCCATTGTATTTCGCTATATTCCAGCCATTTATGGCTTCATTTTTTTTCCTCAACTCAGCCCAATTCAACACATAAGTAAACTTAACACAATAGCTCCTCAACGAGGCTCAAATTCATCCAAATACAAGTCAATTCTAGCAATGCAACCATCAAAATCAAAGCTGGAAACCAGTTTTAAAGACGAATGGCTAAGTAGCAGGTTTTCCATCTCTCGGCGTTTTGGTCACAACTGAAGCTACGCTTATTGGATTGGGATAAATGTTATGGCGTTTCGAAGATAAGACATAGACCTACATTTCCTATGAAGACATAGATACCCAGTTCTTGCATTTTCTAGGTCAAAAATCGAAATCTCAGAGAAAATAGAAAACTGTCCGTGAAATAGGGCATTTGGGCAGTCAAGGGTATTTTGATCATTTCACGAGATACAGTGCTTCGATTGAGATGAATTTTACAGGTAGATAGTTAATTCAATTTCCTACAACATTCATGTTTTTAGAAAGAGCTGATTCGGCCTTTATCATGGACGAATATGCAGATCAGATTGGGTCCAAAAACAGGGCAGAATCAATCCTAAATAGAAACCCTAACCGGAAATTTATACATACAAGCTGAAATTCTTTGTAGACAAGTAAACCTAACATATAAAAGCTCAATATTACACATCAAGCATCAAATAAGAGCAAAATATTCACCATAAAACTGAAATTTTCCCATCTCACCACCTCAAGTCATCAAATATCTCATAAAACTACATATTTTGCAACTCCAAACCACAAGTATACTAGTATTAGAAGTAGAAAGGGATTTTCTTGGAAAGTTACCTTATAACCACAAGAAAAATGGTAGCTTAGGCTTCTTCCTCCCAAATTTACTCCACAACCACCTTGGAAACTACTTTGGCTAGCACTTTTATGGAGTGATTTGCAAAAGTTATGGTTGGAACTCAAGATTTGAGCAAGAAATTGAAGTGGAAATGAACTCTCTCCATTGGTTTTTCTCCTCACCAAATTCGGCCAAGGCTCATGAAAATGAGAAGAAATTTTGGTCAAAATTAGGTTTTAGTAAAGGCAAGAAAGGTTGGTCAAGTCCAATTTCGAATAGGGCCGCGACACGTGGCGCCTTTAAGGTTTTTTTCTAATCTTCTTGTCTTCCAAGGCTAATATATCTAGCTAACCTCTAATTGTCTCCTAGCACCTTGTAAAATAATATCCCGGTATACAAAACTTCACCTAATAAACAAAATTTTACCGCATTTACCACACTAGCGGGTCCCACGTTCATAATACACTTCAAAATTAACACGAACTAACTTATACCAGAAAAATGATTTAAAAACTATATTCACTTATAAAATGTCTAGAAAATTAAGGTAGTAAAATAAAATAAAGAAAATGCATGAAAAGAAATAGAATAAAATGATATAAAATAAGGAAATTTTACGGGTCCTCACAGAATCCACTGTGTGCTCCTTAGATCCAGCACCATATCTACTATTTGCCACCAGTTTTCTGTGCAACTATCTCTATGAAGAAGGTTGAATAAGCTTTTGTTCAAAATAGGAAAGTTGTAGCCAATTGAATTATTTTTCAATGCATTAAGAATCAAGTCATTTGAAAATCGAGTTCTGAGTTATGTTCAAAATACTCAAGACTTGTCAGAAAACTATTCCAGTCATAGCAACAGAAAGGTTCTTGGGTAATTCGGCCTTATGAATATGAAAACATGAGAATTTGATTTTGATATCTACACAAGAATTGTAGCTCCTACTCTTAGCTTTATAATGAATTAAGCATCATCATAATCCAATGTTTATAGCTAACATTAGGGCCAAAAAACCAAAATGTGTCATTTTTGCCAATATTTTTCATCCTTGTTTCTTCATTGCATTTCATTCCTTGAATGTTTTGCATTTCATGTCACTTGAATCAATTTGGTGTTTTTCTCCTCAAAATTTCATCCACGACTACCCAAAAGAAGAAGAAATGTGAATGAAATGGAAGCTTGGGTTGGATAAGAATCAAACTTGATCTTGGTCAAGGTTTCATGGATGCTTGACGTGTGGCAACACAAGATGAAATCCTTATCTAGTTGTCTTTAAATCACTAAAATATCTAGCACATCTCTAATTATCTCTTGATACCTTGTAGCACAATAACCCTTTTGCACAAAAACTCCCTCTTGTCCACCCCATTTATTGTGCACATCTCACTAGTTGGTCACAATAGCATAATGCACTATGAAACTCAACATGCACCAAGTTAAACATGATAGGAACTCGACCCAGCAAGAACTTGTCTTGAAGAACCGAGTTGATCAGGCAGCGGAAGGATCTATCTTGATTAGGTTATGGAACAATAACTACTTTGCTAGATCTAAAGAGAACCCGTCTCTAGAAACCTAGTGGATTGGTTATTGGTTTGAAAAAACAAGATGATGTGATCATCTTACCTTGAACACCACAAGTATCCAAGCTAAATACTTGATACAGTTCAAGAAGAAACTCAAGTTCCATTGAAGAACTCCATAAAAGGAGACAACTCTCTTTTTATTATTCATCTTCAACATCATATTATTGAATAGTTAAATAAAGTTGGCTATTTATAGCCTTACAAGACTCAAAACCCTAATCTAAATTGGAAACAATACAAGTTTCCTTATTTGACTTGACTTCTAAACTTGACACAACTTCCTAAACAAATTTGGAAACAATTAATTACTTTCCTAAAACTCTAATTCAACTAGAATAGCAAACTAACTAAATCAAATTGGCTTAACTATGGTCAATATGACTTTAGAGCCTTTATTCCCTAATTCAAACAACTTACTTAACTCTCAAATTAACTCTAATTAACAACTAACATTGCTGAAAACTCAATTAAATAAATGATAACAAGAAATAAGCATGACACGGGGTTGGATCTTCAATGATTCTCGAGCCCGATTGCACCATTAACCATCATTGGAATGTGAAGACTTTTAAAATGAATTTTCTTGGACTTGAAAGGGATCCGGATCTTCATGTTCTTATCAAAACATGCACCAGGTTAAATAAGGCAATAGGATAAAAATCATGACTCAACCATCAAATCAATCATAAATTCAAGGCAAGTAAATTAAACTAACCAAAACATAGAAAACGAATTTTTGGATCCTCACATTCTCTCCCCCTTAAGAGCATTTCGTCATCGAAATTCTAACCGTTGCTCGTAAAAGTTCAGGCTATACAGACATTGGAAGCCCTAAACACACAATATTGGCTCTAATCGAAAGTTCTTATTTATGAATCACAAAGTGAGAATCCTCGCTCAATGCAGAAATTAAATCATGGATAAGGATTGAACTCCAAACAAACACAGACAATTTAATATCCCTAGTTCAAACATCAAACACCAAGTTCACTGTTGATAAGGTAGATACAATTCACTACACATAGTTCAAAAGATACAATTATTCCAGATAACATATCACTCATTTTTAACATCAACTATGACAGCAGATTCACCATAGTTTCATCCATTGTTTTGGACAGTTCTTCACTTGATGTCCAAGTTTGCCGCATCTAAAACATGCACCAGTTTTCAAATAACACATTCCAGTATGAGTTTTATCGCAGATTTCACACTTAGCAGCTACACATATTTTCTTAAAGTGTCCATTCTTTCTTTCCTTCCTTCCTCTATCCTTCATAACAAGCTCATCTCCACTAATCTCTTTGCATTTCCTTTTGGTATCGCGGAAGTTTCCTTCACCACTTTTAACTTGGTTGTTAGGAATGTCTGAAGATGCATCTTGAGTAGTAGAATGCACCAATTCAAACTTATTTCGTAACTCCTCCATTATCTCTTCGTATTTCCTTTTCATTTCCATGTTCTTGTTCAGTAACTCAGTTTTTTCCGTATACTCTTGTTTCCATCGTCCTTTCTAGTGTTCAGCCAATTTCTTTTAAAACTCTAACTCCTTTCGAAGAATCTCTATTTCCTCATGTATATCTTTCGAATTCTTCATATCACTTATTCACTTAAGTTCAAATGATAGCCTGTCAAACAAATCAAAGTATCTAAATGAATAGCTAATCACAAATTAAAACTCTAACCATATACCTCTTACATTCTTTTGCTTCCAATTCATCCATGAAAACTAGTCTTAGCTATTCTCAAATTAGATGGATGAGAAATCTAAACACAAGTAAGGGCAATACTTCGAGATACTATGACACTTACTCCTATTCTTGGTACTAACAAAAATGATTACCATTATCACTTATGCACAGAACAAAGCTGTGACAGCCCCACCTTCCCCTAGGGCGAACCAAAGGGTTCGGCGGGCTGCCCGCCCAGCTCGCGCCAGAACTCACTCATACGATCGAATAAAATATTTCCAAAGTACTTAAAATAACAATTCCACAGCTTATAACATAACTAACTTCAACTTACAATCCAACTCACAAAATACGATCCAACGTACTTAAGATAAAATTAGAGTTCGTCTTACAAGCTTCCAAAATATCGAATTCAAAGTTTAACAACCCAAAACAAGATACAAAAGAGACAGGGTCACACCCTAACGGACAGCGGCTTCACTCGAGTTCTCAATTCCTATAAAGGAAAACAAATTTGAAGGAATAAGCTAACGCCCAGCGAGTTCCAAAAAGGCATACAGTCACATAGAGCAGTTCAAATAACACTTCAAGTTCACAATTCAAAACGAGTAAATAAAGCGATTAACAATATCAAGGGGGTAGGATACGGGTGGCTCTCAGGAGCCAATTTCCACGAATCTTGATCTTATTTTACGTAATCGACACGGATTTCAAGTTTTATCACTATATAGAACTCCACTTACTTCATTCTCCTTCCAATGACTCTCCCTACAAGGCCCGAAATCCAAACCACTTAAAATGGATATTACTCGAGCATACCATAGTTTTCACTTCAAAAAGGACAAGTCTAAACCCCCAGTCCAGTGAATATAAAACACTCTCCTATGACTCGTCAAATCTCCTCGACCAAGTCCCATTACTGGCTTGAATCGACAGACTTACTTATAGGATTTAGAAATTTCCAAGAATTAACATGCACAATCAATTACTGATCGTCGATGGGATAACAACCCAGGCAACATCACAACACTTCAACAATTCAGAACGCTATTCATCTCAGTCATAACATCAAGTTCACATCCATGCCACATTTGCAAATTTAAGACAGATACACATGTATGGAAACTCACAAATAAATCAAAACTCAGAATCCAAATTAGGATCAGTATCACGGTCTTTAATCACTCCTATAAACACGTAAAGAGAGACAATAAGTTTCGCGCCCAACAATTCGCGAAACTAAACCAAATTCACTTGAACTCGACACGTAAGCTCGAGTTATGAAAATAATATGTATCTAGAATAGTTTTCCCCAAAATTCGATGCGTGAAAACACAAAATCAAGGGCAAAACAGTCTCGAGTTCACCATTACTGCCCGGATAGTTTTTTAGCCCAAAAATAGTGAAATAAAAATGACTTTTAACCGTTAAAATTCCTAACTTTCAACTCCAATTCAACATATAATCATAGTTTAACCTAATACCAAGTCACTTGAGTGAAATTTAGTCAAAAGAACAAAAAATGTCGAAAATGAAGGTTGAAAATCAACCCTCTTCATTCGGCTAGCTCATCTGAAAATTCCTCAAGAATTTTGCCAACAAAACAACCATTTAACCAACAAAAACTCACTCAAATCCCTAAGGGTTTCATCAATCATTAACCCTTGGTTATCAATGGAAAATTTCCAAGTGAATCCAACCAACAAATTAAGAGTTATGCTAGTATTTTAACCACTAGAACATCTAGTGGTATAACTTAAAGAAATTTACTAGATGTACCATAGATCTTACTTAAATCAAGTGAATATAACATTTTCATGACTAGAAATTAAAGATTAAGGGTGATTTTTGGTTCTTACCTCAAGATCTAACTAGATCTAGTGTGATTCAACCTCAAAACTTCCTTCCAAGATTCAACCCTTCAAGTTTCCCCAAGAAAGGTCAAAGATCTTCTAGGTTGCTTGATTTCTTCCACACCTTTTCAAGAAACAAGATGGATGGTGTCCCTTCTCTCTTGGTCTCTCTCTCTCTCTCCCGAACTCTCTCTCTCTCTCTCTCGGCTCAATTAGAAGAGAAGAAGAAGAAGAAAAATATGGTGGTTGATGATTTTTCAATTGATCTTTAAGAGCAAGATGGAGGAGGAAATGGAGAGCTCTCAAGTCTCTCTCTCTCTTTCTCTCTCTCTCAAATTTCGGATGGCTCAAGGGAGGAAGAAAGAAAATGACCTCTCAACTCTAGTTTCTTCCTTTAAAGTGTGGTAGGTGAACCACCTCACCTACTCGCTTATGTGTCACATTCTCGTGCAACATCTTATCCTTAACTAGATTTCCTTCAACCAACATTATCCTATCGTTTTTCTATTTCTTTAAAATCTCTACATGCTCTAGATTTCATCTTAAAACTAAATTCTACGTCACCACTCCAAAGTTTCACACTTAATGCTAGCCAACGATAACCGGACAATTAATAATAAAAATTCGCTAAGTTGTAAAATAAACATTTTAATAAATGAGGATACCAAAATTTTGGTAAAATCATATAATATAAATATTTTCATCATTATTATTTACCTTTCAAAAATAGTAAAAATTTTAGAGTCATCGCATCTTTTCCCCCTTAAAAGAATTTTGTTCTCAAAATTCTCACCTTTCTAAACGAACAACTCAGGATACTTTTTCTGCATCTCCTCTTCTGCCTCCTAAGTCGCTTCCTCGACGTCATAATATCTCCAAAGGATCTTAATCAAAGGAATTTTCTTATTTCTCAAGTCCTTTACCACTCGATCAAGAATCTTCACAAGATGTTCTTCATACGAAAACGACTCATCTACTTCAATATCTTTCAACTGTATCACATGAGTTGGATCCGGATGATACTTTTTGAGTATAGAGACGTGAAAAATGTTATGGATCTTAGAGATACTAGCAGGCAAATCCAACTGATATGCCACTTTCCCAATTCATCGGAGAATCTCAAAAGGTCCAATATACCTTGGTTTTAATTTCTTCCCTTTCTTTGATACAACTCATCCTTTCATGGGTTTAATTCTCAAGAAGACCTTATTCCCCACTTCGAATTCCAAATCTTTTCTCCTATTATCCGCATAACTCTTTTGTCTACTCTAGGCGGTTTGGAGTTGTTCTCGGACTATCTTTACTTTCTCATATGTTTTCTCAACCCAGGGTATAATGGTCGGATCCAAAATCTTTCTCTCTCCTACTTCATCCCAATGGGTCAGCGATCGACATTTTCTTCCATAAAGTGTTTCGTAAGGTGCCATTTGAATTGAAGCATGGTAACTATTATTATACGCAAACTCAACCAATGTCATATGGTGACTCCAACTTCCTCCAAACTCCATTATACATGATCTTAATATATCCTCCAAAATCTGGTTTGTCCTCTCCGACTGTCCATCCCTTTGGGGATGATATGCTATACTCAAGTCTCTTGAAATTTTTGCCAAAATCGGGAAACAAATCTCAGATCCCTATCAGAAATGATACTTACAGGAATTGTATGTAACCTCACAATTTCATCCATATAAAGTTTTGCTAGTTTCTTCAATGGGTATTTCATATTCACCGGCAGGAAATGTGCAGTCTTAGTAAGCTGATCTACTACCACCCAAATCGCGTCATGTCTCTTTTTACTCCTTGGCAACCCTATCACGAAATCCATGGTAATATATTCCCACTTCCACTCGGTTATCTCTAGAGGTTGCAAAAGTCTCAAAGCTTCTGATGCTCAACTTTAAACTTGCTGGTAAACAAGACATGTTTGAACAAATCTAGCTACTTCCTTTTTCAAGCCATCCCACCAATACAAGTTTTTTAAATTTTGGTACATCTTATTATTCTCAGGGTGTATCGTATACTTAAATCAGTGCGTTTACTCTAATATTTTTCTTCTTATTCCTTCATTACCGAGCACCACGATTCGATTTCAAAATCTCAGTACTTCTTCAGGCCCTACTTTAAAATCCTGGGTTCCCTCTTTCTGTATTTTTTCCAACCATTTTTGCACCACGTCATCCTTCTTTTGTGCCTCTTTAATACGTTCTATCAAGGGAGACTTTAATGCCAAATTCCCAAATACAACCTTTTGTCCCTCTAGACGAGGATTCCACTGGCTCACCTTCTCCAACATACTCCACTCTCTAACCATTAACCTTGCCACTTGACCTTTTCGACTTAACGCATCCGCCACTACATTAGTCTTCCCAGGGTGATAACTAATGGTGCAGTCGTAATTCTCAAGAAATTCTACCCATTGCCTTTGTCTCAAATTCAACTCCCTTTGAGAAAATAGATTTTTAAG
Source organism: Coffea humblotiana (assembly GCA_023065735.1). NCBI lineage: Eukaryota > Viridiplantae > Streptophyta > Magnoliopsida > Gentianales > Rubiaceae > Coffea > Coffea humblotiana. The sequence continues at coordinate 11,411,810 of CM041212.1, read as the reverse complement.
ACTCTTATGGTCCGTAAAAACCTCAAATGTCACCCCATATAAAAAATATCTCCACTTTTTTCAATGCGAAAATGACTACAGCTAATTCCAAATCATGAGTTGGGTAATTCTGTTCATGGGATTTTAATTTTCGAGAGGCATAAGCAATAACTTTCCCACTTTGCATCAAAACGCAACTCAACACTTCCTCAGAGGCATCTGAGTAAACCGTAAATCCTTCCTTCCCATTAGGTAATGTCAATATCAGGGTCATTGTCAAATGCTTCTTCAACTCCTGAAAACTAACTTCACACTTAGTATTCCACATAAATTTGCCATGCTTCTTAGTCAGATTAGTCAGTGGCCCAACAATTCTCGAAAAATCTTTAATAAATCGGCGGTAATATCTCGCTAAACCCAAGAAACTTCTAACCTCCGTAGGGGTCTCTGGTTGTTCCATTGAGTAACAGCGTCAACCTTAGTTGGGTCTACAGAAATCCCATCCTTAGAAATCGTATGCCCTAAAAAGAACACTTCCTTCAACCAGAATTCACACTTAGTAAACTTAGCATACAATTGGTGCTTTCTTAGGGTTTGTAGCACTATCTTCAAGTGTCGGGCATGATCTTAGAATACACCAAAATGTCATCTATAAACACCACTACAAACTGATCCAAATATGGCTTAAAGACTCGCTGCATTAAGTCCATGAATGCGGCAGGAGCAATAGTCAATCCGAAGGGCATCACCACAAACTCAAAGTGCCTATACCTCGAGTTAAAAGCAGTTCTCGGTATATCTTCCTTCCTAATTCTTAACTGATAATACTTTTGCCTGAGGTCTAACTTAGAAAATACTACCGACCCTTGCAACTGATCAAACAGTTCATCAATAAGCGATAAAGGATACTTGTTCTTTATTGTCACATTATTCAGCCCTCGGTAATCTATGCACAATGTGAGAACCCGAAAAATTTCCACATTTTTCAAGTATTATTTTATTTCTTTGCCTACATTTTATACTGTCCTTTGAAAATATTAAATGTTTTATACATTTTACAAGTAAGTACAATTTTTAAATCATTTTCCTGGTATAAGTTAGTATACGTTAATTTGAAGTGCATTTTTCGATGTAGGACCCGCTAGTGCGATATAATTTTGCCGATTAAGTGATGAAGTATTAAGTGATATTATTTTACAAGGTGCTAGGAGGTGATTAGAGGTTAGTTAATTAGATGAATGATTGGGGGTGAGAGGATAAGCTTAGAACCTTCAAGAGAGCCAAGTGTCTTCACCTCATTGGAAGTTGGACTTTTGACCCAAGACATTAACTTTCTTAAAACCAAATTTTGACCAATTTCTTCCCATTTTTTCTTGCTCTTGGCTGAACCTCTTGACAAGAAAAACAAGGGAGAGCTCTTCAAATTTCAACTTCAATCCTTGCTCAAATCTTGAGTTTTAACCAACCAAATTAGAAACTACTCCATACAAGTGATCACTAAGGGAGATTAAAGGCTTTGGTGGAGTTGTTTTGGAGGAGGAAGGACTAAGCTACTACTTTCTTTGAGGTTCTAAGGTAAATTGCTAAGAACATCCTTCTTTGCTTCTAATAGATGGAAATTAATGGCTTGTGGTTGCCACTTTGGTAGTTTTGTGCAATATTTCTTGGTTAGAAGTGATGATGTGTAGATTTCAGTTTTTTAGAAAATTTTCTGCTTTGTTCTGACCAGTGTTATTCGACCATGATGGAGGCTGAATTGGACTTAGCTCAAAACATGAAAGTTGTAGAGAATCGGAGCACTGTATCCTGTGAAATGACTATTTTACCCCTGCTGCCTTGTTTCTGCCAAAACTGGAAATCAGCATCTGTAATTGGCTCTTTTGACTGGGAAGATGAATGAATTAGCTTTTGATGCCTTCTTAAAAATTGTAGCCTTGTATCTTAGCTTTCGAATGGCTTTAGAATCAACTGAATCGGAGTTGTGTGTGCTGAGATATGACTGAATAAATCAGGACTGCTAGTTGAATTTCACAGTGAGCTTTGAACTGGAATATCTGGGTCTGTTTGGGTAAATTGGACTAGGTTACGTTGAGAACTGGATTGCGGTGTCTTCATAAGAATTGTAGAGCTATGGCTTAGCTTCGAAACGGTATAAAGTTTACCTCAATCCGATAGGTGTAGCTTCGGTTGTGACCAATATGCTAAAAGATGTCAAACCTGTCATTTTGTTCCTTGTCTTAAACCTTAATCCCGATCCCTTTTCTAGTTTGGTTTTGTAATTGAATGACTTTTAGCCTTTTTAACGGCTATTGTAATGAGATTATTTGTATGTGATTTTGGGGGCTGATTGAGGAAAATAATGAAGCCATAAATGGCTGGAAAATAGATAAATACAAAGGGCGTGTTGCCCAAATTTGCACTCAAATGGCGATTTCAAATTTTAAGAGCAGACATAAGTTTTACAACTAGTTTACTCATGCCTTTTGGACTAAATGCACTCTTTTACTTCCAAAATCATACTTATACATTGTACTATTAGTTATTCGGATTTTCTTTGATTCACCAAACATTTTGATGGTTGAACCGTAATGTGTTTTCTTGATTACTCTTAGGGTTCCTTGGTGACTAAGGTGTTATCCGGAAGGAATACTTTGGACATTATTTTGCTTGTTTAGGTGAGTGTTCTGTATACGTTTTGTTTCTTATGATTATGTGACGTGTTATGTCTATTTGGATTGTTTGATTAAATGTTAAATGGTTTCAATGATTGCTAAAATGATTTTTGCTAGGCGAGTGTGTACTTTATCGCACTCGACCTAAGCGAACATGAAATTTTCAATGATTGAATGATTAAATGTTAATTGTGCATGAATGTAAGCCTTCGGGCTGAACTGGGCCCTGCCCTTTGTTACTGGTCGACTCGAGCCAGAAGCGGACTCGGTCGGGCGATTAGTGACCCTGGGTGAATGTTTGGTATACTCGAGTATGACCACGAAGTTGGCGGAGATTGGGAAAGAAATGAATGAACGAACGACAAGAAAATGAAGGAGTTTTCACTTACAAACAATGTTTTAATGATCGAAGAAATAAGGAAAATATTAGGCGAATGAATGAACGAACGAACGAATAGCTCCTCGTGAGCATGTATCCTTTTATTGTATGTGTTACTATTGCTTTATATCGTAAATGTTATCTGGATTACTTGTTATTACATGCTTAATGTCCTTGTTTAACTGCCTGGTTGTGTATATAGAATCTCGCTGGGCTTTTAGCTCATTCCACGCCTTTTGTTTTCCTTACAGGGGTAGCAAGCATGGGCGAGGGGCCTGTATAGAATAGAATAGCCTAGTTTTGTTTTGAATTGTTTTGTTTTGGCTTTTATTTCCGCTCTAGTGCTTGGATAAGGTGGACTGTATCGTGAATTCAGAGCTTTGGTATACATTTGGGACTGTACTTGTGGTTGAGATTGAGATGAATGTATTTATATGGTTCAAGTTTGGGTATTATTTTCGCTTATTCTCAAGGCTTTTTCTTATTTTTATTTTATGTGAGTGAACGAGTCCTGGCGAGAGTTGGGCAGGCGGTCCGCCGAACCCTTTGGTTCGCCTTAGGGGAAGGTGGGGCTGTCACACACAATCTCAAACTCCCATCCTTTTTCTTGACAAATAATACGGGCGCTCCCCAAGTCAAATCGTTTTCCCTAATAAATCCCCGCTCAAACAAATCTTGTAATTGAATATTTAACTCCTTAAGTTCCGCAGGGGCCATCCGTTATGGGGTTTTAGAAATAGGAGTTATCCCTGGCACTAAATCAATCTTAAACTCCACCTCTCGCTCGGGAGGTAAGGATTTTAACTCCTCAGGAAAAATGTCGGGATAATCTCTCACTATTGGCACATCTTCCAACTTCGTTTTATCACTTGGAGAGTTTATTAGAAAAATCAAATAACCTTGAGCTCCCTTACTTATTAACTTTCTAGCCCGAAATCCCGAAATGAGGGTAGACGAACCTAATCTTCCCTTCATATCCAATCTTAACGTTGCTTCCCCCGGAATGCAAAATTCCACAATTCTTGTCCTACAGTTCAAGTTAGCATGATATCGGGTTAAACAATCCATCCCTATAATAATATCGAACCCTTTGACGTCCAAATTCACTAGGTCTACAACTCAGATTTCACAGTTCCTATACACCAGATTTGTAATCAAACTTTGGTTTCCCGTAGGTGTTCTAATCTCTAGATCATAAGGTAACCTAACCGGCTTTATATCTACCCTACACATAAAAGCAGAACTCACAAACGAATGCGAAGCACCAGAGTCAACTATGACTTTAGCTAAACGATGAAAAATAGGGATAGTACCTTCGACAACCTCCGTTGGATTGGGAATTTGTTGATGATCCAGGGCATAAACCCTAGTTGGAACTCTCGGTCGATTCCCCACTACACTAGCCTGACTGGAGGTTGGCTTGTCCATTTGACGAACTTCACTTCTCTCTTGAGCCTTAGGATATGTAGCCAGCTGATGATCACTACTTCCACACTTCAAGCATTTCCCTTCTTTTTTCCAACACCTATCCTCCGTATGATTAGTCTTCGCACAATAGTTACAATACATACTAAGAGTTGATGCTTGGCTTCCTTGTGGGACATTCCTTGACTGTCCTTTTCCACTTGACGTCTGTAACATCCTGGATTTTCAAAAAATGACATTTTATGTGTTAATTTTGGTTTATTAATTTTGGCTTAAGGATTTAAAATTTTTCCAACATCCTAGTTTTGTAAACTTGATTTTGTTTGTTAATTTTGGTGTAATTTGATTTATTAAGTTTGCCCTAAGATGTTTAAAATTTTGTTTTGAAAACCCTAGTTGAATGCAAAGGTGTGACGACCCCACATCCCCCTAGGGCGTACCCTAGGGTTTAGCGAGCCGCCTGCCCAACTCTCGCCAGGACTCACTCACTAGCTTGAGAAAATAACATACATCCATAGGAATAAATACCAAAACGAGAACGTACACATTAATGCTCAAACCCAGATACAAGGCCTCTACATACCATAATACTTTAAAGTGCTACAAGTCGAGTACAAACAACCCTAATCGGGTGTTAACGCGAGTACAACTTCAAAACTCAAAATTACTATACTACACTAGTCGTTGCAACTCTTGCCTCACTCGTACCCCCTGTAAGGAAAACAAATGGCGTGGAATGAGCTAAAAGCCCAGTGAGGTTCCAAATATCAATTTAATCATCAAATAACGCATAAGCAGCACAATAGTGAAATAGTGTTCAAGACAGGTCAAAAAGTGAGTAATCATACTTCATATAGCCAAATAATAACTATTCACATTTCACAATAAGGATACAGTTGCTCATGTATCGGCTCCACCATAGCTTGATCGATTGGTAGTTGACACTCCGTCAACTTTCAAATGAGGAAACTAGTCCAGTAGAACACCACTTAACTCCAACCTCCGTCCACCGACCAACCCCCTTACCGGGCCCGAACTCCACAATAAACACTTGTGGTAATACTCGAGTATACCGATTAGTCGAGGAGATAACACTCTACTTGACAACACTAGATACGTATGGTTCGTTATCTAATCGACCAAGCCCTTGCTGGCTCGACTCGATTAACTAGCCAGTGGGGTTTGGATCCCCAAGAATTCGATGAGATAACATCTCCAATCGATTGAATCAAGATAGAAGTACGGAGACGGGAATGAGAGGCACCTCCCACTCGGATTGAGTGTGGTACATGCTGCCGCTCAACACTTACAAGTCAAGTACAAGTATATCAAATCAATTGCAACAATAAACGAGTACATATCACATTAGGGAAAGTGCGATAAAGTACACCCTTGCCCGACCATACCAATCACGTTTCATTCGATCACATTGGTCAAGTATTGAAAACAAGTGTCAAGTTCAATCAGGTATTTGGAAGTACTCACCAACAGATGCAGTGCCTTTACACGTTGGTTTTGGGTATTACTCCGCTCTTGGAGTTCAAATCTGCGAGAAAATATTGTTTAAGAGCATTGAAAAGTAACTAAGGCTCGAAACTTAAACATTTCGTTTAACGAAAATCAAGTAATTGAGACTTATTTAGAGACTATTCGTAAAACCCTTGATCACTTTTCAAACGGTGAAATTTTGAAGTCATTATATGTGAAAAATGCCGTTTGGGTCGAAGAAATGAAAGAAACGTATTTCTATCAGTTGTAAATTCCAAGGGTACAAGTTTCGGCCGAAATTCAACTTATATATCTCCACAAAAGAAAACTCGAATAACCTAGACAAATCGAGTTAGATTCGTCTTCAAAGTCTTACTCAAGATAAGCGTAACTCTACTTAAATCTCACGTATAAATTTGGGCAGCACGCCCTTTGTGTTTACCAAATTTCCAGCCATTTATGGCTTCCTTCTTTTCCTTAATTCAGCCCCACAATACACACAAGTAAGGTTACCACAATAGCCCTTCCATTAGGCTCCAAAATCATCCAAGTACAACACAAGTGTAATAGTACAAGCAATATCAATTTTGAAGACAAAAGCTAAATGGCAGATTTGGCATCTCGTAGTATTTTAGTCATAACCGGAGCTATGGTTATCGAATCAGGATGAACCTTATACCATTTCGAAGCTAAGACAGGGGGGAACAACTTTCATGAAGGTCACTTAACCTAATTTATAGTTTATCTAAGTCGAATTTGCCAATCACAGCTCCAAAAGTTCATGATCAGTCTGGTTGTCAGCACTGACTTTAACCGACAATAACGCAGGCTACACAACTCCGTTTGGGGTGTTTTCAGAATCGTTGGAAAGATAAAACATAGTGCTACAAGTTTTGTGTTTTGGTAAAAAGCTAATTGGATACGAATCAGGGTGAAAAACTCAGCCCAAACTGGTGAATTCACAAAACTGTTTACGAATTGCAGCTTGTGGCAGTAAGGGTATTTCGGTCATTTAACATTATACCGTGCTCCGATTGAGCTGAAATTTTACAGGAAGCTTAATAACATCATTTCCTACAACTTTCAAGTTTTGACCTAAGTCCAATTAGTCCTCCATCATGGCCGAATAGAACTGGGCAGAACAGGGCATCATGGAAGTTCAAATCTGAAATTTTATGAATTCATAGTGCAAACTTCACTTTTCTAACTTGAATCATTACTTCAACCTCCAAAACAAGATTATAAACACCATATACCATCTAAATAACAGGATTTATGATTGAAAAACTCCAAAACCCTAACTCAAATAAAGACCCTAACTCAAACAAAAACCACCATAAGCCTCAAAACCATGGAAATAACTATCATTAGCCACAAATATAGGTTGTTCTACAAAATTAGGCAAGGGTAGAGAAGCAATAAAAGAAGAGAGCTTTAATACCTCTTAAGATGCTTACAAGTGCAAATCCTTCACCTTTCCTTTCAAAACTTTGGCACACCAAGCTTTCTAAGCTCTCAACTAGAAGATTAATCGGTTTGAAATCTTGTTTTTCACTCAATTTAGCTAGAAATCAAGGTGGTATGAAGTAGTGGTTTCTCCCCTTTTTTTTCTTCTTGATTTCGGCCACAATGAGAAAAAATGAAAGAAAATGGAGTCCTAGAAGATTTAAGAAGGTTAGACTTAGTTTGGGTCAAAGTTAGGTGGATGCCATCCACTTGGCACCTTAAGATTTCATCTAATTTTTTTGTCTTTTCCTTTCTTTTCCTAGTCAAATATTTCGGCCAATAAGAGCTAGTTAAGGGCTGATATTTTGCACAAATATCATGAATATGTTCTAGTAAGAAAGTGGTAGTCAAAGTGTGCTCAATCAGTAGTGAACGGTATCCGTCGGCTCAAGCCGATTCTCTCTAAAATGCCTATACTAGGGTTTTAACCCCTAATTCATTAACTTATTATTATCACTTCTAATCACACATGTAATATCATCTAAAATATACTCTTAATCACTAAATTTAGTACACGCTTCGTGCCGATTATTTATACTACGAAAAGACGTAAAAACCCTAGTTTGTCGTAGCGATGAAAGTAAAACGGAAACCCTTGATTCTATAATTATTTGTAGCTATTTAGGAGGTGAATGTGTAGTAAAGCTATTGTAAAGTAATAATTTTCAAATTAAAGGAAATTTTAAGAAAAATATAAGGGATTTTGCAACTCCATAGATTAAAATTAGGGTTTTAAGTAAAATATGAGGGATTTAAGGAAAACTTGTTAGTCACAAGCAAAACTAGGGTTTTGCGTACAAGTAGGGTTTCTAGTCTTTAAAACAAAACAATGTCTTAAAACGAAAATAAAATAAAGACACCATAATATTCTCGTTGAGACTAAAAAACAAATTATCCTAAAAGTCGGGGTATCACAAAAGGTGATTTCTTGACACCCTATTTTATAAAAAACTTGATTTTTGTGAAAACCCTAATTTATTTGTCAAACCCCTAGTTTTTATTCAAACTAAAAAGTTTGGTCTTCAATTGGGATCATGAGAGACAATGAGAGTTAGCGCGAAGGTGATTAAGGTGCATTATTGATGATTGGATTCATTAAGTGCCATTGGTGATTTGGATTAAGTTTGGATTAAGCTAAGTTAATAGTTTATGGATTAAAGTGATAAGAATACAATTTCTAAAACCAATTGGCAAGAGTGCAAGCCAAGGGAAATGAGTTTTGCTAGGTTTACCTAAGCTAATTGTGGTTGGAAGTTGAAGCTTGACAAAATTGACCAAGAGACAAAAGCAAAACTTAGATTTAACTTGGCACTTTGACTAAGTTATATTAACCAAGACAAGACCAAAAACAACAAGAGACAAAGAGGAGGAGAGCCGGGTGAGAGCAAGAAAAAAAGAAAGGGACCAAAAGAAAAGAAAGGAAAAAAAGACTTTGACTCTACTCTAAAATATCTCAAGCCTTCCTAGTTAAGCAAAGTAAACAACATAAAAGAAAGAGAGGGGAGGGGAAGTCGGGCAAGCTGGACAAGAAAAAAGGGGAGAGAGCCGTGCGAGAGCGAGAGAAAATAGAGAGGAAAAGGGAGAAAAGCAAGAGGAAATCTAGGAATTCAATCAACCATTTATCCCTCCAATTATGTGTGAAAGCAAGGAGAAGGAACGATTGACTGCTGGCTGTCTTCATCATCTCTGTCCAGCTTTGTTTCTTGAAGATTGAAAGGTAACCTGACTTCCTAGCTCTCAATTCTTATGGTATAGCTTGTAGTAGTAACTAGAAGTTGGAGTTACTCAGCTAGGAACTGATTTCATAGCTGGAAATTCGTGGGTTGAAATTGATTGAATGAAGTTGGCAGTTTTGATTACTGTTCCAGATTTCTTGTCCGAAATTGGCTTGAATATTCGGGTATGATGGAGGCTGAATTAGCCTTAGAACAAAACAAGAAAGTTGTATAGAATTGAGTGTAGATTATACCTGTAAATTTTCAGCTCAATCGGAGTAGGGTAGCTTGTGAAATGACAAAATTGCCCCTGCTGCCCTGTTTCTGCAAAAACGGATGAACAGCCTCTATAATTGAGTAATTTGACCGGGAAGATGACTGAATTAGTTGTTGATGCCTTCTTAATAATTGTAGCCTTGTATCCTATATTTCAAATGGTTTTGGAATTACCTGAATCGGAGTTATGTGTGCTGAGATATGATTGAATGAATCAGGACTGCTAGTTGAATTTCACAGTGAGCTTCGAACTGGAAATTCTGGGGGCTGTTTGGGTAAATTTGGCTAGGTTTAGGGTGAGAACTGAGTTGAGATGTCTTCATGAGAATTGTAGAGCTATGTCTTAGCTTCGAAATGGTATAAAGTGTAACCCAATTTGATAAACGTAACTCCAATTGTGACCAAAAGGCTATAAGATGTTAAATCTGCTGTTTAGTTTTTTGTCTTCAAAACTGATTTCCGATTGTATTATTACACTTTTGTTGTACTTGGATGATTTTGGAGCCTAATGGAAGGGCTATGTTAGTAACATTACTTGTGTGTGATTGTGGGACTGAATTGAGAAAATAAGGAAGCCATAAATGGCTGGAAACTAGGTAAACACAAAGGGCGTGCTGCCCAAATTTGCACTCGAGGGTTAAGTAGAGGTACGCGCGACTTGAGTAAGGATTTGAGAACGAATATCACTTGAATCGTCTAGGATATTCACGTCTTCTTTTATAGAGGTATCTAAGTTGGAATTCGGCCGAACTTGTACTCTTGGGAAAAATGAAAGTAACGACTAATAGAAATACGTTTTCCTCGTCACTTCGACTCAAATGGAGATTTCAAAATTTTAAGAGCGAGCATGAGATTTACAAATATTTTACTCATGTCCTTTGGTCTAAATGTACTCGTTTTACTCCAAAAATCATCTTTATACATTGTACTAGTGGTTATTTTGATTTTCTTTGATTCACCTAAACTTTAGATGGTTGAACCGTAATATTTTCTCTTGGTTATTCTTAGGGTTTGTCGGTAATTGAGGGTATTATTCGGAAGGAAATTTGGACGTTACTTCGCTTAAACGGGTGAGTGTTCTATATACGTTTTGTTCCTAATGACTATGTGAATTATTGTGACTATTTGGATTGTTGCTTTAATACGTGATTGATGTATGTTATGTTTCTAAGGTTGACTAAAATGAATTTTGCTAGGCGAGTGTGTACTTTATCGCACTCGACCTAATTAAACGTGAAATTTTCAATGATTGAATGGTTAAATGTTACTTGTGCATGAATGTAAGCCTTTTGGCTGAATTGGGCCCTTGCCCTTCGTTGCCGGTCGACTCGAGCCAGAAGCGGACTCGATCGGGCGACTAGTGACCCTGGGTTAATGTTTAGTATACTCGAGTATGACCACGAAGTCTGGTCGAGACTGGCCAGAAGGGGGAAATGAAATGAATGAACGAATGACAAGAACAATGAAGGTGTTTTCACTTACAAATATGTTTTTTTAATGATTGGAGGAATAAGGGTAATGGTTGGCGAATGAATGAACGAATGGCTCCACGTGAGCGTGTATCCTTTTAATGAATGTGTTACTATTGCTTTCATATTGTAAATGTTTTCTGGATTGTTTGTTATTCAATGACTAATGTCTTGGACTTAATTATTTGATTATGTATATAGAACCTCTTTGGGCTTTTAGCTCATTCCGTTAGTTTTGTTTTCCTTACAGGGGTTGTGAGCAAGCACGAGAGACCTGTATAGAATAGCATAGTTTAGTCCTTTTGAATTGTTTTGCTTTTGCACTCGCTCTAGTGCTTGGATAGGGTTGACTGTATTGGGAACTAAGAGCTTTTGTTATATTTGGGACTGTATATCTAGTTGAGATTGGATGAATGTAAGTATACGTTTCAAGTTTGGGAATGGTTATTTCGCTTATCCTCGAGGTTATATCTCATTTTGTTTGAAGAGAATGAATGAGTCCTGGCGAGAGTTGGGCAGGCGGTCCGCTAAATCCTGGGGTACGCCCTAGGGGGAGGTGGGGTCGTCACAACGTCCCTCTAGAAAATGCCCCTCTCGACGTAGCTCCTCTCGTCATCGTTCCTCTTGGTACTCTCGTGGTGTTCACTCCACTCATTCCTCTCCCAAACTTGGGAGGTGGAGCATTCGCGTCCACTGGATCACGGCTACCACTAGGAGCATTCCTTTTTCTTGCATTAAAGCCCTCACTTGAGCCTTTGCACTTTCAATTCTCTGAGACCTCTCAATTGCATCACTAAAACTGGTGATTTGGGCCGCTGCTAGACCTTCTTGTATTTCTACATTTAAACCTTGAATAAACCTCCTTATCCTCCTCTGTTCGGTCGCCACCAACTCAGGGGTGAACTTTGGTAACTTGGTGAATAGTGTCTCGTACTCCGTGACACTTAGCAATCCTTGCTTACACTTGGTGAAATCATTTTCCCTTTTCTCTTGGATTAGCGGAGGCAGAAATTTAGCATTAAACTCTCAAGTAAAGTTAACCCAAGTCCTAGGGGTCTGTTCTTTATCCCACTTAGCCCTTATCATTTTCCACCAGGATCGAGCAGCTCCCTTGAACTGAAAAACGGTAAAGGCCACTTGCCTCTCTTCCGTGTAATTTAGAGCAGTAAAAATATCAGCAATTCTTTCTAACCATCCCTCAGCCATTTTCGGATCGGACCCTCCAGAGAACTTAGGTGGGGAAAACCTCTGGAAGCACTCTAGAGCTCTATCCTCCCCACCCTCAGAGTTTACGGGTTGGTTTACAGTTCCATGACCTGGTTGGTTAGCCAAACGTTCCAAAATGTCTGTCATTCGGTTAATGGCAGTAGCCATTTTTTCCCAATCTCGCCTCTAGATCCATGATTTTGGTCGGCGCCCGACTCTCGATTGCCTTCCACGTTATGAGATTTGCTAGCTCTTCGTTCTCAACCTCTTCTACCTTCCATCGGTCTTATAGAGGGTGAACGTTTTTAAAATAAATATAAAGATAAAGTATTAGCAAGTCCAACTCTAAAGATAATCGAAATACTTTATATTCATATTAAAAAAGTGTACAAGTACATCAGATGAGCATGCTTATACAAAAAAGATACAAAAGTCACAACCAAAAACAAATATGGAAGTAGCAATCAAAACAGTTACGATAGCATGCATTTACAGGAATGAGAACCATTCAAACGGTTTCTCTCACAAAAGCACTACTTCTAACCCTACTAGTCTAATCCGCCTTAGACGCGGAAGTCTCCGAAGATTCGGAACTGGCAGTCTCCTCATCCTGGGGTAGATCCGCCTCAGCCACAGCTACAGCCCCAGGAGACTCAGTCATAGGATCTCCTCCCATATTCTCATCACTAGGAGGTTCAACCGCAGGGTCCACCTCCACTCGACTAGCCTAGAGTACTCCTCCAATGAACTCCTCGCACTCAGCTACGATGCCCCCGGCTCGATCGCGAGCAACCCTCACCACTCTAGTCAATCGTTCAGTGGCCGCACGAACCTCAGTCTCGAGCTCGCGAATCCTAGCTGTCTGAGCCTCCTCCATAGCCAAACGTCTATTAACCTCCTCTCGTAACTCCCTATTGATCCTAGTCAGACGTCTCCTCTCATGGTAGAGTGATAGGACCACATGGTCAGGGTAGGCATGAGTCCTCCAACAGTCACACAGGCGCCTAGCTCGAGTCATGGGGTTATAGGCGACACGAGGACCCCTTAGTCTCGTGCGGTAGTCGATCACTGGACGACAAATCCTATGATGCTCACCATCACCCTGTCGATCCATAACCTACAAGAATAAACTGGCTTAGTTACTTAAACATTCTAAAACTCAAAACACACTTAGTCCCTCTTGCCTAACACTTCATTCTATCCTAATAAAAACTCACAAATATCTCAATAACACTAACTCTGCCTAGACCATTCAACCTAGGCTCTGATGCCACCTGTGACAGCCCCACCTTCCCCTGGGACGAACCAAAGGGTTCGGCAGGTTGCCTGCCCAGTTCGCTCCAGCCAAAAGAAAGGTACACAAAAGCACTACTTCTAACCCTACTAGCCTAATCCGCCTTAGACGCGGAAGTCTCCGAAGATTCGGAACTGGCAGTCTCCTCATCCTGGGGTAGATCCGCCTCAGCCACAGCTACAGCCCCAGGAGACTCGGTCATAGGATCTCCTCCCATATTCTCATCACTAGGAGGTTCAACCGCAGGGTCCACCTCCACTCGACTACCCTAGAGTACTTCTCCAATGAACTCCTCGCACTCAGCTACGATGCCCCCGGCTCGATCGCGAGCAACCCTCACCACTCTAGTCAATCGTTCAGTGGCCGCACGAACCTCAGTCTCGAGCTCGTGAATCCTAGCTGTCTGAGCCTCCTCCATAGCCAAACGTCTATTAACCTCCTCTCGTAACTCCCTATTGATCCTAGTCAGACGTCTCCTCTCATGGTAGAGTGATAGGACCACATGGTCAGGGTAGGCATGAGTCCTCCAACACTCACACAGGCGCCTAGCTCGAGTCATGGGATTATAGGCGACACGAGGACCCCCTAGTCTTGTGCGGTAGTCGATCACTGGACGACAAATCCTAGGATGCTCACCATCACCCTGTCGATCCATAACCTACAAGAATAAACTGGCTTAGATACTTAAACATTCTAAAACTCAAACACACTTAGTCCCTTTTGCCTAACACTTCATTCTATCCTAATAAAACTCACAAATATCTCAATAACACTAACTCTGCCTTGACCATTCAACCTAGGCTCTGATGCCACCTGTGACAGCCCCACCTTCCCCTGGGACGAACCAAAGGGTTCGGCAGGTTGTCTGCCCAGTTCGCTCCAGGACTCACTCATACGATTGAATAAAATAGTTACAAAGTACTTGAAATAATAATTCCACAGTTTATAACATAACTAAGTTCAACTTACAACCCAACTAACAAAATACGATCCAGCGTATTTAAGAAAAAATCAGAGTTCGTCTTACAAGCTTTCAAAATATCGAATTCAAAGTTTAACAACCCAAAATAAGATACAAAAGAAATAGGGTCACACCCTAACGAATAGCGGCTTCACTCGGGTTCTCAATTCCTGTAAAGGAAAACAAATTTGAAAGAATGAGCTAACGCCCAGCGAGTTCCAAAAAGGCATACAGTCACATAGAATAGTTCAAATTACACTTCAAGTTCACAATTCAAAGCGAGTAAAAAAGCGATTAACAATATCAAGGGTAGGATACGAGTGGCTCTCAGGAGCCAATTTCCACGAATCTTGATCTTATTTCACGTAGTCGACACTCCGTCGACTTTCAAGTTTTATCACTATGTAGAACTGCACTTACTTCATTCTCCTTCCAACGACTCCCCCTACCGGGCCCGAAATCCAAACCACTTAAAATGGATATTACTCGAGCATACCATAGTTTTCACTTCAAAAAGGACAAGTCTAAACCCCAAATCCAGTGAATATAAAACACTCTCGTATGACTCGTCAAATCTCCTCGACCAAGTCCCATTACTGGCTCGAATCGACAGACTTACTTATAGGATTTAGAAATTTCCAAGAATTAACATGCACAATCAATTACTGATCGTTGATGGGATAACAACCCAGGCGACATCACAACACTTCAACAATTCAGAACGCTATTCATCTCAGTCATAACATCAAGTTCACATCCATGCCACATTTGCAAATTCAAGACAGATACACATGCATGGAAACTCACCAATAAATCAAAGTTCAGAATCCAAATTAGGATCGGTATCACAGTCTTTAATCACTCCTATAAACACGTAAAGAGAGACAATAAGTTTCACCCCAACAATTCGCGAAACTAAACCAAATTCACTTGAATTCGACACGTAAGCTCGAGTTATGAAAATAATATGTATCTAGAATAGTTTTCCCCAAAATTTGATACGTTAAAACACAAAATCAAGGGCAAAACAGTCTCGAGTTCACCATGGCTGCCCGGATAGTTTTTTAGCCCAAAAATAGTGAAATAAAAATGATTTTTAACCTTTAAAATTCCTAACTTTCAACTCCAATTCAATATATAATCATAGTTTAACCTAATACCAAGTCATTTGAGTGAAATGTAGTAAAAAAGAACACAAAAATGTCGAAAATGAAGGCTGAAAATTAACCCTCTTCATTCGGCTAGCTCATTCGAAAATTTCTCAAGAATTTTGCCAACAAAACAACCATTAAACCAACAAAAACTCACTCAAATCCCTTAGGGTTTCATCAATCATTAGCCCTTGGTTATCAATGGCAAATTTTCAAGTGAATCCAACCAACAAATTAAGAGCTATGCTAGTATTTTAACCACTAGAACATCTAGTGGTATAACTTCAAGAAATTTACTAGATGTACCATAGATCTTACTTAAATCAAGTGAATCTAACATTTTCATGGCTAGAAATTAAAGATTAAGGGTGATTTTTGGTTCTTACCTCAAGATCTAACTAGATCTAGTGCGATTCAATCTCAAAATTTCCTTCCAAGATTCACCCCTTCAAGTTTCCTCAAGAAAGGTCAAAGATCTTCTAGGTTGTTTGGTGATTTCTTCCACAACTCTTCGAGAAACAAGATGGATGGCGTCCCTTCTCTCTTGGTCTCTCTCTCTCTCTCTCTCTCTCTCTCTCTCGGCTCAATAAGAAGAGAAGAAGAAGAAGAAGAAAAATATGGTGGTTGATGGTTTTCCAAGTGATCTTTAAGAGTAAGATGGAGGAGGAAATGGAGAGCTCTTAAGTCTCTCAAGATGGTCCCACTGCTCATATCACTCACTCTCTCTCTCAAATTTCGAATGGCTCAAGGGAGGAAGAAAGAAAATGAACTCTCAAGTCTAGTTTCTTCCTTTAAAGTGTAGTAGGTGAACCACCTCACCTACTTGCTTATGTGTTGCATCCTCGTGCGACATCTTATCCTTTACTAGATTTCCCTCAACCAATATTATCCTATCATTTTTCTATTTCTTTAAAGTCTCTACATGCTCTAGATTTCATCTTAAGACTAAATTCCATGTCACCACTCCAAAGTTTCACACTTAATGCTAGCCAAATGATAATCGGGCAATTAATAATAAAAATTCACTAAGTTGTAAAATGACATTTTAATAGATGTGGATACCAAAATTTGGCAAAATCACATAATATAAATATTTTCATCATTATTATTTACCTTTCAAAAATAGTAAAAATTTTAGAGCCCTCACAAAAGTACTAAATCATACTCCTTAGAAATCACTCCTATTTGTTTGATTTCAAAAGTTCCACACCCTAATTCACTCTCCCTTATATGCTCATCTTCAAAAGGCATGTTTAAGAAGAAACTATGATCTCTTAGTCCAATAGTGCCTTTTATAATCTTCAATCAGAGCGGTCATCCTACTTCGCCAAAAGTTTGCATACAAGATTAGAACCCAAACTCTTTTCCTCAAAATCTCCATACATAATCCAAAACTCTCAATCTCAGATAATTTAAAATCTTACACTTTTACCAAAGTACTAATCGTAGACACCAAAATTTCAATTTTATTTAATTCAATTTTAGCTTTATTTTTTATTATTTATTCTTGCTTTTATTTGATTTGATTTTATTTTATTTTAGTTGATTAAGTTTACAAAATGATAGTTAGTGTTTATTTTTTATTTATTGCAGCAAATTAAGTTCATCATTTCTTTTTAAAAAATATTTTTGGCATTAAATTTCTAAAAAAAAGAAAATTTTCAACAAAAATCTATTTTTAATCTTTTTCAAACTCAATTTCTTCCAAATAAAATGACATTTTTGTAAGGCAATCTCAATTAGGAATTAACATTTTATTTATCATAAATGAGTTTTGAAAAATAAAAAAATATAAAATAATAAAAAGAAAGTAGATGGAAGCCATGCAAAGTAGCTAAGTGGGATAGGTAAGTGTTAGACAAGTGTCTTTATTTTTGACACCACAACATTTAGGGGCTAGGTGGCTAGGACACTTGTTGGATTGATAGAAATTTGGAAGGAAAATGGAAAAAAATCTGAAAACAAAAAAAAGAGAGAAACAAGAAAAGAGGCTGCGGAGGAGCAAAAAAAAGAACAGGCAAGAGGGGTGGGAGACCAGAAAAGAAACAACAGAAGGGAAACAAAAAGAAGAGGGAGCTTCGGGGGGGGGGGGGGGAATAGAAAGAAAGAAAAAAAAACAGTTTGGGGCTGAGAGAAAGAGAGGAGGGAGTTTCAGGCCAAACAAGAGGAAGAACCAAGAAAGAAAGAAAGAAAAAAGGCTACGGGGGCAAGGAGAAAAGAAGAAAAAACTGAGAGAGGACCAGAGAGGAGAAAACTAAGGAGCTTCGGGCCAAGAAAGGAAAAAGAAACAAGCAAGGGCAGTGAGGAAAAACAAGGAAAAGAAGGGTTTCGAGCAAGAGAGAAAAAGAAGGAAAAAAAAGAAAGATAAAAGGGAAGAAACCAGGAAAGGGGGAACCTGGGAAGATCAGAGAGATCAAAGGGAGAAAAACAGCAAAGAAAAAGGGGGAGAAAACGAGAGAAAAAGGGAAGAGAAAAATTGCAGAGAAATTTTCCAAAAAGTGAGCTAGGGTTGGATATTCCCGGCCATTTTCTAAACTCATCAGTGCTTTTTTTGGGGAGGTTTCATTTTCTGGATAATCTACGTTGGTAGCGGAAGGAGTTTTGTGTAGAAATTTTTTAGAAAATACGACTACAACAGCTTCAAATCCGAGCCCAAAGTCCCTAGGTTCGCATTCCTTCGCCAAAGCCTGCAATTTGTTTCCTTCAATTTCTGGTGGATTTCATTCATCCCCTTGCGAAGTACTCCTGAGGTTTCGACTCCAAAGGCAGCAAAACGAGGTAACCCTGAACCCTTCTCTTGTTCCTTTCAATTTCTATATGAAATCAAATCTGTTAAACGGGAACGTGGGTTTCTTGCTTATTAGAATGGTTTGGCATCTGGTTTAGCAGGCTGCATTTTTTTGTTGAATGATCATGGCTGTGGTTTGGCAAGTTCAATATTTGTTTGTTGTAAAAAGGGGGGCAAGACGTGTGAATGATCTGACTAGTGAGCAAGTTTACTGTTTTTCGTTTCCATCTATTCATTTTTCTTCTGGTTATCGGAATCTACTGAAATTAGAAGAATGTTGAGGTGATCTGGCTAAGAGTTTGAAAAGATTTTGACTTGATTTGTTCAAGTCTTGACAGTTTTCTTTTTATGATGCATCATTTGTGTCGATCTTTTCTATGTTTGACAAACCCAGAAGAGTTGCAGGAGGTTGAAGAAGAAACCAGCGAAGAAGAAAGCTCTTCGAAGCTTGCATGAAACAATTTCAAAAAATTGCACTTTAACCCCTAATGTTCTAAATAATGCTACTATGGCCCGAAATTTGGGAAAATATAATCAATTTTGTCCCCTTCAAAATGTTAAATTTTCTTTGGTATGCTTTAATGTTATTTTGGACAGATTATTCATGAGTTTTGGAATGAAATTTGAAGGTTTAATAATTTTTGATAGATTTATAGTTTTGATTTGGATTTTAGTAAAATAATTAAAAATTTGGGTAATAGTTTTGTTTGGGGTTTGATGAGAGAGTTCTGATTTATTTTTGTGAATTTAGCATTTAGGCTTCATCTTAAGCCCTTAATTTTTATTTATTTTAATTTAGACCCTTAATATTTATAATAATAATAATTTGACCCCTCAAACTTCTTTAATTGTTTCAATTAGGTCCTTGCTTGTTTTAATTTCTTGAATATGGGTTGTTTACTTTTATTTAAATGCTTTAATTGTTCAATTTCATGTTTATTTCCATCTCTTATGATTATTTGTTAATTAAAGTGGTGCCTTAACCATTTTCTTTGTGTTAGAGGGTAAATAAGAGAAATTTCATTTCATTAGATCCCCAATTCAAGGGAGGTACAATTTACTCATTTATTTTGATTTTACTTGATACTATGTGCTCCTATGTGATTTTATGTGTGTAATTGCATGTTTTTTGAATATTTTTTATTTTATTTCACTTATTTATTTAGTCACTTTATTTGTTTTAATTTATTATATTTATTTTAATTTAATTTTTGATTATTTGAAAGGCGATTAAATGTCAAATTGTAATAGTTAGGTTATTATTTTATTTCATTCTTTCCCCTTTTAGATTATAGTTAGGGCCCCCAAATGTAATAGTTAGGTTTTTATTCGTTTTATTTTGTTTATATGTTTTGCAATGCTTGTGTGCTTATGTGTTTACTCGCTTTCTTAGGATCTTTGTGATACGCTCCTCGATCAACTTGTTTCGAGATACGTAGCACGATTGCCCAAGGATCTAGACGGATGATCAATCATTTGGATTGCAGAACCTAGAACCAAGATGGACGACTCAACTTGATAGAAGGTAGTAGAAACAACGACTCTAATTGAGGTGATTACTCAAATAGATAGGCTGGATGAACAACCATGGACATCACGCGAGATTGCTCAAAAACTCTTGCCTTGCAAGTAAGAAAGTTGCACACGGTTTTGGTGACAACAAAGTAATGTTTATTCTCAAAATTTGTAACCCTTTGTTCGTACAAGAGGTGCCTTTTTATAGGCCAGAAACTAATGCAAAATCCGATTGGAACAAGGATTGATGGACCTCTACACCTACCTAACCTAAGACACGAATTCGGGCCTTACTTATTCATAAGTGGGCTCGGCTTTATTGAACACAAATGACTAATAAAACTGACACAAATGGACTAAGTAAAACCGAGACAACTAAGATCAACTAACAAACCAATATAAGTGTCCTAAGCAGCTAAGGACACCCGGGACCAGCACTTGATGCTTCATTGGCTTGGATCATCGTGTAGACAACTTGGTTAGCCACTTCCAAGCCTTCAATGTTTCTATGGACCCTTGTTTATCTTGAACACTTCGAACAAGGGCTTGAAGAGATTCTTTGAAGCGCTTTGCCCGTGCACGTGTAACCGGCCCAAGTGGAACTCTTACTTGATCATCATTATTCGACCTTGAGTCAAGGTTGCCATCCGTGCACACATCAGTCCCCTCCACTTGAGAAGAATTTGTCCTCAAATCTGGATCATCCTCTTCAAGGAACGGGCTCAAGTTCGCGACATTGAAAGTCGCACTGACATTATACTCCCCGGATAACTCCAACTTCTAGGCATTGTCGTTGACACGTTGAAGCACTCGGAAAGGTCCATCGCCCCTGGGAGACAATTTGCTTTGGCGTTGCTTAGGGAACCTTTCCTTCCTTAAGTGTAGCCAGACCCAATCTCCAGGCTCAAAAACCATCTTGCGACGATACTTGTTAGCTTGCTAAAGGTATTGCTGAGTCCGCTTTTCAATGTTTGTTCGAACAGCTTCATGTAACTTGCGTACAAAGTCAACTTTCTTTTTCTTATCTAAGCTCGTATGCTTAGAGGAAGGCAAGGGAACCAAGTCGAGGGGAGTCAGTGGATTAAACCCATAAACAACCTCAAACGGTGAGTAGTGTGTTGCACTGTGAACAGTTTGATTATAAGCAAACTCAATATGCGGCAAACACTCTTCCCAAAACTTAAAGGTTTTTCTTAATTAGGGCCCTTAACAAAGTTCCAAGCGTGCGATTGACAACCTCAGTTTGTCCATCACTTTGGGGATGACTAGCGGTCGAAAATAACAATTTAGTGCCAAGTTTGGACCACAAAGTCTTTCAAAAGTAACTCAAGAACTTAACATCTCTATCACTAACAATTGTTTGAGGCATACCATGTAAACGCACAATTTCTTTGAAAAACAAGTTAGTAATATGAGATGCATCATCAGTTTTATGGCAAGGGATAAAATGAGCCATCTTGAAAAACGATCAACTACCACATAGATGGAATCATTACCCCTTTGAGATCTAGGCAGTCCCAAAATAAAGTCCATAGACAAGTCCACCCAAGGATATTTTGGAATTGACAATGGGTATACAAGTCATATGGATTTGTTTTAGACTTAACTTTATGACAAGTAGCACATCTACTAACCATGCGTTCAACATCCCTTCGCATGTGTGACCAATAAAAGTGCTCTTGCAACATTGCTAAAGTCTTAACAATACCAAAATGTCCCATGAGACCACCACTACGTGCCTCTCTAACCAATAAATCAAGAATGGAAGAATTAGGCACACACAACTTATCAACATAAAACAAAAATCCTTCATGCAAAAAGTATTTTTTGTGGGGACTCTTAGTACACGATGCAAACACTTCACTAAAATCATTGTCATGTGCATAGAGTTCTTTTAACATCTCAAAGCAAGTAATTTCGCATCAAGAAAAACTAGCAAGGAATGTCTACGAGATAAAGTATCAGCTACAACATTCGTTTTATCAGTCTTATACTTAATGACATAGGGGAAGATGTCAATGAAACTTATCCACTTGGCATGCCTTTTGCTCAATTTCGGCTGCCCCTTGAGGAATTTCAAGGATTCGTAGTCAGTGTGTATCATGAATTCCCTTGGACGGAGGTAATGTTGCCATGTTTCCAAGGCTCTCACGAGTACATACAACTCCTTGTCATATGTGGGGTAATTCAGTGCCGCACCTCCCAGTTTCTCGCTAAAGAATGCACAAGGCTCTTGTCTTGTATTAGCACAGCTCCAATCCTTACATCAGAAGCATCACATTCGATTTCAGAAGTCTTATTAAAGTTAGGTAATGCTAACACTGGTGCGTGTGTGAATTTGTCTTTTAAAGCAAGGAACGAGTTTTCTTGTGCTTCCCCCCAATGGAACTTGTCATTTTTCTTCATCACCGCGGTCAATAGCACGGCAATGGTGCTGAAAATCTTTGACAAAACGCCGGTAGAAGCCAGCCAAGCCGTGGAAGCTTCGCACATCCGCGACTGTTTTTGGCGTCGGCCATTGTTTGATGGTTTCAATCTTTGTTTCGTCTATTTTGATGCCCTGCGGGCTAACAACATTGCCTAGAAACACAAGCTCATTAGTACAAAAGGTGCACTTCTTAAGGTTAGCATAGAGGCTCGCCTTTCGAAGTGTGTCTAGTACCAATCTTAGATGCTCCATGTGTTCATGCATGTTTCGACTATAGATTAAGATATCATCAAAGTAAACAATGACAAATTTTCCTATGAAATGCCTTAAAATATGGTTCATTAGTCTCATGAAAGTGCTAGGGGCGTTAGTCAACCCAAAAGGCATGACTAATCACTCATAAATGCTATTTTCCACTCATCTCCCTCTTTCATCCTAATTTGATGATAGCCACTTCGCAAATCAATTTTCTTGAAGATAACAGCACCATCAAGTTTCATCTAGCATATCATTTAATCTAGGAATGGGGTGACGGTATTTAATAGTTATAGCATTGATAGCCATACAATCAGTACACATACGCCAAGTACCATCTTTTTTTGGAACTAGTATAACAGGGACAGCACACGGACTTAAACTTTCCTTAACCCAACCCTTACCTAAGAGGTCATCAACTTACCTTTGGAGTTCCTTAGTTTCCTCTGGACCCATTCGGTAGGCGGGTTTGTTGGGTAGGGGTGCTCCAAGAATAAGGGTCTATTTTGTGCTCGATCCTTGGATGGGTGGTAATCCATCAGGGATCTCATCAGGGAATACGTCCTCAAATTCCTGTTACAATGCAACTACACTCGAAGGCAATGCCTTGTCGAGTTCATCAACACTCAAAAGTACATGTTTGCATATCATAAGTAACACAGGCTGATTGGAGTACACAATTTTCCTAATTTCCTTAGCCTTGATTATCATGTTTTGTTTCCTAGTGTTTGACTTAATTAATGCTTGATCATTTGTAACACTAGGGACAACACTTGTGCTCTTGGCCGAATGCTCAAGGCTCAACTTGGAGCAATGTCCAGATTCGGTTCCCTTTAGTTTTCTCTTTTGACGGTCTAAGTCACACTCTCTTTGCAATTTAAGTTGGTCCTCATACACTTGTGTGGGTGTGAGGGGTGTTAGGACCATTCTTTTACCATTATGCAACATAGTATACTTATTAGACCTACCATCAAAAGTAACATGCTTATCAAATTGTCAAGGTCTTCCTAATATCACATGAGTAGCATGCATGGGAACAATATCGCAAACAACTTCATCAATATAATTGCCAATCGAGAAAGGAAGACGTACCTGCTTGTAGACACGTACTTCACCATCTTCACTTAGCCGTTGTAGTGTGTACGGGTGTGGATGTCGGGTTGTAGGCAGGCCTAGGCTTTCCACCATTAGCAAACTTGTTACATTGGTGCAACTTCCTCCATGGATGATAAGGCTGCACACTTTGTCACTTACTTTACACCGAGTGCAAAACAAAATTTTCCTTTGTAAACTGCTCATCCTCCTTAACTCGGGCGGTTAGCACTCTTCTTTGCAACCAAACAACCGATTTCACCTTGGGTTGGTGAACACTCTTCCTCGGCCGAGTCAAGTTCGTATTCCTCCTTGGTCAAGCTGGGCATCTCCTCACAATCATCATCATCCGACACGACGTCTGTGAGAACTCGTAAAATTTCTTTATTTCTAGGCTTTAATTTATTTATTTGCACCCGTTTTCCACATTTTCTTTATTCTATAAATTTTCTAGACATTTTTATGAGTAAATAGGGTTTTAAAAATATTTTTCTAGTATAAGTTAGTTTACGAGATTTTTGGAGTGAATAGTGGACGTGGGACCCGCTAGTGCGTTAAGTGAGAGAAATTCGGCCAATTAAGTTAAGTTTTGCGTAAAGGGATTTAATTACTAGGTGTTAGTAGGTGATTAGAGGTTACCTAGATGGATTAACCCTAGTGAGTAAGAGGATAAGTTTAAAACTTAAAAAGGTGACACGTGCCGCGACCCGATTGGACAAGACTTGCCTAACTTTTGATCACCTTTACCAAATAACCAATTTTGACCCAATTAACCTCATTTTCTTCCCCCCTTTGGCCGAATTTCTTAGAGAGAAAAGAAGAAAGAAAGCTTCACCTTGTGTCTTCCATTTCTTGCTCAATCTTGAAATCCAACCATTGAAATCTCAAATTCCTCCATAAAAACCGCTTGCTAAGGAAGCTTGAAGCTCTTGGTGGAGCTATTTTGGTGGTGGAACACTTAAGCTACAAACTTTCTTGAGAGTTGATGTATTTTGCTTGGAAACTTCACTTTTGGTTCTAATAATGCTAAATTGGTGGCCTATGGTGGCTTAATAGCTTGATTTATGGATGATTTGATGGTTTAATTGAAAGTTGAGTAAATTTCTGATTTTTGGGGAATTTTTCTGTTTAAATGATAAATGTTAGTTAGCCTTGGATTGATGGTTTAATATTGGGCCAATTGGAGCTCTTGTATGTGAATTGCGGTTAATTGCGGAAAATTTCAGCTTTGAATGAAAATTTCAGTTTTAGGGTTTTGGAATTGGGGGTTTTCTATAATTGGTTATTAATCTTGCAATTGGTTGTGAATGAAGGGTATTGTGGCCCTAATGAAAGTCATTGATTGGTTTATGGTTGAATTGTAGCAATTGTGATTGGATTGGATGGAAATTGATGTTTGATTGTAGGATGGAAAAGCTGAAATTTAGGGGAAATGCTGTCCGAGTATCGAGAAAATTAGGGTTTCGTGCGTTTAGGTCGTGATTGAGTAAAAGTGCGAGGTTTTGGGGTTGTTTACACCTTTGGCCTTAAAATCAAAGTATTTTCCATTTTTGAGCTATACTTGAATTTTGCTTTCATAGTTCATGTAAGAAGCCCTTCGACTCGTGTTCGAGTCTCAATTGTAGTTTCTTGTTCCTTGTAGGTCGAGCCGGTGATTCCGGACACCCATTGGGTGAAAACTTGTGATTTGCTTGCTTAAGTGGTGAGTGTACTATGCATGAATTGTGTTTAATTGGTTGTGTACTTGATTCCTTGAATTGGATAACTGTGACTTCTGTGCTTGAGGCGAGAGTGTACTTTATCGCTCTCGTTCTCTTATGTGTATAACTGATTACTGGATATATGTGAATTTGTCTTGTGTTTGGCCTAATGTCGGTTGGGGCATGAACCCTACGACCTTACTGTGATAACTGAGCTCAAGCCTCAATGGCCGTTCATCGAGTCGAGCCGGTCAGGGCCGATCGATTAGGTAACAAGCCACGAGGCCACTGTGTGTCGAGTGGAGCGTTTGCTCCTCGACTTTGTGGTATACTCGAGTATTACCCCCTGATTACTGTGAGGTGTTCGGGCCCGGTAGGGGAAAGTATGGTGGAAGGTATTGGAAGTAAAGTGGTGATCTACGGTCGTACTTGTCCGTTGAGCGTTGACGGAGGGTCAACGGGATGTGATCAAGTGTTGCAAGCGGAAATTGGCTCCCGAGAGCCACCCGTATCCTTTTACCCCTGAATTTGGTTGGTTTTCTTTTCATGTGTGATAGTAAGTGTAACTGAGCATGGCTACATTCGTGCGCTTTGAATGCATGACTTTTAGTACCTCATTGGGCGAAATCTGACACTCGTTCCTTTTGTTTTCCTTTCAGGGCATGTTTTTGGGAAATCATAATTTTGGGAAGCGAGTAGAGCTAGTTAGGCATTCTTTTGTACTTTTGTTTAGCTCCTCGGCCAGTAGAAACCCTAAATGTATCTTACTTGAATATCCCCTTTTGGATTGTGAATTTTGGCAACATGTGTATGTAAATGGTGGATCTTGTGTAAATGATATGTATGTTGTGAATGTATGTATTCGCCCCATCTAAGGGTCTTTTGCACTTATTTTCGCGTGTGTGACCGTTTAGTAGTCCTGGCGAGAGTTGGGCAGGCAGTCCGCTGATACCCTAGGGTACGTCCTAGGGAGAGGTGGGGCTGTCACAACGTCTCCATTGTGAGTGATAAGCATTACCCTTTTGATTCGGACATTGAGATTGGATATGTCCGAATCCTTGACATTTGAAGCACTTAATGTCCCTACTCCTAGGTTTAGGAGTTTCTTGAGTAGGTTTTGAAGTGGACCTAGATGGATCAACAACCTTGTTAGGGGTAGAATTGAAATTTCGGTTAGGAAAGTTACCTTAGTTTCGGCTAGGAGTGGATGATGTAGCCGAATTACCAGCTTCGTGGAGAGACCTTCTCAGCTGACCTCCTTTCCAAGGTTGCGGGTTCATGGTGGTATTGGATCGGCCACCTCTCTGCAGTCTCTTTTCCCTCTCGGCCTTGATGGCTAACTCAAGTAGGTCGCTCATATCCAAGTAGTGTTGAAGTTCTAAGGCCTCCTAAAGTTCAGAGTTTAAACCCCGAAGGAACCTTGCCATTGTGGCCTCACTATCTTCTTGGATATTAGCCCTCATCATGGCCATTTCGATCTCCTTGTGATAGTCCTCCACACTCATGTTGCCTTGAGTGAGAGTTTGCAGTTTTGAGTGGAGATCTCGGTTGTAGTAGCTTGGAACAAACCTCTTGCGCATCATTGCCTTGAGTTCACGCCATGTTCGGACTTGCGGTTCTCCATTCCTTCTCCTCCCAGTCCTTACTTGGTCCTACCAAATTAGTGCATATTCGGTGAATTCAACAGTGACAACCTTTGCCTTTTGCTCCTCGCTATAATCATAGCAATCGAAGACCATTTCGATTCGGCCTTCCCATTCCAAGTATGCCTCAGGGTCACTTCTACCTTGGAAGGTAGGAATTTTGATTTTAAGCCTTCTAAGCACGTCCTTGGTAGTGTCCCTCTTAGGCCTCTCGGCTTTCTCTTCATCCTCATTGGCCGAGTAGTCCTCATAATTTGCTCCTTTGGTACCGCTTTGATTTCGGTTATGAGATCTAGATCGAGAGCCTCTCGTGAAACTCTTGGAGAGTTCATCAAAACGGTTATGCATTTCCTCCATTTGTTGTTCACTAATCCTTTTGAGTTCGGCTTTCATGCATTTGAACATCATTGCATAGTCAGCCGTCGGATTAGGTTGCTCCATGGTCTTTCGTTTGCCCTGCCGAAGGTTAGTAACAAGGAAAACAATGCAAATATAGCCTTACTTCACTCCCTGAGTGTTTCACTCGCGCTTGTGTTTCACTCCAAATTCACTTTAATAGTCTTATCAAAAAAAATTTCTTACCTTGCTGGTCCGGGTAGCTTGAGAAATGCCGCACAAAACCGTAAATTGTTCACCAAACCTTCGCACAAGAGTAACCAAAGAACAAAGACACTTTGGACACAATTTGGATTACGGTGGTGGAGGGATTTGGACATTTCCTAAGGCGGACAGAATTGCAAGTTGCAAGAATGGAAAAAAAAGGAAACAAGTGAGACCCTAGTTTCCTAATTCGAATAGGCTTAGTCAAGTGGAAATAGGAGAGTTATCTAAGCTGTCCACTAGTGTCCCAATTGAATTTGGAAACAAGTTGGTTTTTGGAAACCTTTTGAAAACCTTTTTCCTCTTGAAACAACTTTTAGAAAGTTCCAAATCCAATTCCACGAGGGTTTGCGCAAATCAGATTTTTTTTTGTTTCAACAAAACCTCACAAGTCGGTTGCTTTCCTTTTTTTTCACTTTGTTTTGTTTTGCCAACCAATTCCTTTCTTCCCTTTCTTTTTTTTTGTTTTCTGTTTTGTTTGCTTTTTTTTTTTACTATAACGACAAGAACACTACAACGTTTGGCCGATTGGAAGAATTTTCCAGATTTGTCTTTGGCCAATTCATACGAACAAGAAACTTCAAGAATGCCAAGATTGTGGTCAAGAAATTCAAGAAACTCAAGATTCTTGTAGGTTCTCTCAAGATTCATTAAACACCAACAAGTTTCCACAAAATCCAGATTTGAAAACAAGTTAACAAGTTGGATAACACAAGAACAATGAGACCAGAAATTACGGACAGCAATCAACGTAAGGTAGGCGAAGGAACACTAGACAGGATTTCAAGGCAACTACGGACCATATGGTAAGCCAAACGACAACACAAATCACGAGCAGAAATTTACGCCAATGAAGAACAAAATTTGGACAAATTTCAAGCCACAACAAGTGAAGAACAACTACGGACAGATTTCAACAATGCAGCGGAAATAACAAACCCTAGACGAACTAGATGAAACAAGAAAACGGATATAACGAATTGATACCTCAACCAGCTCTGAAGCTAACTGATACGCTCCTCAGTCAACTTGTTTCGAGACACGTAGCACGATTGCCCAAGGATCTAGATGGATGATCAATCGTTTGGATTGCAGAACCTAGAACCAAGATGGACGACTCAACTTGATAGAAGGTGGTAGAACAGCGACTCTAATTGAGGTGATTACTCAAATAGATAGGCTGGATGAACAACCAAGGACATCACGCGAGATTGCTCAAAAACCCTTGCCTTGCAAGTAAGAAAGTTGCACACGGTTTTGGTGACAACAAAGTAATGTTTATTCTCAAAATTTTGTAACCCTTTGTTCGTACAAGAGGTGCCTTTTTATAGGCCAGAAACTAATGCAAAATCCGATTGGAACAAGGATTGATGGACCTCTACTCCTACCTAACCTAAAACACGGATTCGGGCCTCACTTATTCATAAGTGGGCTCGGCTTTATTGAACACAGATGACTAATAAAACTGACACAAATGGACTAAGTAAAATCGAGACAACTAAGACCAACTAACAAACCAATATAAGTGTCCTAAGCAGCTAAGGACACGCGGGACCAGCACTTGATGCTTCATTGGCTTGGATCATCGTGTAGACAACTTGGTTAGCCACTTCCAAGCCTTCAATATTCCTTTGGACCCCTTGTTGATCTTGAACACTTTGAACAAGGGCTTGAAGAGACTCTTTGAAGTGCTTTGCCCGTGCACATGTAACCGGCCCAAGTGGAACTCTCACTTGATCATCATTATTTGACCTTGAGTCAAGGTTGCCATCCGTGCACACATCACTTTGCATCTAGATATCATGCTTATGTGATATGTGCTATATGTGATTTATGTGTTTATTTATTTTTATTATATTTTATATGATTTATTTTGATTATAATAAATGCATGACGTCACCACACTAGTCCAACACTAGTTGTGGCCCTTTTTTCGATTCCACACTAGTCCAACGCTAGTTGAGACCCTTTTTTCCGATTTCTCACTAGTCCAACGCTAGTGAGAACTTATAGACATGGGCTAGTCCAACGCTAGATCCTTAGGAACCGTCCACGCATTAGATCATGTTTGTGTGATAAATCATTACATTTCATACATATTTTCCACTTTTAGGGTCCTTACCATTTTTGCATGATACTTCCCCTATTATATCCCTTATCCCTACATAAGAGACATGACATTAGACTTGCATTTCATTTAAGGAAAATTAGACATAGGTTAGTTCATTTGCTTGACCAAAAATTAGGAGAATTAGCCCTTTAAATATGGGATATGGACGAGTATGGCCTCTTAGCCTTAGCACGCTCATATCTCCTCTATAAAAAGGAAAATCTAGTCACAAATCTTAGTTCCCCGTACTCGTTATGATGCATCTCTTTAAGTCATGTATATTTATAATTATTCTTTTCTTTTCTTTTCTTCGAGTCTCATATTTTGCATATTCGTGACCTCTTTAAAGAATCACTTTTGGGCGTCGCAATTAATGCGATTTGCACCTACTAAAAATCGAAAAGACATATTGACCCTTCCGATATACATTAGATCTAGGTTTACATTCATATAGTGACATCCAAATATGATAAATTTTTAGATTAAAATAAGAAAATTTTTGACTAAATCACGCAACTAGTCTTGGTTAGGTTGAAAGGGTGCCTTGGATTTTATCCTTACCTTCTCTTTCTTCAACCGTGACTCCTGAGCTTTTTCTCTTGATTTCGTAGACTTGGAATCGTTTTAAAAAGGGTTTTTTCTACTTTTTCTTTAAAAATTCATTTTAGGTGATTTGGTACACCTTAACTCAATACCAAGTGGCGACTCTTATTTTTCTTAAAAACCCTTTTTAGACTATTATTTTGGGGCCAAAACCGTCGCACTTTTAAGTCCCATTTAGGCCCATTTTCTTTTCATGTTCACTAAAAATAAAAATCCATTTTTAATCAAAACTAATCAAAATCCATTTAAATAATTTCGTAATTTTATTATTTTTTCAAAAAATGGGGCGCGACAGCTTGGCGACTCCACTGGGGACTTTAGAGAGTCCGAGCATCTGATTTAGTCAATCCTTTTCTTTTTCTAACCCTTTTAGATATTACATTTGGAGGTTTTAGGTTGCATTTTTATTTTTATTTTTCCTTTTCCTTTTTCCTCCTTTTTAGGGTTTTTGCATTTTCACATGCGCAATCGTCTTTCAAATATTCGCGTATGCGATCGTTTGTTTGTTTACTTTCATTTTATATTTGTGTATTACGCTTGCATCTTGGGTGGGGAAATATCACCTTAGTACCTTCACGCATGTTGTAATTATAATCCCTCCCCTCAAAAGGAAGCACCTTATACGTGCATGCATTACTTTTACCCTATTTTTATTCTTTCTCGTGGGCGCCATCCCATATTTCCTTGTAGGATTAGGATCGATTTCTTTAGGTAGGCGGATGGTGTGCTCTGCGCCCATAGCGATGCCTAAGGGATCACTCAAGCCACAGACCGAAGGCCTTGGGATTGATGACCTTTCGCCTTTTGGTCTGAAGGTTTGGGAGTCTGAACCTTATCGAGTCTAGATGCATTAGTAAGCCAAACCTCATGCATCCATATTAGGAATATCCTAGGATAGAATCAACCTTACCTAACTAGGAACACTAGACACGAGGGGAGGGATTCCACCCCTCTTTCCTTATTTTCTTGTTGCTTTTGTATCATTTAATTGCCACAACGTGTTATGTGTTGAACTAACATTTCCTTGTTTTCTCGTCTTTTGCATTCATAAACGTTAGAAAATAAGAGATCTGGCACGATACTTTTTTAGAATCTACCCTCTTAGATAGGTATTGCACGTTTAAGTTCCGATGTATTGTATTCGTAGGTTAATAATTGCACATCATTTTAGACCCATCCTGGCATACGAAGGGTCCCTTAGGTCATGTTTTCATTTTTTTAAAATTGCATATTTAAATTGCTTTTGTGAGGACCCATATTTTTATTTTAATTTAGTCTATTTTATAATTATTTTTACTTAGTGTTATTTAATTTTACTATTTTTGCCTGAATTTTTCTTAAATTAAGCTTTTATCGTGCGCGCGTCGAAAGTTTCTCGAAAGTCGCACCGGTGCGACTAATTGGAAATTTGAGGATTTAATACTAGACTAGTATGTATGAGTAATTGTAGTGTTAGAGGAACTACCTTGGAGAGTTAGCAGTTAAGTGTAGCAAACAAGAGAGAAAGTGGTAGTGCACGTTACTATTGAGCCACTATTGAAAGTTGACTTTTGCAACAAAACTTATGGTTAACTTTCCTTCATTCTTCCTCCATAAGAATCAAAACACAAACACTCCCTCACCATCTCTCTCTCTTGGCCGAACAAGGGAAAGGAAAGGGGGGAAGGGAAAGCTCCACTCCTTTCTCCAATCTTGCTTGATTCACCCACAAATCTTTTGGATTTTGCTCTCACTAGAAGAAAGGTGCAAGCTTGTGGTGTTTTGTGACAGCCCACCTTCCCCTAAGGCGAACCAAAGGGTTTGGCGGACCGCCTGCCCAGCTCTCGCCAGGACTACGAAGTCGAATCACACAAACCCTAACTTACGCGCGATCGAACCCAAAGAAACCCAACAATCGGAGCTTACCAAATCAAGAACACAAAGGCCTACATTCATCAACAAATATACGGGGAAAACATGAATAATTACTTATATACATATGTTGGAACTTTACAAGTCAAAGGAAATACTTGTTCGAAGTAAAATTAGGGTTTTGATTACAAAAGAGTGTAACAAAAGAACATTTACACTAGCTCGACCCTTTCTTCAAAATCACAGTTCAAAAGTGTGGTTCCCTGTAAGGAAAACAAAGATAACGGGAAGGGGTGAGCTTACGCTCAATGAGGTACCATAAGTACAAGTAGTCATGAATCATGGCATTTCACGTATCAATCATGCAGTTATACACACCAGATAGGGAAATAAATAATCATTTTCAAGAGAAAGGATACAGGTGGCTCTCAGGAGCCAAAGTTCCCATTGCTTCACCGGAGCTTGATCAAATAGTAGTCGACACCCCGTCAACTTTCAAATAAAGTAACCCGTCCAGTAGAGCACCACTTTCACACCGATTCCGTCCACCAAACATACCCCTTACCGGGCCCGAACACCTCAACCGAACAGAGGGTGGTAATACTCGAGTATACCAAAAATTCAGAGTCTCAATTACCCAAGGATTTCTCAGAAACAGACTACTGTGGTTCGTTATCTAATCGACCAGGCCTTTACCGGCTCGACTCGAATAACTAGCCACAGGATTTGAGCTCAGAAGTAACAGAAAGGTCGTTGGATTTAATTTTCCAAACGACATCAATAAATACAGAAAACAGGTACAGATAACAAATACAGAGAACAAATACAGATTTATATAGTATACAGGGAACCAGAATAACCAGGTGAGAGAAACGAGTGTGATAAAGTACACTCTCGTTTCATATGAAGCACACAAAGTCACAGATAATCAAGTCGCAAGTTGCAAGTACAGATGAATCAGATAAGCACCAATTTAAGGGGATGGTACACTCACCAATTTAAGTGCAGCTACTTCAAAAGTTTTCCCAAATGACTTTAATCGCCCAGAAACCCTAAAATAACCGAGGTAAATAATGAGGTTTTCACATCCCAAATTCTAGTAAACAAAATTGCACAAGTGAGGCTCGACTACAAGTCGTATGCCTATCCAAATGAACTATGAATGCAAGGTTGCAAAAGCGTGATTTCGGAACGAAAAGGTAATAGGGGGAACTAGGGGCTTGAATGACCTAAAAGCCGTTCATCTACCAAGAATCAACTCAAACTTGAAGGAACCAAACGGTCTAGAAAATTGGGCAGCATGCCCTTTGTGTTTACCAAATTTCCAGCCATTTATGGCTTCATTATTTTCCTCAATCAGCCCCCAGAAACACACACAAATAAGGTTACCACAATAGCCCTTCCATAGGCTCCAAAATCATCCTAGTACAACTCAAGTGCAAAAGTATCATTGGAAATCAGTTTTGAAGACAAAACTAAACGGCAGATTTGGCATTTCGTAGCATTTTAGTCACAACCGGAGCTATGGTTATCAAATTGGGGTGAACCTTATACCATTTCTAAGATAAGACAGAGGGGAACAACTTTTGTGAAGGCCACTTAACCTAATTTATAGCTTATCTAAGTCGAATTGCCAATCACAGATCCAAAGGTTTAAGATCAGTCTAGTTGTCAGCACTGACTTTAACCGGCAATAACTCAGGCTACACAACTCCGTTTGGGGTGTTTTCAGAGGATTTAGAAAGCTAACACATAGGGTTACAAGTCTTGTGTTTTGGTCAAAAACTAATTGGATACGAATCAGGGTGAAAAATGCAGCCCAAACTGGGGAATTCACAAAACTGTTTTACGAATTTGCAGCTTGTAACTCTCAGGGTATTTCGGTCATTTCGCAAGTTTCGGTGCTCCGATTGAGCTGAAATTGTACCAGTAGCTAGCTAACTCAAATACCTACAACTTTCATGTTTTGAGCAAGGGCTAATTCGGTCTCCCTCAAGGTCGAACATACAGTGCAAAAACAGGGCAGATTACTACCATAGAAACCCTAAGCTGGAATTTTTCCACATAAAGCTGAAATTTCCGCAATTA
This sequence comes from Coffea humblotiana, assembly GCA_023065735.1. Classification (NCBI taxonomy): domain Eukaryota; kingdom Viridiplantae; phylum Streptophyta; class Magnoliopsida; order Gentianales; family Rubiaceae; genus Coffea; species Coffea humblotiana. The sequence continues at coordinate 11,377,616 of CM041212.1, read as the reverse complement.
ACCACAAGTAACGCATAATAGCTTCAATTCTATACCATATTAAGCCATCAATCCAAGCCAACAATAATTATCATATGAAAACAGAAAAATTCCCAAGAAAATAAGAAATTCACCTAACTTTACTTTAAACCACAAATTCATCCATAAACTAAGCTCCTTAACCGATATAAGCCACTACTTTGCAATTATTATGGACAAAATTGAAGTTCTAAGCAATATACCTCAATCACCAAGAAAAGTAGCAACTTAGGGCTTCTCTTTGCAAAATCACTCCACAAGCACCTTTGATCTTCCTTAATAAGCAATTCCTACGGAGGAAATCGGATTTTTATCGGTGATTTGCAAGATTTGGACAAGAAATTGAAAGAAAAGTTGAAGGCTTCTTTCCTTTTTTTCCCGCAAAAATTTCGGCCAAGATGCTTGAAGAATGAAGATGATTTTGGTCAAATTTTACTTTTAGTAAAGTTGTAAGAAAGTTAGGCAAAACTTGGCCCAATAGAAATGCGACACGTGTCACCTTTTTTGATCTTTTCCTTATCCTTTAGCTTACTAATGACTAAGCATCTAACCAACCTCTGATTATCTCTTAGCACTCAGTAATTAAATACCTTACTGCACAACTTAACCTAATTGGCCGAATTTCTCTCACTTAACGCCCTAGCGGGTCCCACATCCGCTATTCGCTCCAAATCTCTCGTGAACTCACTTATATTTAGAAAAATGGTTTTAAAAACTATATTTACTTATAAAATATATGTAAAATGAATATAATAAAGAAAATAATAAAAAAAAATGTGTGCACGAAAATCGATAAAACCCTAAAACCCTAAAATCGGATTTTTGTCTTCTCGAGTTCCCACATGTTTCTTGGTGAAGTAGTGGTGGAAGGTCTTGCATTCAACTAGGGTTTAGAGCTCGAAGAGGTAATCATTCCATCCACCTTTTAATCTTTCAAATTTTACCAAGAATGGATGTTGTATTTTCATGGGTTTGAAACCCTAATCAAGATTCTAGGGCTAGAGAACTTGAGAAACTTTCATTTTTTGCTTTATATCCTAAGTTAGTGGTCTTGAGGTGCCCTCTAGGTAGCTGATTCAGATTCTTTTACTTGATTATGTTGTTTGTGTGATGAAAAACTTGATCTTGGTTGTGTAAGTGGAGAGAAAGTGGAAGAAACTTGTGAGAAGAGCTGGCCGAAATTTCTGTTTTTGATGTCTTGCTTGGATTTCGAATTTTTGTTGATTATATGGCTGCTAAATTGCTTGTTATATGTTGTATTAAGTGTGTGGAAATTGGCTTCAAAAAATCATTTTCATTTGGTTGCACAAAAACTTGGGTTTGAGGAAAGGTAGAAATCTGAAAAATGGTTACCAGGACAGCCGACCAGTGATTCTTTGTTTGAGCATAACTCTTTGTACAAAAGTCAAAATCGAGTGCTGTTTTATGGAATTTGAAATTAGACACCAAGATCTTTCCAACGGTATAAAAATCCCCTGCTAATTCGTTTTGAGTGAAGCCCGTAGCGAATCGGCAAATTGGACTGACCTGTTTTACCCTGCTTATGCGAGAGAAACTGGGAAACTGTATCTTGTGGCTCAATTTCATCCCTTTGTGTAACGATTTGAAATATGATGTATTCTGATGATTTGAAGAATTTTCAATCTAGTTTCTAAGGCCATAAGCCATTCTCAATTTGGATTTGTGTAGAGTTAGATATTGGTCTGATTTCAAAACTGTGTCCAAAGTTGGAAACTGGAAAAATTGTTGAACAGGCTGTGAAATCCAGCCATCTTCAAACGGTTGTAACTTGCCTGTTCAAAAATCCGAATTTAGTTCTACTTGTTGTGTTCGAAACTTTACTTGAAACTCTTGCTGTGTATAAATTTTTAGAGGCTGATTCCATTCCTGTGAATTTTTCCGAATTTTCAACTTTGCTGAAAACAAGAACTGGTTCTGCCCTGTCTTCATGAAACAGGCAACTTTGAGTTGAAATTCGAATGATTTCTGATTGGAATCTAGGAAAAGTGTCTTCTGGAAATTTTAGTACTTTAAATCTAATTTCCAAAGGTATAAAGTTTCCCATTTTTGGACTTACCAAACTCAAGATACGATTTTCCAAGTATGGTCGCGCAAAGTTGAAATTTTCTGATTTCTTAAGCAATGAACTTTTAAAAACTTCCAACTTCCTTTTGAGATTGATAGTCCGTTTTAAACTCGATTTCATGGATGATACAAGTTTCCCTTGTGACTTTAAATCTTCATTTTGAATCTCGATTTTCAATGGATTAAAACTCTTTTGAGGCGTTGTCCTAAGTTTAAGCAAATGCATTTTCTTCCTTGAATGCTAAGTGATCTAGAGTTTATGTGAGTGATGGTTGGCCACTATTTCTTCAACGTGCTCAAGAGGGTTTCGAAAGGGATCCCGGTGAGGACAATTGAAGGACTTTATTGGTCACTTGCTTTTGAATAGGTGAGTGTCAAGTGCATGACTTGTTGCTAAATACTTGAACTGTTTCTTGTTAATTAAGTGAATTGGACTTGTTGAGACAAGTGTGTACTTTGTCGCACTCGTTCTCTTTTACCTGACTAGACAATTGACTTGCGTGAAAGTGGACTTTGATAATTGAATTGCGTGAACTTGGCCAATTGTAATTGTACATCTGGGGACGCTCAAAACTCATTTGCTAATCTTGCGACTCGAGCTGGCATGGGCTTGGTCGAGAAGTCTGGTGAACCATAAGAAATTTATAAGTTTGATCTTTGAGATCTTTCGAGATCTTTCTTGGCATACTCGAATAGTATCGCCTTTCCAGTGAGTGTTTGGTTACGGATCCGAGAGGGTGAAACGATGCGATGTGGGAAGTAAAGCGGGGTTTTCTACGGAGGACCCCGTGTCCGAATATCACCTTCCTCTAGGTTCCATCGTTGTCCCTGTAGGGAGACGCATGCCTATCATAATTATCTAGTGCTATCTATTAATGATGAGCGCCGACAGTTATTGATTACTAATAGGGCACTACTTAAGGAGATTGAGGAGTTGAGGACTATAGTGGAGGCCTAGGGCGCTAGGATCTCAGAGTTTGAGGGGACAGTGATCGATGAGCGGGCTAGAGTTGAGGCCGCTCGTGGACCCAGTTCAGAGGACTAGGGCTCGACTAGTTAGGGTAGTCGATGAGATCCAGGAGCGGGCCGCTGAGATTCTATCTGACACCACCATGCTGATAGATGAGGTGGTAGTCGGAGCCGAGAGCTCGGCTCATGAGAGCATTTCTGAGAAGGAGCCTTTTGAGGAGGATCCAGAGGAGGAGGTCCAGACTAGCGGTTCTGCTGTTGAACTAGGTTAGGAATGTTGAACTTTTGACTCTTTTGTAATTGGGATTAGTCGGGGTGGTGCTAGTTCAAAGGCCATTGTATTTTGTTTAACTGTGTGGTCTGTCTTTTGAAGTACTTGAATTTACTTTTGATATGCTCGACTTTATTGTACTATGACGGATAATCTATGCATGGATCGTGTTTATTTGTGACTATTTTGGTGTCTTCCTTATTTATTTTCGTCTTGCATGATTAAAGTGTCATTTTAACGTTACTTATGTATATTTATTTTGCGTCTATACCTTTAGAAACTACTAAGACTATGGACGGCCGTAGAAGTGGAAGGGGCCGAGGAAACCCCAAGCCCATGGGATGATCAGGATAGGCAACTAGGCAGAGTCAAGGATAAGGAAATGTAGAGGATAACCAAGTGGCTACTGCCATTAATCGTATGACGGATATTTTAGAACGGTTAGCAGAGCGACAGGGTCCAGGACCTGTTAACTATACCTTTAGAAACTACTAAGACTATGGACGGCCGTAGAAGTGGAAGGGGCCGAGGCAACCCCAAGCCCATGGGATGATCAAGGATAGGCAACTAGGCAGAGTCAAGGATAAGGAAATGTAGAGGGATAACCAAGTGGCTACTGCTATTAATCGTATGACGAATATTTTAGAACGGTTAGCAGAGCGACAGGGTCCAGGACCTGTTAACCAACTCGGGGCTCGGGAGAGAGGGAAGGATAGAGCGTTGGAGCGATTTTTGAAATTTGCTCCGCCTAAATTTCTTGGGGGACCCTATCCCGAATTAGCAGAGAACTGGTTGGAGAGAATGACTAGCATATTCGCTATCTTAGGCTATACCGAAGAGAAGCGAGTGAACTTTGCTACCTTTCAATTTGAGAGTGCAGCACGTGCTTAGTGGGATGTGATAAAGGGAAAATGGGAAAGAGCGCAAACGCCTTGGACCTGGGAAAACTTTACAAGAGAGTTTAATGAGAAGTTTCTCCCGCCCTTGATTCAAGAGAAACGGGAGGACGAATTCATAAATTGAGATAGGGGGCCTTCTAGCTTGGCTGACTATGAGGGGAGGTTCACTAAACTTTCTAGGTACGCTGCAGAATTGGTGGCCCACTGAAAGGAGAAGGATAAAACCGATTTGTACAAGGACTTAATGTGGAGATTCAAGAGGGGTTAGCAGCAGCCCAAATCTCTACTTTTACTGAACCCTAGAGAAATCGCGGAGAGTCGAGAGTGGCAATGCTGCAAGTTAGAGATTTTCATGCCAAGAAAAGGGGCGCTCCTATCTACTCTCCTGGACAAGCAAGTAAGAGTGCCCTACCTCCTAAAATGGGAAGAGGAACGGGAGGAGTAAGGGCTGCTGGAGAACCAAGAGGGGCTTTATCAAGAGGAGGCCGCAATGGGCAAGGTCAAGCGAGAGGAACCCCTTCTGGTGGTCAAGCCATGACCCCTCAAGTTGGTTGTGGCTATTGTGGCAAGTCCAACCATGCGGAGACTGAGTGTTGGAAGAAATTGGGGAAGTGTCTGTATTGTGGAAGTACCGAGCACCAGATCTCAAAGTGCCCAAGTATACCAAAGGAGGGAGGTAGTACTCAAAGGCCAAAAAAATCGGCATCTAAGCAGTCTAGTACTGGAGGGAGTCGACCTAAGATGCCGACTAGGGTTTATGCATTGGACCATCAACAGATCCCTGATTCCACTGAGGTAGTTAAAGGTACGATCCCTATTTTCCATCGCTTAGCTGATTCTGGTGCGAGACACTCTTTTGTAAACCCTAAATCCTTGAGTGGGGTAGACGTGAAACCAATTAAGTTATCTTATGACTTGGAGGTTAGAACGCCTACTGGGAATCAAAGCTTAATTGCTAATCTAGTATATAGAAACTGCGAGGTATGGGTTGGAGAGCGAAAACTATTGGTCGATTTGATGAGTTTGGCTATTAAGGGGTATGATGTCATCTTAGGTATGGACTGGTTAGCTCGCTACCATACTCAGTTGAATTGTAAGACGAAAATAGTAGAGCTGTGTATTCCGGGAAAGGCAACCCTAAAATTGGATGTAAAGGGGTAGACTAGCCTCATCCGTCTTTATTTCAGGAATTCGAGTTAGAAAGATGTTGAGTAAGGGGAGGTCAAGGGTATTTGGCTTTACTTATAAATACTCCTAGTGACAGGGTGAGGTTGGAAGATATGCCAGTGGTTAAGGAATATCCAGATGTTTTTCCCGAGGAACTAGAGTCTTTGCCGTCGGGAAGAGAGATAGCATTTAAAATTGATGTAACTCTAGGAGTAGCACTTATCTCTAAGACAACCCTATAGAATGGCTCCAGTTGAATTGAAAGAATTGAGATTACAATTGCAGGATCTTTTAGAGCGAGGTTTTATAAGAGAAAATGATTCTCCGTGGGGAGCTCCTGTGTTGTTTTGTTAAAAAGAAGGATGGGAGTTTAAGATTGTGTAATAGACTACCGGAGCTTAAATGATGTTACCATTAAGAATAAGTACCCTTTACCCCACATTGATGAATTTTTGACCATTTGCAAGGGGCGGTAGTATTATCAAAATTGGACCTCAGGCAGGGTTATTATCAACTAAGGATTTTGAAAAAAAATATACCTAAGACTGCCTTTAATTCGAGGAACGGACACTTCGAGTTTGCAGTAATGTTGTTCGGGTTGACTAATGCTCAGCAACTCTTATGGATTTAATGCACCGAATCTTTAAGTCTATTTGGATCAGTTTGTGGTGGTGTTCATTGACGATATAACTGGTATATTCTAAAACTTTGGAGGACCATGAGAAACATTTGAAGATTGTCCTTACAAACCTTGAGGGAACATCAATTGTATGCTAAGTTTAGTAAATGTGAATTTTGGTTGAAGGAGTGACTTTCTTAGGTCATATAATCTCCAAGGAAGGAATTAAGGTGGATCCGACCAAAATCGAAGCAGTTTCTAAGTGGAAGCAATCGGAAAACCCTATTGAAGTTCGAAATTTCTTAGGGTTAACAGGGTATTATCGGAGATTTATCAAAGATTTTTCTAAAATTGCGGGACCCCATGACTGAGTTGACTAAGAAAAGTGAAAAGTTTATATGGAGTTCTAAGTGTGAAGAAAGTTTTCAGGAGTTAAAAAGACATTTGACAAGGGCACCTGTATTAGCTTTACCTAATGGAAAGGATAGATTTGTGGTTTATACAGATGCTTCAAAAGAAGGTTTGGGGTGCGTATTGATGCAGAATGATAAGGTGATTGCATATGTCCTCTAGGAAGTTAAAACCTCACGAGAGAAATTACCCAACTCACGATTTGGAATTAGTGGCTGTAGTGTTTGCATTGAAGAAGTGGAGGCATTACCTATATGAGGTGACGTTTGAGGTTTTTACAGACCACAAAGAGCCTTAAGTATTTGTTCTCCCAAAGGAGTTAAACTTGAGACAGCGTAGATGGGTGGAGTTTTTAGAGGATTATGATTGCACGATCAATTATCACCCTGGAAAAGCTAATGTGGTAGCCGATGCTTTAAGTCATAAAGTGGCAAGTGGCAGGGTTGATGATTAAGGAATTGCACTTGCTGGAAGAGGTTGGTATTTGGAACTCTCGTCTTGAACCAAGAAAGGTAATCCTTGGGAACATTGTCGTGAAATCCGTTTTGCTGATCGTATCAAGGAGGCACAAGAGAAGGATTCAGAGGTGCAAAATGTGAGAACTCGAGGAAAAACAAAAATCCCGATTTAAGGGTTTTAGGGTTTTATCGATTTTCGTGCACAATTTTTTTATTTTCTTTATTATATTCATTTTACATATATTTTATAAGTAAATATAGTTTTTAAACCATTTTTCTAGTATAAAGTGAGTTCACGAGAGATTTGGAGCGAATAGCGGATGTGGGACCCGCTAGTGCGTTAAGTGAGAGAAATTCGGCCAATTAGGTTAAGTTGTGCTAGTAAGGCATTAAATTACTGAGTGCTAAGAGATATTAGAGGTTGGTTAGATATTTGATCATTTAGTAAGCTAAAGGATAAGAAAGAAATCCAAAAGTGCCACGTGTCGCGACGGGATTGGGCCAAGTTTTGCCTAACTTTTCCTTAACTTTACTAAAACCAAACTTTGACCAAAATCATCTTCATTTATGCTTCACAGTGGCCGAAAATTTGAGAGAGAGAAAGGGAGAGAAAGCTTCAACTTCTCTTTCAATTTCTTGTCCAAAATTCGAAATCCAACCGATAAAATTCCAAAAACCTCCGTAGAAATCGCTTACTAAGGAAGATTAAAGGTGCTTGTGGAGTTATTTTGCAAAGGAAAGCTCTAAGTTGCTACCTTTCTTGAGGATTAAGGTATTTTGCTTGGAACTTAACTTTTGTCCATAATAATGGTGAATTAGTGGCTTATAATGGTTAAGGAGCTTGTTTTATGGATGATTTTATGGTTTAAGGTGAAGTTTGGTGAATTTATTATTTTCTTGGAAATTTTTCTGTTTTCATAAGATAATCATAGTTGGCTTGGATTGATGGCTTAATATGGTGTAATTTGGAGCTATTATGCGTTAATTGTGGTTAATTGCGGAAAATTTCAGCTTATACGGTAAATTTCAGCATTAGGGTTTCAAGTTGGGACCTTATTGTGCTTGGATTGAGAGCCACTAATTAGCTCAAATTGAAGGGTATTGTGGCCCTAATTAGATGTGTTTCATTGCCTATGATTTATATGTGAAATTGTGGCTGAATTGGATTGAGTTTGATGTGGTTTGTAGGATGGAAAAGTAAGGGAAAACAAGGGAGGTGCTGTCAAAATTTTCGCAGGAACCCTTGAGCAGTTTTGGAAATTTGCTATATCTGGTTGTAGAAATATCGGAATTAAGTTCTGTTTGTTGCGTTATAAACTAGACTCATAGGACTATAAACTGTGAAAATTTCAGACCCTGTTTCTGTTTTACGAATTATAGTGATTTTTCAAATTTGACTGAAATTACCTACCTGTTCTGTCTTTTACTGGATGAAGCTGCGATTGGAGGCTCGAATTTGACTGACTTGTGATTTGAATCTTATAAACATGTCTTCTAAGAAATTGTACCCCTTTGAGTCTATTTTCCGACGGTATAAATTTTATCAATTTTGGACTTAAGAATCGTGAGATATGATTTTTCAAGTGATGGTGCGCAAAACTGGAAAATCCTATTTTCCTCGAATTAGTCCTACTTTCATTTTGCACTTTAAATTTGGAGTTAGTAGATCATTGTAGGCATGGTTTTGGGTAGAAGTGAAGGGTTTTGGATCGTTCAAGTCTTTAGGACCAACTACTACTACTTTTTCACTCCACAACTACACTTTTGTATTGCTTTGGTAATTTACTTGGTTAGGCATATGACTCGTAATCGAGTCTCAATTGTTTTACCTTGGTGGTTTAGGACGTGCCGGTGATCCGAGTACTTCGGGAGGAAACGTTTGAAGTTGTTTGTGTGAACTGGTGAGTGTACCATCCCCTGAAATTGGTGCTTATCTGATTCATCTGTACTTGCAACTTGCAACTTGATTATCTGTGACTTTTGTATGCTTCGTATGAAACGAGGGTGTACTTTATCACACTCGTTTCTCTCATCTGGTTATTCTGGTTCCTGTATACTGTATAAATCTGTATTTGTTCTCTGTATCTGTTATCTGTACCTGTTTTCTGTATTTGTTGATGTCGTTTGGAGAATTAAATCCAACGACCATTCTATGACCTTTGAGCTCAAAACCGGGGGCTAGTTACTCGAGTCGAGCCGGCAAGGGCCGGTCGATTAGATAACGAACCACGGTAGTCCACTCTAGGGAATCTTTGGGTATTGGAGACTCTGGATTTCCGGTATACTCGAGTATTACCACCCACTGTACTGCTGAGGTGTTCGGGCCCGGTGAGGGGTATGTTTGGTGGACGGAATCGGCGTTAAAGTGGTGCTCTACTGGACGGGTTACTTTATTTGAAAGTTGACGGAGTGTCAACTACTATTTGATCAAGCTCCGGTGAAGCAATGAGAACCTTGGCTCCTGAGAGCCACCTGTATCCTTTCCATTTGAAGTGTTTATTTATTTCCCTATCTGGTGTGTATAACTGCATGATTGATACGTGAAATGCCATGATTCATGACTACTTGTACTTCTGGTACCTCATTGAGCGTAAGCTCACCCCCTTCCCGTTATCTTTGTTTGCCTTACAGGGAACAACACTTTTGAACCATGATTTTGAAGAAAGTGTCAAGCTAGTGTAAATGTTATTTTGTTACGCTCTGCTGTAATCAAAACCCTAGTTGCTTTTATCAAGTATCACGTTTTGACTTATACAACTTTTTATGTATGTACTTAAGTGTTTAAGCATGTATATTAGGTGTCTTCGTTTGAGATACTACTTGTAATTATTCGGAACATTTTAGCTGTGTGTAATCGGCGTAGTAGTCTCCGAGTGTTTGTTTTCTTTGGTTTCGATCGCGCGTAATCTAGGGTTTGTGATTCGACTTCGTAGTCCTGGCGAGAACTGGGCAGGCGGTCCGCCAACCCCTTTGGTTCGCCTTAGGGGAAGGTGGGGCTGTCACACAAAAGTGGTTGGAGAAAGTTAGAAACGGGGAAAAATCGGATTTTAATTTGGGAGTAAATGGTGTACTAAAATTTCGGAATCGCATAGTAGTGCCAAAGGATGAAGGGCTAAAAAGGGAAATCTTGGAGGAAACTCATCGTTCTAAGTATACAGTACATCCTGGAGGGAATAAAATGTACCAGAACTTGAAGAGCTTGTATTGGTGGGAGAATATGAAGAAGGAAATTGCTCGATTTGTCCAGACATGTTTGATTTGCCAGCAGGTTAAAACCGAGCATCAGAATCCATCTGGCCTATTGCAAGCTTTGGAGATACCCGAGTGGAAATGGGAGAATATCACCATGGATTTTGTATCTGGATTACCAAGGACACAAAGAGGTCATGACGCCATTTGGGTAATAGTGGATAAACTGATCAAATCTGCTCATTTTCTGCTGATTAGTATGAAGTACTCACTGGAGAAATTAGCTAAGCTATATTTGGATGAAATTATAAGGTTACATGGGATACCAGTAAGTATTGTGTTCGATCGAGACTCTCGGTTTGTTTCTCGGTTCTGGCAGAAGATGCAAGAAATGCTAGGAACCAAATTGAATTTTAGCACTACCTACCACCCACAGACTGATGGACAGTCAGAGAGGACAATTCAAACCCTTGAGGACATGTTGAGATCATATATTTTGAATTTTGGAGAAAGTTGGAGTAAGTACTTAATATTGGTGGAGTTTACTTATAATAATAGCTTCCATTCATCCATTCAAATGGCTCCATATGAGGTTCTTTATGGCCGGAAGTGTAGATCTCCTATTTGTTGGGATGAAATAGGTGAAAAGAAGATCTTAGACCCAACTGCAGTACCATGGATCGAGGAGGCGTAGGAAAAGTGAAGCTAATATGCCAAAGGATTCGGACAGCTCAGAGCCGCCAAAAGAGTTATGCGGAAAATCGAAAAAAGGATTTAGAGTTTGCGGTTGGGATCAATTTTTCTTAAGATCACTCCTCTAAAAGCAAGTTTGATAGCAGGGAGAGGAAAGAAGTTGCAACCAAGATTTGTAGGACCTTATAAGATTCTCCAACGTGTGGGAAACGTGGCTTATAAGTTGGAACTGCCACCAAGTTTGTCTCGAATTCATAATATTTTCCATGTGTCTATACTCAATAAGTATCACCTAGATCCCTCCAATGTACTGCAACCAGAAAATATTGAGATTGACGACACACTAACTTATGAGGAGAAACCAGTGAAGCTTCTGGATCGTAAGGTGAAAGAACTGAGGAATAAGCAAATTCCGTTGGTAAAAGTTCTATGGAGAAATCACGGAATTGAGGAAGCAACTTGGGAAGTAGAAGAAGAGATTCGAGAGAAATATCCAAACCTATTTTCGAATCAAGATATGAATTTCGTGGACGAAATTCTTTTAAGGGGGAGAGGATGTGAGGACCCATATTTTTATTTTATTTAGTCCATTTTATAATTATTTTACCTTAGTGTTATTTAATTTTACTATTTTTGCATGAATTTTTCTTAAATTAAGTTTTTACTGCGCCCGCGTCGAAAGTTTCTCGAAAGTCGCACCAGCGCGACTAATTGGAGATTTGAGGATTTAATACTAGGCTAGTATGTATGAGTAATTGTAGTGCTAGAGGAACTACCTTGGAGGCTTAGTAGTTAAGTGTAGCAAACAAGAGAGAAAGTGGCAGTGCATGATACTATTGAGCCACTATTGAAAGTTGACTTTTGCACAAAACGTATGGTTAACTTTCTTTCATTCTTCCTCCACAAGAATCAAAACACAAACACTCCCTCACCATCTCTCTCTCTCGGCCGAACAAGGGAAAGGAAAGGGGGGAAGGGAAAGCTCCACTCCTTGCTCCAATCTTGCTTGATTCACTTCATCCAACCCACAAATCTTTTGGATTTTGCTCTCACTAGAAGAAAGGTGCAAGCTTGTGGTGTTTCTTGGTGAAGTAGTGGTGGAAGGTCTTGCATTCAACTAGGGTTTAGAGCTTGAAGAGGTAATCACTTCATCCACCTTTAATCTTTCAAATTTTACCAAGAATGGAGGTTGTATTTCATGGGTTTGAAACCCTAATCAAGATTCTAGGCTAGAGGACTTGAGGAACTTTCATTTCTTGCTTTATATCCTAAGCTAGTGGTCTTGAGGTGGCCTCTAGGTAGCTGACTTGAGGTTCTTTTACTTGATTATTGTTGTTTGTGTGATGAAAGACTTGATCTTGGTTGTGTAAGTGGAGAGAAAGTGGAAGAAACTTGTGAGGAGAGCTGGCCGAAATTTCTGTTTTGATGTCTTGCTTGGATTTCGAATTTTTGTTGATTATATGGCTGCTAAATTGCTTGTTATATGTTGTATTAAGTGTGTGGAAATTGGCTTTCAAAAATCATTTCATTTGGTTGCACAAAAACTTGGGTTTTGAGGAAAGGTAGAAATCTGGAAAATGGTTACCAGGACAGCCGACCAGTGATTCTTTGTTTGAGCATAACTCTTTGTACAAAAGTCAAAATCGAGTGCTGTTTATGGCATTTGAAATTAGACACCAAGATCTTTCCAACGGTATAAAAATCCCCTGCTAATTCGTTTTGAGTGAGCCGTAGCGAATCGGCAAATTGGACTGACCTGTTTTACCTGCTTATGCGAGAGAAACTGGGAAACTGTATCTTGTGGCTCAATTTCATCCCTTTGTGAAACGAATTTGAAATGATGTATTCTGATGATTTGAAGAATTTTCAATCTAGTTTCTAACGCCATAAGCCATTCTCAATTTGGATTTGTGTAGAGTTAGATATGGTCTGATTTCAAAACTGTGTCAAAGTTGGAAACTGGAAAAATTGTTGAACAGGCTGTGAAATCCAGCCATCTTCAAACGGTTGTAACTTGCTGTTCAAAAATCCGAATTTAGTTCTACTTGTTGTTTCGAAACTTTACTTGAAACTCTTGCTGTCTTATAAATTTTAGAGGCTGATTCCATTCCTGTGAATTTTTCCGAATTTTCAAACTTTGCTGAAAAACAAGAACTGGTTCTGCCCTGTCTTCATGAAATAGCAACTTTGAGTTGAAATTCGAATGATTTCTGATTGGAATCTAGGAAAAGTGTCTTCTGGAAAATTTTAGTACTTTAAATCTAATTTCCAAAGGTATAAAGTTTCCCATTTTTGGACTTACCAAACTCAAGATACGATTTTCCAAGTATGGTCGCGCAAAGTTGAAATTTTCTGATTTCTTAAGCAATGAACTTTTAAAAACTTCCAACTTCCTTTTGAGATTGATAGTCCGTTTTAAACTCGATTTCATGGATGATACAAGTTTCCCTTGTGACTTTAAATCTTCATTTTGAATCTCGATTTTCAATGGATTAAAACTCTTTTGAGGCGTTGTCCTAAGTTTAAGCAAATGCATTTTCTTCCTTGAATGCTAAGTGATCTAGAGTTTATGTGAGTGATGGTTGGCCACTATTTCTTCAGGTGCTCAAGAGGGTTTCGAAAGGGATCCCGGTGAATTTCAACCAGCCTATAGAGCAAATCTATGAACTTGGAACTTGGTGTTGATAGCTCGGCAGTCCGTGCACATCCTCCAAGTGTGGCAACACTACCTCCGGCCCAAGGAGTTCGTCATCCACACTGACCACGAGTCGCTCAAGTTTCTCAAATCTCAAAACAAGCTGAGTAAGAGGCATGTGCGATGGATCTCATTCATAGAGACTTTTCCGTATGTTATTAAGTACAAAACCGGTAAGTCCAACATAGTTGCTGATGCACTCTCACGAAGGTATACACTTCTTGCTACTCTAGATGCTAAATTGCTTGGTTTTGAGCTTATCAAGGATCTATACTCAACTGATGGTGATTTTAAGTTAGTGTTTGAAGCATGCAAGCAAAAGGCCCAAGAGAAGTTCTTCATAGCCGACGGATTCCTTTACTACTTGGACCGATTATGCATTCCCAAATGCTCAATTCGTCAATTACTAGTTAAAGAATCTCATAGTGGAGGATTAATGGGGCACTTTGGGATAGCTAAAACTCTCTCAATCTTGCAGGAACATTTATACTGGCCCAACATGAGGAGGGATGTCGAGAGAGAGGTTGCACGATGCATTCAATGCCTTCGCGCCAAATCCAAGGTAAATCCACATGGTCTTTACATGCCTTTGCCTATACCTAGTGAACCATGGGTGGATATTTCTATGGATTTTATTCTTGGTTTACCTAGGACAAAAAGAGGACATGACTCCATCTTTGTTGTAGTGGATAGGTTCTCAAAAATGGCACACTTTATTGCATGTCACAAAACTGACAATGCACCCTACATTGCTGACCTGTTCTTTAAAGAAGTAGTCCGCTTGCATGGTATTCCCCGCACTATTGTCTCTGACCGTGATGTTAAATTTCTGAGCTACTTTTGGAAAACACTTTGGTCTAAGTTAGGCACTAAGTTGTTGTTTTCAACTACTAGTCACCCCAAACGATGGCCAAACCGAGGTAGTTAATAGGACCGTGTCTACCATGCGTGCCCTAATAACACAACTTGAGAACGTGGGAAGAATGCTTACCACACATTGAATTTGCTTATAACCGTTCTACCCACTCACTACTCAATTTTCTCCTTTTGAGGTGGTGTACGGATTCAACCCGTTAACACCACTAGATCATGCCTTTACCTTTGAGTGAACATGCTAGCCTTGATGGAAGAAAAAGGCCGAAGTAGTGAGACAACTCATGAAAGGCGAGCAAACATTGAAACGCACGGAGCAATTTGCCAAACATGCAAACAAGGGACGTAGGCAACTACTATTCGACCTGGAGACTGGGTTGGTTACACATGCGCAAGGAGCGCTTCCCTGAGAAAGACGAAGCAAGTTGATGCCCGTGTGATGGTCCTTTTCAAATCCTTGCCAAAGTCAACGACAACGCCTACCAACTTGACCTTCCAGGTGAGTATGGTGTTAGCTCTACTTTCAATGTCGCTGACTTACTTCCATTTGATGTAGGTGACGACTTCGATTTGAGGACAAATCCTTCTCAAGAGGAGGGGAATGATGAGGAACCACCAAGAACTCAAGTCGTCACTTCACAGGGCTCGAGTAAGGATGACCTACGTGCACCATCGATAAACCTTGGACCGATGACTCGAGCAAGGACAAGAAAGATGCGTGAGAACCTCCAAACATTTCTCCAAATGTTCATACACGCATTGGAAGATTCAAGAGGATAACCACACAATGGTGAGCCTACTCCAAGTCCTCGAAGAAGCCACGGTTGACTAAAGAAGGCACGGTTTGCTTGATGGACTTCATTACCACCTTAGAATCGAATGTAGGCTTGAGAATAAGGTTGGACAGCCCATGGGGCCTTGGCCGACCAGCCCATGTGCGAGCTTCGTTTGTTAGTTACTTAGTAAGTTAGGTTTAGGATTAGTTGAAGTTAGTTTTTCCATTACTAGTTAGGATTTCGTTCATGAGCCTATAAATAAGAAGGCTTGGTCGAGACTTCATTATTCAATAATCATTAATCAAACTTCAGTTTTAAGAGTATTCTCTTAGCTTCGGATAACTTTGAATATCTTAGATTTTTTCTAAGTGTTCTTCTTGGCTTATCAAGCAAGAATCACACTTGCTCGTGGGCGTTTCTTCTACACAATTGATATGTCCAAACCCTTGGCACTTGAAGTACTTGATATCCCTACTCCTAGTCTTAGGAGTCTCATGAGGTGCCTTAGAAGTAGACCTGGATGCATCAACAGCTTTGTTAGGGGTAAAATGGAACTTCGGTTAGGAGCATTACCTTGAATTCGGCTAGATGAAGTGGGTGTAGCCGAATTTCCAGCTTCGTGGGCTGCCCTCCGTGGTTGGTTTCCCCTCCATGAAGTTGAGTTGGAAGCCTGGAAGGTGCGGGCCCCTCGCCTCAGTTTCTTTCCCCTCTCGGCCTTGATAGCCAATTCAAGAAGATCATGCATGTCCAAGTAATGTTGGAGCTCCAAGGCTTCTTGTAGGTCAGGGTTGAGACCTCTAAGAAACCTCGCCATTGTTGCCTCACTATCTTCTTGAATATTTGCCCTCATCATGGCCATTTCGATCTCTTTGTAGTAGTCCTCCACTCATGTTGCCCTGAGTGAGGGTTTGAAGCTTGGAGTGGAGATCGCGGTTGTAATAGCTAGGAACGAACCTCTTGCGCATCAGTGCCTTGAGTTCTCGCCAAGTCCGGACTCGTGGTTCTCCCATTCGCTTCCGATGAGTCCTTACTTGGTCCCACCAGACTAGGGCGTAGTCGGTGAACTCAACAGTGGCTACCTTAACCTTTTGTTCCTCGCTATAATCATAGCAGTCGAAGACCATCTCGATGCGGCCTTCCCATTCCAAGTAAGCCTCAGGGTCGCTTTTGCCTTGGAATGTAGGGACTTGGATCTTAAGTCCCTTGATCTCAGTCTTAGGTGTATCCCTCCTTGGCCTCTCGGCCCTTTCCTCATCCTCACTGGCCGAGTAAGCTTCACTATGTGTTCCTTTGTGCCATGGTTACTCCGGTTGTGAGATCTGGAACGAGAGTCCCCGTGAGACTCTTGGATAGCTCATCAAAGCGGTGTGCAATTCCTCCATTTGTTGCTCACTGATTCGCCTGAGCTCGTTTTTCATGGCTGTGAACATCAATGAGTAGTCATTGGTTGGTTGAGCTGGCTCCATGTCTCCCTCTTAGACCTGCAAAGGTTAGTGAACAAGGAAAGAATACAAATATAACCTTACTTCACTCCCTTAGTGTTTCACTCACTCTCGTATTTGTCACTCAAACACTCTAATGATCTCACCAATTACCTTTACCTGTTGGATTAGGTAGTTGAGAAATGCCGCACAAGTCCAGTAAATGTCACCAACTTTTTCCACAAGAGTATCCAAGAATGAAGACACAAATGGAATGCAAAAATGGATCAAGGATGGGCGTTTTTGGAAGAGAGCTAATGACGGACAGAATTGGAAATTGTGCTAGTGTGAACAATGACTCAAGTGAAACCCTTTTCCTAAAATGTAGGAGTGTGTCCAAGTGGAAATAAAAGAGTTATCCAAGTTATCTACTTAGTTTCCTAGTAGATTTGGGAAACAAGTTAGTATTTGGAAACTTTTAGAAAACCCTTTTCTAGAACACTTGAAGTAACTTCCAAATTCCTTTCCAAGAAGAGTGAAAATCAGATTTGGTTCCACCTCCTCCAACCGAAAATCAGCCTTTGTTCTCCTTCCCAAGCCCCTCACCAAAGTCGGTTGGGCTCTATAAATTCCCAAGCAAAACCGACACTCTCACACAACCAAAAATCAGAATCGGCCTTGGTTTTCTTTGGGCAATTATTCAAGATAGTTTCGGCCCTCTCCCACACAATGGAGAATACAACAAGGTGATGCACACAACTACTCAAGCTCCCAAGAAATTCCCCAAAACCAAGGAAACCCTTCACCACCGCAAGGGAGTACAAAAAGATGTTTACTCGCAAGGTGAACAAGTTCCCAAGAAACAAGAAATTCAAGAACTTCAAGAAGTGGTGGATCAAAACTTTTAAATTCCTTTCTTTGTGTAATTTTCTGTTTTGGATTGGAAACAAGTTGTAATGGTAGTTATTTTGGCAATAAAAGAACCGAGATTCTCCTTTTCTTGTTTGTCTTTCTTGCCCCACCCGACTCTCTCTTTTCTTTTCTTTTTCGTTTCTGTTTTTTTTAACTCACAAGACAACAAGAGTTTTTGGCCGAATGGGATAAAATTTCCAGATTTGGTCAGCCACCAATTCGCACCAATTGCACCACCACAATCCTTCAAGAACTTAGCAAGATACTTTCAAGAATTTCAAGAACTTCAAGATTGATGTGAAACCACGATCTAGACAACCAATCACCAACGGTTTGAGCAGCGGAAAATTTGACCTAATCGAATCCCCGAAGTAGCGAACAATATTGATATTATCTCAACCCACTACTTAACGAATTAGCGAACCAAACTATAGGTAGAGGAACGCCACAACCAAGGAGTTACTTGATTGATAAGTTCAATTGAACAATTTGAGAAAGATTCTCAAATATTCAAAGAGGCTCTCTTAGAAAGAGAAAGTGAAAGTCTCACGATTTTTATTAATGCAAAAAAACTGTCTTGAAGGTCTCTTGCCTTGGCTATATATAGCCATACAACTTGAAAACCTAAAGTGACTTTGAAAACCCTAACTTGGCTAGGCTAGGCCTTTGGGCCGATTCTACTACTCAAATCCACTAACTAATGGTCAGCTTATAATGGACCCAATGAAGGCTTTAAGCTGGCCCAACATAACCCAATAAAAGCTAATTAGCCAACTTAAGTAATAGTGAGCCTAAACTCTATAAATCGGATCCAACTCAACATGAGGTCTTGGACCGAACTTATTCCTACCAAATAAAATAGAAATCTGGAAAATGAACTACTAACTATTACTAAAAGATTCAATCTCTTGCAGCCCAAAACATGGCCCATAAGCGGCCCATATTTCGTATCAAAGATAGTCATCAAGAATTTCAAGAAACCCTAAAATCTTGTAGGTTCTCTCCAAGATTCACAAATACCAACAAGATTAACCAAAAATCAGATTTGAAACACAAGTAAAACAACTTGGAAACTCCAAACAAACTTGGACAGATTTGGCAAACAAAAGAAACCCTAGCCGACAAGAAACCCTAGCGCAAAGTGAAACCCTAGCCGCCGCCCCTTGCTTTGTTTTCTTGTTGAGGTTCGGACAGACTTGTGGATCAACGTTCGGCCAGAATTGAAGGCACTACAAGTGCATGCAAAACGGATAGAATGGATTCCACACAACAAACACAATCGCGGGCAGATTTGACACAACTTGCGACTCACTTCTAAGAACAATTGGCGGACAGGTTTGACACGTAACAAAGCGACGCTAACGGACAGAATTTGATGCACAATTGAACGACCAGAAATTAATACACCATGTCAGACAGATTGGGGCTCAAACACACGACAGATTTGACGCAACAACACAACAAAAATTGCTGACAGATTTGGTTTTTTTTTTTTTTTAAACAAGGCAGCGGAAAACAACAAATTCTAGACGACACAATGAGGGAAAACAAGGATATAACGAAAGATACCTCCACCTAAGCTCTGAAGCCAACTGATACGGTCCTCGACCAATGCGTTTCGAGATACGTAGCACGTTTGCCCAAGGATCTAGCGAGATTGTCCAACGTTTGGATTGCGGAACCTAGAACCAAAACGGACGACATGAATTGATTAAAGGTAGTAGAACGACGACTCCAATCGAGGTGATTACTCAAGTGGATAGGTCGGTAGAACAATCAAGGTCAAGCACAAGATTGCTCAAGAACCCTTGCCAAAAGCAAGTAAAGGAACGAATGCTCTCTACAATTGAAGAGAAATAAACTAGAACTTTATTATCAAAATTACATAACCCTTTAACCGTACAAAGTGAGCCTTTATATAGGCTAAGGGACTAATGAAACCCTAAGAAAACTAAACAAGGAGGTTCGGCCATTCCTTGGACAAGGTGGGCCGGCCCATGACTCAATTCAACAATCTAATCCAACTCTAAACAAAATGAAAACCTAGTACTAAGGCCTAGGGCCTAGTCGGCCAACCCACTTGGAGGCCCACTTGATTCTTCATGGGCTTGGATCGTCGTGTAGATGACTTGATTATCCCCTTCCAAGCCTTCAATGTCCCTATGGACTCCTTGTTGGTCTTGGACGTTTCGCACAAGGTTTGGAGTGACTCCTTGAAGCGCTTGGCCCGTGCACGTGTGACTGGGCCCAATGGAACTCGAACGGGGTCATTACTTGGGCTAAGGTCCGTGCACACATCAGTCCCTCCACTTGAGAAGGATTTGTCCTCAAATCTGGATTCTCCTCGTCAAGGAATGGACTCAAATTCGCGACGTTGAAGGTCGCGCTCACGTTGTACTCGCCAGGTAGCTCCAATTTGTAGGCATTGTCATTGACACGTTGGAGTACGCGAAAAGGTCCATCACCCCTGGGGGACAACTTACTTTGGCGTTGCTTGGGAAACCGTTCTTTCCTAAGTGCAGCAAAACCAATCTCCAGGTTCAAAGGTCATCTTGCGACGGTGCTTGTTGGCTTGCTGGATGTATTGCTGAGTACGTCTCTCAATGTTTGCTCGAACGGCTTCATGTAACCTGCGCACAAATTCAGATTTCTTTTTCCCATCTAAGCTTGTGTGCTCAGAGGAAGGTAAGGGTGCCAAATCAAGGGGGGTCAGGGATTAAAGCCATAGACAATTTCAAATGGTGAGTAGTGTGTTGCACTATGAACAGTTTTATTATAAGCAAATTCGACATGTGGCAAACACTCTTCCCAAGATTTAAGATTTTTTTAATCAAGGCCCTGAGTAATGTACCAAGTGTGCGATTGACAACCTCAGTTTGCCCATCGCTTTGGGGATGACTTGTGGTAGAAAACAACAATCTAGAACCAAACTTAGACCACAAATCTTCCAAAAATAACTCAAGAATTTCACATCTCTATCACTAACAATGGTCTGAGGCATACCATGCAATCGAACAATTTCTTTAAAGAACAAGTTAGCAACGTGAGATGCATCATCAGTTTTGTGACAAGGGATGAAATGAGCCATCTTAGAGAATCTATCAACTACTACATAGATGGAATCATTACCCCTTGGTGACCTACAATGGATGACAAAGAGATACAACACTTAAGATGCAAACTCCATGAAAAGTTTGATATTCATCAATGGATTTAGGAATAGAACATGCCAAGATCAACTCAATTTTTCCTTGCTTAACCTGCATAAAAGTAGAAACACTAAACAAAGTAGAGTTAAGATCGTTAGAAAAAATGTATGATCTCACATCCTTTCTCACAATCAGCTCACTCTTAGAATTTTGAATCTCTTTCTCATGCTCAATAGCTGACTTTTTCCTCTCATTATTCTCAACCTCTTTCTCCTTTTCAACTCCCTCGAATTTTACCTCATCAGTCACAATTCCCTCATCTAGCTCTTTCTTCATACTATAGCGCTCATGCTCACTTTTCATGTATGCTAGATCAATACAAAGTTGGTCATAAATAAGTGATACAAGTGCAGAACGACGACCATTAAATAAGAATGAATACTTATTAGTATGTCCATCATATTTAACTTCTCGACTCAACATCCACGCTTTACCCAGCAACACATGTGTCACTTGAATTGGGACTACATCACACAACACTTCATCCACATACTTGCCAATTTGGATAGGTACAAGTGTGTGCTTAGTAACCCAAACATCACTATGAGCACTCGGCAACTTATACGGTTGAAGATGATCAATGGTTGGAAGATTTAATTTGTTAACCATGATAGTGCTTGCAAGATTGACTTCACAACTCCTATCAATGGCCAAGCTGCAGGTTTTATCTTTGACACCACAACGAGTATAAAACCAACCATGCAACTCAGATTTGACGATGTCCAATTGCTCATCTACACCACGTAATGCCACTTCTTTGACTCCCTTAGGATCAGGAAGAAGATGTTGTAAGCTAGCTTTTAAATGTCTCGTATTCGCCATGATGTATGAGGAAACCTGCAAAAAAAATTAGTGAAACAAAAGATATTTTCCTCACCACACAAGCTCACGTGTTTACACTCGTCACTCGTGTATCACTCAAGTGTTTTAAACACTCCAATGTTCTCACTACTCACTTCTCAAATCCGTTGATTGCTTCCTTTGAAGAAATCAGAAATTTTCTCTAAGTAGTTCAACCAAACTTCACTTAAGTTCTCCCCAAAAAGTGGCGTATGAATAGCTGGAAATTTAGGACTGAATAATGACTCAAAAGTTAGCAAAGAACATGAGCAAACATGCTGGAGTTTTACTGATTTAGTCCACAAAGAGGACTTAAGTGTTGTGAGAGTTTGACTTTGAAAAGGACTCTAACAAGCTAAGTGTCGACTGGATTGTTTGGACTCTTTATGGACACTCCTAACACAAACAACAATCTGCAAGATGACTCAAAGACACCAATTTAGCAAACTAGACAGAATGCTAATGTTGACTACAATTAGAATGCGATGGCAGAATTTTTTTGGATCCTAGAGTGACTCTATCGAAGGAAGGAACTCTTGTTATTGCTGGAAATTTGGTTTGCGGATTTGTTGTTTTTGGGCAGGCTGTTTTTGGAGGTATTTGGGCTGTGCAAAGGTAGGTTGTTTTAGCCCTTGATGGTAAACTAATTCTGTTCACAAGGTCTTGTAACCGAAGTGGAGATCAAGTGCTAAGGGTGGCGGCTGTTTTAGGGTGTAGTGCGGCTGTTTGGGTTTGCTTTGGGGATACACGGGCTTGGGAGAGTGGTTTGGGTCTGATGTGGAAAGGTTGGGGGTGTTTTAGGAAGGGTTGGATTTGGGTTCTTGGTTTTCTTGGCTGACTTCAATCCCAATAGGTTTAGGATTAGAATTAGATCAAGAATTGAACTTGTTTCCAAGTAGAAGACTTAGAGCCAAGGCTTTCTTTCTTTCTTTCTTTCTTTTTTTCATTTTTTTTCTCTTTTCTTTCTTTGCGGCTCTCTAATCTATTTGTTCAAGAACTCAGATTCAGTCCCAACAAATTGATTTTTCGGATCAAAGTGCAAGCTTGCCAAGAAAATAAAAGTTCTCTTCCCAAGTTTCAAGAACCCTCGGTCAAGAATCACCAAATCAGTCTTGGTTGATCCAAGAACTTCAAGATTTTCGATCAAGAAGCTCAAGAACTATCCAAGTTAGGTTTTGGTATCCCAGATTTGCAAGATTCAACACAAAAGTTCAAGTTTCAAGGCAAAACAGATTCGGTAATTCAAGGAGAAAAAAATTCCAGCAAACGCGATTCAAGAACAATGGTACGCGACACATTTTTCTTTCTTTTTTTAACACCTTTTGCTGGGTTGTTTTCACAACCAAAGCAACACAGCAAACACTACAATCTGGACGAAAAATCAATAGGAAGTAGCGACTAAGATTTTGGACAGATTGCACACAAGAACACAATCCTACTTGAGACACAATAAGAGGAAACAAGGAACAAACCCTAGCGGCTGCAAATTGTTTTCGTTCCAATTTTTTTTTTTATTGAACTAGACACAAAACACAAAAAGATAACACACATAGATTTTTGTGTTCGGATGAACAGTACCACAGATGAACAGTACATGAACAGTGACGGTGAATAGTAATCGGTGAACATTACCGATGAACAGTACCGATTTTTTTTTCCCCTGGACAAACACAAATAACCACAACAACAACGAGACACAAGAACACGATGCAATAAATCTGGAAAATTGCGGATAGCAAACTAAAACACGAAAACAGAATTTTTGAACTTGCTAGAATAGAACCCTAGTGACCTAAACATGAATTGGCACGATAAACTTGACTCAAAATAAGGAAAAGGGATATAACGTGATACCTCTTAACTAGCTCTGATTACCAACTGATACGAACGGCACCAACCTTGTGGTGCAACCGTACAGACAGGAAAGGATTTAGAAGGTGAGGACTCACGTTGATGACAAACGAACGCAGCGGATCACCTAAACCCGTTGATCACGTGGTTAACGAACCTTGGTATAATGGTAGAAGACGCCACAATCTAGTGTGATTCTAGATTGATAAGTCAAATTGAAGATCCTAGGGGATTTATCTAAGAACTTCAAGAAAAGCTCACAAGGAGCCAATGAGAGAACTCTCAATTTTCATTCATAATTGTCTCCCCTGAAATTATCATAAGCTTGGCTATATATAGCCTTACAAAGAAGCAAACCTAATTTAAGTTGGAAACAATGCAAGTTTCCTTATTCGACTTGACAACTAACTAATGACTCACTAATCACAGTTAAGGCTAACTAATGGACAGCTTATAATCTAAGAACTTCAAGAAAAGTTCACAAGGAGCCAATGAGAGAACTCTCAATTTTCATTCATAATTGTCTCCCCTGAAATTATCATAAGCTTGGCTATAAATAGCCTTACAAAGAAGCAAACCTAATCTAAGTTGGAAACAATGCAAGTTTCCTTATTCGACTTGACAACTAAACTAATGACTCACTAATCACAGTTAAGGCTAACTAATGGACAGCTTATAATCGGCCCAATGAAGGCTTTAAGCTGGCCCAACATAACCCAATAAAGGCTAATTAACCAACTTAAGTAATAGTGAGTCTAGACTCTATAAATCGGATCCAACTCAACATGAGGTCTTGGACCGAACTTATTCCTACCAAATAACATAGAAATCTGGAAAACAAACTACTAAACTATTACTAAAAGATTCAATCTCTTGCAGCCCGAAACATGGCCCATAAGCGGCCCATATTTCGTATCACAAAGTTCATAGACAAGTCTACTCAAGGATAATGTGGAATGGGCAATGGGGTATACAAGCCATATGGGTTTGTTTTAGACTTGGCTTTGTGGCAAGTGGCACATCTACCAACCATGCGTTCAACATCCCTACGCATATGAGGCCAGTAAAAATGCTATTGCAACATTGCTAAAGTCTTAACAATGCCAAAATGTCCCATGAGACCACCACTATGTGCCTCTCGAACCAACAGATCACGAATAGAAGAGTTAGACACGCACAATTTATCCACATAGAACAGGAAACCATCATGCAAAAGTAATTTCCATGTGGACTCTTAGCACAGGACACATATATATCACCAAAATCAAGATCATGTGCATACAGTTCCTTAATCATCTCAAACCCTAACAACTTAGCATCAAGAAAAAACAAGCAAGGAATGTCTACGTGATAAGGCATCAGCTACTACATTCGTTTTGCCAGTCTTGTACTTAATGACATAAGAGAAGGTATCAAGGAAACTGACCCATTTGGCATGTCGCTTTGTGACGCCCCCACTTCCCCCTAAGGGCGAACCAGAGAGTTTCCGCGGGGACGGCCTGCCCAGCCTCTCGCAGAACTCAAGGCAATTTCCGTTCAAGCTTAATGAAATACTAGCCATCCACGAAGTAGAATAAGAAAAATGCGGGAAAACTTTCAAACTTAAACAATATATCATAATCATCCAATCCTTACATCGGATTTCCCAAAAGTTACATCAAATCCCAAATTATACAATAATCGAGAGTCTAGCCAGGTACATTGAAAAACCCTAATACAAAAGTACATTCAAAAGGGGTTTCTCCGAGGTTCACTTCCGATCCTTTCCTGTTAAGGAAAACAAATCTACACGGTGAGCAAAAATGCTCGTGAGGCCAAGAAACACACATGCAAGTACATTGTCCCAAATGACAATTCCATTAACGACTAAAAGCAGTAATATGCAAGAAATTAGTAATTCGAGCAATAATATATAAACAAAAAACAATTCAAGGATATACGAGCTCTCAGGAGCTATTTTCCACTTGCGCGATCCAGAACCTCCACGAATTGACACTCCGTCAATCGGGTAGGTTTAGTCCGTAGAATTTCACTTATCATGTCCCTATCACCTTACATACCCCTGTATCGGGCCCGTCTGTCATTTGTTTGAGGCGATACTGCTCGAGTATGCCAAGCAAGACCTCTTAATAGGTCAAGCTTTTGTTTTCTCATGGTTCGCCAAGGAGTCCGACCAAACCCATGCCGACTCGAGTTCAAGGTTAGCCAGTGAGATTTGGGCGTCCCCCATGTACATTTGAGAGTCGAGAAGGTTCACTCCACCAACGTATGCAGCCATAGCATACTATTTCATGTTATTCAAGCATTTGATATATCAAGCATTTGATAATTTCAAGCATTTAATATATTCCAACATTTCAAGCATGAGTTATTCATTTCGAATGAGAACGAGTGCGATAAAGTACACACTCGGCTCCATTTTCAAAATCTCAAGTCATGGATAACAAGTAAGCATGTATCAAGTTCACAGGAGTTCAAGTAGTCATGCACTTGACACTCACCAAGTAAACAAGAAGGAATGTCACTCGAAATTCAAGCGTTCACCGTGGGATCCTCTTGAAGGTCCTCGTGAGTGCCTGAGCAAATTAATAATAATCTATCACTCATAAACCCCAATTATCAAGAAAGATTGTACACTTGTACAATCTAAGGAAATTTCATGAAAAATGAGCCCTATTTATTCGTAAATCGAGGCTCAAAGGCGGGGTTTTAGAGCACAAGAGAAATCGAGTTTTCACCTTTGAAATCAAGTGTAAAACGTTCAAGTGATATCGAGGGGAAAAGGAGAATTCGAAAAACTCCATTTCCTTAAGTTTCGAAAATTTCAGTTTTGATACGAGATCTTTGAAAAATCATATCTCACTCATTACAAGTCCAAAGTTGGAAAACTTGGTACCGTTGGAAACTAATTCCAAAGTACTAAAAGTTCCTAGAATACACTTTTCCATGATTCCAAATGGAAGATATCCAAAACTCAATTTCAAAGTTGCTGCCTTAAGCTTACTAAGACAGTTTTGGGTTGGTTTTTGGCCAACTTTGAAAATTCATAAAAAATCACAAAATTCGATCTAGCCTGTGAAATTTGGAACTCAATTAGATTTTCAAGCAAGGTTTAAAACACAACAAACTGAATGAGAATCGGGACTTTTGAGCGCTAAGATATAGCAGCTCAAAGTTGGCACAAAATGAAGTTCACTGGACAAATTCCAGATTTGAAGCTGGAACTTTGTGTCTTTAGTTGGGCATCGAAACGGACTTGGAATCGTACCAAATTTGGTAGTATCATCCTACCATATAAGGGTTATTCTTCTGTCAAATTTCATATAAAAATTCATTCGGGAAGCTAGTTAACAAAGCCACTAAAGTTTCCAAAATTTCCAAGGCAATCTGCCTTGCACTTTGTTTTTCCCTTTTCCAAACATTTGGCCAATGAAATTTCTCAAACATGATTCATTTATGAAGACAAGGTATAAGAAACATCCAAATTATATTTGGTAGGTGATTAACACCGAGAAATTCGAAATAACAAGTCCCAAATCAAGAGTGGTTACAAATCAGTCTAAAAATGAGGGTCTTCAAATCATTGGGTCAGTTTCGGATTTCGGTCACAACTCACTCAATTAAACTTGGAATTGAGCGTAGTCAGTGGGCATTGAAAACTAGATTCATAAAGTTACAATTTCTTAGAAGAAATCGTTTTTCAAAATCTGTCCACAGCTAGCTCACATTTGAGTATCCATTCGCTGCTCAAAACAGAGCTCCCCAGTGTAGACGCGAAACAGGACAGTCATGTTCAAACGATTGGTATGGACTACTCAGGTGGAAACAGAACATGCATTTTATACCGTTGGAAATATGGGAATGTCTAGTTTCCACTTCCACAAACAGAACTCGATTTTGACTTCAGAATAAAACTTTATAGCCAAAACAAAAACACTGCCAGAGCAGTTACGGGAAAATTTCCAATTTTTGCTAACTTCCGAAATCACATCATTTGACCAACCAAATCATGAAATTTTTTTATGAAACTTTCTACACATCCCACACAACATGTATACATCATAACCAAGTCATTAGAACCACAAAAAATTGCTCTAAGGGCCACGGACATTACAGGGGCAGAAAAGGAAAAATTCTCCCCTTCACCTCTTTTGAGCTATCATCCATAATATCACTTATTCTACTAATTTAAGCACTAATCCCAACAATTAATAACATCAAAACTCATCAAATCAGTCCATCAAGCCATAGTGGGAGTTCATAGAGCCCACACAACACTTTCCAACATAAACAAAGCTACCCACATGATTATATGAACTTATAAATGCAATACTACTTCCCATAAACCAAGAATTGAAAGGTTGATCGTGAATTACCTTTGTTGGTGACTCAAGCAGAAATTTTCAGCCCTTGATAGCTAAAGAAAACTATGGAAAGCAAGCTCTTTTCCTAGCTTAGGTTGTTCACCAAGTGTTTAGCAAGTTGTACGTAAAATTTGAGGTGATTTGGTGAAGATTTGAAGGTGAAATGAAGAAGAAATTTGAAGAGTTTGGAGTTGTTTTTCTCCTCCTTGGTGGCTGGCTGTTTGAACAAGAGAGAGAGAGAGTTGTGGCTGAAATGAAGCTTCCTTGAGAAGCTTAAGTTGTTGGCCAAAAGGTGCCAAAAGTCAACTCTCGCGTGTGCGCGCACGCGCGCGTTTCGTGCTCGATTCCTCTCGAGTTTGTTTCACTTGTGCATTATACCTCTAATACACTTACTTTAATACTAATATTATTCACTTTTAATAGTCTATCAATAATTCCTAAAATCCTCCAATTAATCGCGCGCTCGAAAATCGAACTTCCAACTTGTGCGCGATAACGCGAAATTTCTAAGAAATTCTTATAAAGATAGTATCACTAACTAATAATTGAACACTTAAACATAAAAATACCTATTTTAAGACTAATATACAAGTCTCCAATTTTCCAAGTTTATGGTATTCTTGAATCGATTATTATTTCCAAACGCGCTGATGTGTGTACGACCCTTAGCCCAAGTAATAACCCCGTCCGAGTTCCATGGGGCCCAGTCACACGTGGAGTCCATAGGGACATTGAAGGATTGGAAGGAGATAATCAAGTCATCTACACGATGGTCCAAGCCCATGAAGAATCAAGTGGGCCTCCAAGTAGGTTGGTCGACTAGGCCCTTAGGCCTTAGCACTAGGTTTTCATCTTGTTAGAGTTGGATTAGATTGTTAAAATTAGGGTCATGGGCCGGCCCATCTTGTCCAAAGAGTGGCCGCCCCCTTGCTTGCTTTATTAGGGTTTCGTTAGTCCCTTGACCTAGCCCCTTAGCCTATATAAAGGCTCACTTTGTACGGTCAAAGGGGTTACGCACTTTATGATAATAAAATTCTGGTTTTAAGTTTCTCTTCAATCGTTTGAGAGCAACTTGTCCCTTTACTTGCTTTGGCAAGGGTTTTGAGCAATCTTGTGCTTGTTCTAGATTGTTCCACCGACCTATCCACTAGAGCATTCATCTCTATTGGAGTTGCCGTTCTACCACCTTTAGTCAATTCGTGTCGTCCGTATTGATTCTAGGTTCCGCAATTCAAGCGTTGGACAACCTCGCTAGATCCTTGGGCAAACGTGCTACGTGTCTCGAAACGTGTTGATTGAGAAACCGTATCAGTTGGCTTCAGAGCTTAGGTGGAGGTATTCTTCGTTATATCCTTATTTTTTTTCTCCTCTTTGTGTCGTCTAGAATTCGTTGTTGTCCGCTGCCTTGTTACAAAAAAAAAAAAAACGAATCGGCACTGTTCATCGGATACTGTTCACCGTTACTGCCACGTCACTGTTCATTGGTACTGTTCACGCCACTGTTCATCGCGGGTACTGTTCATCCGACACAAATCTGTTTGGGTGCTGTGTTTTTGTGTTTTCTGTCCAAATTTCATTCTTGGATCTTGGTGTTTGGGTTTAAAAACAAGAAAAACAAAAAAAAAGGTTGCGACGGCTAGGGTTTCTTGTACGCTAGGTTTTTTTCTTTGCACAAATCTGTCCAAGCTTTCTTTGAGTCTTCCAAGTTGTTTTAACTTGTTTTCCAAAGTCAATTAGAAAACTAAGTAAAGCACTTAGATAACTCTTTTGTTTTCACTTGGGCACCCTCCTACATTGGAAATCTTGTCGAATTTCCAAGTATTATGGTGAACGCTCTAGGAGGTTCTCTACACTTCTCATCAAAATCTACATAGGAACAACAATATTTAGGACGAGTAACATGCTTAAAATAAGCCAAAAATGATGAATGACCCATAGGTAAAGAACCAGAAGTAGAATCTGGAATTTCCCTTTTAAGATGAGCTCGAATGAGTCCTCCAATGGCGCGGATAGGTTTGAATGGACATTGTTCCATGAATTGATACCAAAGAGATTTAGTTCCTAGAAGACAAACTCCATGGAAACTAACAAAGTGTCCAAGTGACTTCGGGATGGAACATGCCATGACTGTGACGACCCCACCGTACCCAGAGGCGTACCAAAGGGCTTAGCGGATCGCCTGCCTAGCTCGCGCCAGAACTCGATACTCTAAAACGAGAAATAGAGTTCACGCCAAAAGAAAATTCTATTTACACTATTACATCTTCAAAAGTTGCATAGACTATTACATTAAACCATACACACCACTAGTACCAGGAAAGTAAACCCTAGAGAAGCTACTAACTATAACCACAACAAATATATACATCTTACTAGTTAACTTATAACAAGTACTAGAATAAACATCAATTATTCTCTAAACCAAAAGTCTATACACCTTCCCAAACTTTCCCCGCGTCGGCCCCTGCTAAGGAAAACAAATGGAATGGGGTAAGCTATATGCTTAGTGAATAATCGGGGGTAAAAACGTAAAATCACATCCAAATAAACAGGTAAACCAAGATTTTTCACATCAATAGACAGAAATGTAACATCACAATAGTAGGATACGGATGGCTTCAAAGCCAATTCAATTCCCGAGCTTGTCCACCTGTTGACACTCCGTCAACCAAAAACTCATAGTCCGTAGACTCCACTTACTTCACCATTCACCTTGTCAACCCCCGCTGGTCAGTCAACAGCACACAGCAGCTTGAGCAAAACAAAATCACTTAGCTTTAAACAAAGCTTTTAACAAAGAAACAAAATCCAAGGTTAGCATGGGACTAACTTCGACCAAGCCCTGACTGGCTCGAATAGTTCGTCTACTCTTGGAACCGGGCTGGAACCAAGCCCTGAGATATCCAATCTCTCATTAGATGATACCTCTCAATAAAGTACGCAACAAAGTACTCACCCCAACAGCACACAGCACAAGGGGTTCAATTCAAGTCATGTTCACCCCAACAGCACACAGTAAAAGGGTGATTCTCAATACAAAGCATGTATTCTCACATATTAAATCAACAACAAGGTTGGGTTTAGGTCGAGTGAGATAAAGTACACCCTCGCCTAAGTTACCCATGTAACATATACAAGGCACTTTGACAGTTTATCACATAAAAACAACCCAATTACTCACTCAAACTAGATAGCACGCAAATCAAGGCACTTTATACGGGTCCACCGACTCCGTCCGGTTCGTCACTGCCTGTGACAGAAGATTATAGTCAACTATTAGTCAATCGACCATCACAAATGGCAATAAGGACTAAAACGGCCAAAACGGCAAAAACGGCCAAGAGATGCATGTGCGCGTGCGCGGAAATGAAAATGGTATGAAAATGGGTTGCACGGTTTTGACCATAACTAGAGCTGTGGTTGTCGAATCAAGGTGTACTAGGTAGCGTCTCGAAGCTAAGACAAAGGGTTACAACTGTCATGAAGACAAATTATCCCAGTTTTTAGTAGATCTAGGTCAAATTTGTAAAATTACCGAACCAGAACTCCAAAGGCTGGTTTATACCTCGAGTGAAAATTTGGGCGGCATGCCCCTTGTGTTTACCTACTTTCCAGCCATTTATGGCTTCATTATTTTCCTCAAATCAGCTCCAATGTCACACATAAGCAAGGGTACCACAATAGCCCTTCAACTGGGCTCAAAATAATCCAATTACAACACAAATCTTAACAAGGCAATCGGAAATCAAGTTTAAAGGCAAATAGCTAAATGGCAGATTTGACGTTCTCTTGGCGTTTCGGTCACAACTAAAGCTACGCCTATCGGTTTGGGGTAAAATTTATACCGTTTCAAAGCTAATCCAAAGGGCTACAATTTGGATGAAGACAACACAACCCCGTTCATAGCGTATCTAGATCAAATTTACAAATTACAGAACCAGAATTTCACCATCAGGCTGGTTAACAGTACTGTGTTCAAATGACAATAAGTCAGGCTATGAAAGTCCGATTGAGACGTTTTTAGATGCATTGAAAAGCTAAAACATAGTACTACAACTTTTGTGTTTTGGCCAAACGCTAGTTTCATACAGATCAAGGTGGAAAAACGAGGCCAGAATGATGAAATGTCAAAAACTGTCCACAGAACTCTACCTATGGCAGTCAAGGGTATTTCGGTCATTTCACATGCTACAGTGCTCCGATTGAGCTGATATTTTACAGGAAGCTATAAAACACCATTTCCTACAACTTTCATATTTTTAGCCTAAGCCTAATTCGGCCTCCATCATACACGAATAGAACTGGTCAGAACAGAGCAGATTCATCACTATCAATGCTGGGGAATTTGCAGCTAAAGCTGGAAATTTCTTTAGGTAAGTCAAACTAGCATATAATTCCTCAATATTACACATGGCTAAGTTATAAAAACCATGGCTAATCACTAAGTATCATATAAGAGCAGAGAATTCATCATAAAACTGAAATTTACCACAATCCTACTTCAACCCATGAATTTCCTCACAAAGCTACCAAAACTACAACTTTTAAGCTACTAGTTTACACATATATGAAGTGGAGGGAATTTTCTTACCAAAGTACCTTGTAACCTCAATAAAGATGGTAGCTTAAAGCTTTCCTCTCCAAAATCACTCCACCAAAGCCTTTAAATCTCCTTAGTGAGCAAGTTTTATGGAGTAGTTTGCACAAACTTTGATTGGAACTCAAGATTCAAGCACAAGTTGAAGTTGGAGTTGAAGGTTTCTCTCTTGTTTTTCCCTCCCCTAAAATTTCGGCCAAGCTCAAGAAAAATGGAAGAAAATGGAGCCAAGAAGAAGATAAAAAGGAAAGACAAATGCTTAGTCAAAATTCCTATGCATCCGACAAGTGGCACCACAAGAATAATTCTCATTTTTGCTTTCTTTTCTCTCTTATTCTTGGTCCAATATTTCGGCTGCCTTGAGGATATTTTGGGGCTGATTTTAACCAATTAATAACAAGGAGATTAAGGTAATAAAGTAATGTTCAAATGGTGCACTCAATCGGTAACGAACGGTACACATCGGTTCAACCCGTTTTTCCTTATTTCGCACGTACTAGGTTTTAACTTATCATTTACTAACTTATTATTATTACTTCTAATCACACACATTTTCTTATCTAAAACTCACTCTTAATCACCCAAATCTAGCACACACACCTCACCAAGTGATCACACGGCCAAAATACGCAAAAACCCTAATTTACACGAACTAGGAACCTAAAAGAAAAAACCCTTGATTCTATGGTTGATTGTAGCTACTGAGGGAGTGAATGAGTAGTAAAGCTATTCTAAAGGAATAAATGCCAAATAAAAAGGAATTTTAAGAAAAATAAAAGGGATTTTACAACTCTATAGATTAAAATTAGGGTTTCGAGTAAAATGTGAGAGATTTAACAAAAACCGGTTAGTCACAAGTAAAACTAGGATTTTGAGTACAAAGTAGGGTTTTTAGGCTTTTAAAATAAAACAATGTCTTAAAACAAAAATAAAATAAAGAAACCGTAATATCCTCGTTGAGACTAAATAAAAATATTATCCTAAAAGTCGGGGGTATCACAATGACCAACTCTTCTTGACTTTGTTTAATCTGCACAAACGAAGAGATACTAAACAAAACACATGTTAGCCGGTTAGCAAACAAAATGTTCACACTTTCAGCCTTTGTAAGCACGGTCAACCCCTCCTCTTTACTCTTCACTATGGCCAAATTATTCTTGCCTTTTCCTACTCCATTCTTCCCGGGCCATTGCTCTCTCATTGTACATGAGGTTTGATTTTCATTGCCTAGCTCATGTTCATGGCTCAGTTGCAACTCATTCATATTTGGCTCTTCAATCAACGAGGAACGAGAATGAAATTTTCCTTTATTAGCATCGGTTGACACATGATTAAAGTTGCTCCAAGTGTGAATCCAGCACTTGGCTAATTCTTTCCATCATAGAATCAACCAATGCTTTAGTTCAACTTCGGAAATCATCGCTTGATTCACGAAGCTTTGACTCAATTCGAGAATTCTCGAACTCCTTGTCTTGATTGTCAAGGTATTTCTTAGATGAATCTCGTTTGCTTGAGGTTGACCTCGATTTAGATGCTCTGCGCAAACTTCTTTTGCTCCTTCTCATACTCATCACAATCTCGTTTATACCTTTCATATACACACGAAGCACGGTAACGTTCCATCTCCTCCCGGAGTGAACGAAACTCATGTTGTGATCCGATTCCATGGAACTAGAGTGCTTGGGAGTAGGCCGCTTGGAACCCCTCCGCTTGAGAGGCTCATTCTCCAAGAATTCTTGGTTGTATGGGGAAGAGGCAACTCTCCTAGGCATGACTACGTGACCTGCCAAAATGGTTAGCAAAGAAAAAGAGATTCCTCACGACACACAAGCTCACGTGTATGTGCTCATCACTCGTGTATCACTCAAAGCACTCAAATAAGCTTACCAAAATTCCTTACCTTTCGGCTTGAGTAGTTGAGAAATGCCGCACAAAATCCAAGAAATTGTCACCAAACTATCCACAAAAGTAATCAAGAAGCAAGACACAATGCGGGTGCAAAAAGGAGACAAGAATGGACGGTTTTGGAAGCTTTCTAGACTCGAACAAAAATGGAAGGTGCGCTAGTGTGAAAGGAATCAACGAAAACCCTAGCTCCTAACATGTAGGAGTGTGTCCAAGTGGAAGTGGAAGAAGTACCCAAGCTGTCTACTTAGTTTCCTAAGTGATTTTGGAACTAGTAGTCTTTGGAAACCTTTTAGAAAACCCCTTTTCTCTTGGAAACAACTTTTAGAACTTTCCAAATCCCTTCCCAATTAGGTTTAGGAAATCAGATTTCGACTCCAAGCTCTCTCACGCAAAAATCAGATTTGTTCAAGCTCACGCCCAAGTCGGTTTGGAGAGAAACTTATTTATACTCCACCACACAACTCTCCTCTTGCAAACTCAACACCAATTTCGAATTTTCTGGTCTAGCTTCAAAACAGTTTCGATTTCCTCTCAAACAATGGAGAATCAACAAGGTGATGCACACAACCCTCCTTGGGCTCCCCCCAACGGGTTACCCCAAGATGTTCCCAAGAAATTCGCACCAAAAGCCAAGGAAACCCTTTACCACCGCTAGAGAGTACAAGAAGATGTACACTAGAAGGATGAACCAAGTTTCCAAGAAACAAGAACTTCAAGAATTTCAAGAAGTGGTGGATCAAAACTTTTGACTCTTTTCTTTGTTTAATTTTCTGTTTTGGATTGGAAACAAGATGTAATGGTAGTTGTTTTGGCAATAAAGAACCGAATTTCTCCCCTTCTTGTTGGCTCTCTTGCCCCACCCGAACTCTCTCTTTTCTTTTCTTTTCGTTTTCTGTTTTTTTTTTAAAAAAAAACTCAATGAATAACAAGGACACTTGGCCGAAAGAAACAAATTCCAGAATCTGGTCAGCCTTTAATTTTCATCCAAAACACAATCAACGGTCAAAACTCCAAGATCTTGCAAGAACTTACCAAGAAATTATCAAGAACTTCAAGAGCTTCAAGATTGATTTCAAGAAACTCAAGAAACCCTAGATTCTTGTAGGTTTCCTTCAAGATTCACAAACACCAACGAGTTTAACCACTAATCAGATTTGGAAAACAAGTAAAACAACTTGAAAGACTCAAAGACAGCTTGGACAGATTTGCACAAAGAAAAACCCTAGCGCACAAGAAACCCTAGCC
This sequence comes from Coffea humblotiana, assembly GCA_023065735.1. Lineage (NCBI taxonomy): Eukaryota > Viridiplantae > Streptophyta > Magnoliopsida > Gentianales > Rubiaceae > Coffea > Coffea humblotiana. The sequence goes on along the minus strand of CM041212.1, from coordinate 11,342,146 downwards.
GTCACAATTTTTTTTTGTTTTTCTTGTTTTTAAACCCCTAACAACCCAAACACAAGATTCAAGAACGAAATTTGGACAGAAAACACAAAAAGACAACACCCAAACAGATTTTGTGTTCGGATGAACATTACCCGCAGATGAACAGTGACGGTGAACAGTACCCCCCCGATGAACAGTCCCGATTTTTTTTTTGGAGTTAATGCAGCGGAAATACCAAAAACCCTAACGACACAACTACGAAAAAACAAGGATATAATGAAAGACACCTCAACTTAAGCTCTGAAGCCAACTGATACGCTCCTCGATCAACTCATTTCGAGACACGTAGCACGTTGCCCAAGGATCTAGCGAGGTTGTCCAACGCTTGGATTGCGGAACCTATAATCAAAACGGACGACACAAATTGATTAAGGGTGGTAGAACGACGACTCCAACCGAGGTGATTACTCAAGTGGATAGGTCGGTGGAACAATCAAGGACAAGCACAAGATTGCTCAAAACCCTTGCCAAAAGCAAGTAAAGAATTCGAATCTCTTTATGGAAGAGAAACAAACTAAATATTTTATTATCAAAATTGTGTAACCCCTTTAACCGTACAAAGTGAGCCTTTATATAGGCAAAGGGACTAATGAAACCCTAAGAAAAGTAGGAAAGGAGGTTCGGCCACTCCTTGGACAAGGTGGGCCGACCCATGAGTCAATTCAACAATCTAATCCGACTCTAAACAAAATGAAAACCTAGTACTAGGGCCTAAGGCCTAGTTGGCCAACCCACTTGGAGACCCACTTGATTCTTCATGGGCTTGGATCATCGTGTAGATGACTTGATTATCACCTTCCAACCCTTCAATGTTCCTATGGACTCCTTGTTGGGTTTGAACATTTCGCACAAGGGCTTAAAGAGACTCCTTGAAGCGCTTGGCCCGTGCACGTGTAACCGGGCCCAATGGAACGCGAAATGGGTCATTACTTGGGCTAAGATCCGTGCACACATCAAAAAAATTTGCACTTTAACCCCTAGTTTTCTAAATAATGCTACTATGGCCCGAAATTTGGGAAAATATAATCAATTTTGTCCCTTCAAAATGTTAAATTTTCTTTGGTATGCTTTAATGTGATTTTTGGACAGATTATTCATGAGTTTTGCAATGAAATTTGAAGGTTTAATAATTTTTTATAGATTTATAGTTTTGATTTGGATTTTAGTAAAATAATTAAAATTTGGGTAATATTTTTGTTTGGGGTTTGATGAGAGAGTTCTGATTTATTTTTGTGAATTTTAGCATTTAGACTTCAGCTTTAAGCCTTTTATTTTATTTTTATTTTAATTTAGACCCTTAATATTTATAATAATAATAATTTGACCCCTCAAACTTCTTTAATTGTTTTCAATTAGGTCCTTGCTTATTTTTAATTTCTTGAATTTGGGTTATTTACTTTCATTTAAATGCTTTAATTGTTCAATTTCATGTTTATTTCCATCTCTTATGATTATTTGTTAATTAAAGTGGTGCCTTAACCATTTTCTTTGTGTTAGAGGGTAAATAAGAGAAATTTCATTTCATTAACTCTCCAATTCAAGGGAGGTATACTCTACTCCTTTATTTTGATTTTACTTGATCCTATGTGCTCCTATGTGATTTTATGTGTGTAATTGCATGTTTTTTAAATGTTATTTTATTTTATTTCATTTATTTATTTAGTCACTTTATTTGTTTTAATTTATTATATTTATTTTAATTTAATTTTTATTATTTGAAAGGCGATTAAATGCCAATTGTAATAGTTAGGTTATTATTTTATTTCATTCTTTCCCCTTTTAGATAGTAGTTAGGGCCCCTAAATGTAATAGTTAGATCTTTATTCGCTTTTATTTGTTTATATGTTTGCATGCTTGTGTGCTTATGTGTTTTACTCGCTTTCTTAGGATCTTTGTATCTAGATATCATGCTTATGTGATATGTGCTATATGTGATTTATGTGTTTATTTGCTTTTATTATGTTTTATATGATTTATTTGATTATAATAAATGCATGACATCACCACACTAGTCCAACGCTAGTTGAGACCCTTTTTTCTGATTTCTCACTAGTCTAATGCTAGTGAGAACTTATAGACATGGACTAGTCCAACGCTAGACCCTTAGGAACCGTCAACGCATTAGATCATGTTTGTGTGACAAATCATTACATTTCATACATATTTTTCCACTTTTTATGGTCCTTACCATTTTTGTATGATATTTCCCCTATATATATATATTCCTTATCCCTACGTATGAGACATGACGTTAGACTTGCATTTCATTTAAGGAAAGTTAGACATAGGTTAGTTCATTTGCTTGACCAAAAATTAGGAGAATTAACCCTTTAAATATGGGATATAGACGAGAATGGCCTCTTAGCCTTAGCACGCTCATATCTCCTCTATAAAAAGGAAAAATCTAGTCACGAATCTTAGTTTCCCGCACCCGTTATGATGCATCTCTTTAGGTCATGTATATTTATAATTATTATTTCTTTTCTTTTCTTTGAGTCTCATTATTTTGCATATTCGTGATCTTTTCAAAGAATCACATTTGTGCGTTGCAATTAATGCGATTTGCACCTACTAAAATTCGAAGAGACATACTGACCCTTCCGATATACATTAGATCTAGGTTTGTATTCATATAGTGACATCCAAATATAATAAATTTTTAGGTTAAAATAAGAAAATTTTTTCTAAATCACGCAACTAGCCTTGGTTAGGTTAAAATTGTTGCCTTGGATTTTATCTTTGCCTTCCCTTTTCTTCAACCGTGACTCCCGAGCTCTTTTCTCTTGATTTTCGTAGATTTGGAGTCGTTTAAAAAGGATTTTTTCTACTTTTTCTTTAAAAATTCATTTTAGGTGATCTCAATACCAAGTGGCGACTTCTATTTTCCTTAAAAACCCCTTTTTAGACTATTATTTTGGGGCCAAAACCGTCACACTTTTAAGTCCCATTTAGGCCCATTTTCTTTTCATGTTCACTAAAAATCAAAAATCCATTTTTAATCAAAACTAATCAAAAATCCATTTTTATAATTTCGAAAATTTATTATTTTTTCAAAAAATGGGGCGTGACACTAATCACTAAAACAAAAGTGTCATGCATGTTTCACTATGAACGAGTCGCTCCTCGAAATTGGAATACTACAAAAGTCACTTACCTTTCCTCTGAGTACTCTAAGACATCAAAGATAGTGATCAAATTTTGCTAACCAATGTTCAACTATTTCGAGGTTAGGACTTCTAGAAAACTTAGACGAAGAACATCTCTTTTTTTTTTAAATCTCTCCAGAGCCTTATTCTCTCCCATATCTTGGTCTCTAAGTTGGTTTGCAAACCCAGCCCCTTGGCCTTATTGGGGTACTAAATATTCTAAAAGAAAATCCGTCATTCGACTTATGGCTGTCACTACTTTGGTCCCTTATTTCGGCCCTGAGTTCTTGATTTGGTCAGCCGTAGATTCCAATCACCCCTTTTGATCCTAGGGTTGTGATATGAAATATGGGCCGCTTATGGGCCATGTTTCGGGTTGCAAGAAATTGAATCTTTTAGTAATAGTTTAGTAGTTTGTTTTCCAGATTTCTATGTTATTTGGTAGGAATAAGTTCGGTCCAAGACCTCATGTTGAGTTGGATCCGATTTATAGAGTCTAGGCTCACTATTACTTAAGTTGGTTAATTAGCTTTTATTGGGTTATGTTGGGCCAGCTTAAAGCCTTTATTGGGCCGATTATAAGCTGTCCATTAGTTAGCCTTAACTGTGATTAGTGAGTCATTAGTTTAGTTGTCAAGTTCGAATAAGGAAACTTGCATTGTTTTCCAACTTAGATTAGGTTTGCTTCTTTGTAAGGCTATATATAGCCAAGCTTATGATAATTTCAGGGGAGACAATTATGAATGAAAATTGAGAGTTCTCTCATTGGCTCCTTGTGAGCTTTTCTTGAAGTTTCTTAGATTAATCCCCTAGGATCTTCAATTTGACTTATCAATCTAGAATCACACTAGATTGTGGCGTCTTCTACCATTATACCAAGGTTCGTTAACCACGTGATTAACGGGTTGAGGTCATCTGCTCCAAGTTTGGTAACCTCTTGTCGATCCTGAATCTAATCTCTTACGGGTTTCGTCACAAGATTGGCGACGTTCGTATCAGTTGGTAATCAGAGCTAGTTTAAGAGGTATCACGTTATATCCCTTTTCCTTATTTTGAGTCAAGTTTATCGTGCCCAATTCATGTTTAGGTCGCTAGGGTTCTATTCTAGCAAGTTCAAAAATTCTGTTTTCGTGTTTAGTTTGCTATCCGGAATTTTCCAGATTTATTGCATCGTGTTCCTTGTGTTTCGTTGTTGTTGTGGTTATTTGTGTTTGTCCAGGGGAAAAAAATCGGTACTGTTCATTGGGTACTGTTCATCGTGGTACTGTTCATCCGAACACAAAAAATCTATTTGTGTGTTATCTTTTTGTGTTTTGTGTCTAGTTCAATAAAAAAAAAAACAGGAACGAAAACAATTTGCAGCCACTAGGGTTTGTTCCTTGTTTCCTCTTATTGTGTCTCAAGTAGGATTGTGTTCTTGTGTGCAATCTGTCCAAAATCTTAGTCGCTACTTCCTATTGATTTTTGTCCAGATTGTAGTGTTTGCTGTGTTGTTTTGGTTATGAAAACAACCCAGCAAAAGGTGTCAAAAAAAGGTGTCGCGTACCATTGTTTTCTTGAATCGCGTTTGCTGTAATTTTTTTCTCCTTGAATTACCGAATTGTTTTTGCCTTGAAACTTGAAACTTTTGTGTTGAATCTTGTAAATCTTGGATACCAAAATCTAACTTGGGTAGTTCTTGAGCTTCTTGATCAAAAATCTTGAAAGTTCTTGGATCAACCAAGACTGATTTGGTGATTCTTGACCGAGGGTTCTTGAAACTTGGGAAGAGAACTTTTTATTTTCTTGGCAAGCTTGCACTTTGATCTGAAAATCAATTTGTTGGGACTGAATCTGAGTTCTTGAACAAATAGATTAGAGAAGCCGCAAAGAAAGAAAAGAGAAAAAAAAGAGAAAAAAAAATGAAAAAAAAGAAAGAAAGAAAGCCTTGGCTCTAAGTCTTCTACTTGGAAACAAGTTCAATTCTTGGATCTAATTCTAATCCTAAACCTATTGGGATTGAAGTCAGCCAAGAAAACCAAGAACCCAAAATCCAACCCTTCCTAAAACACCCCCAACCTTCCCACATCAAACCCAAACCACTCTCCCAAGCCTGTGTATCCCCAAAGCAAACCCAAACAGCCGCACTACACCCTAAAACAGCCGCCATCCTTAGCACTTGATCTCCACTTCGGTTACAAGACCTTGTGAACAGAATTAGTTTACCATCAAGGGCTAAAACAACCTACCTTTGCACAGCCCAAACAGCCTGTCCCAAAAACAACAATCCGCAAACCAAATTTCCAGCAATAACAAGAGTTCCTTCCTTCGATAGAGTCACTCTAGGATCCAAAAAAATTCTGCCATCGCGTTCTAATTGTAGTCAACATTAGCATTCTGTCCAGTTTGCTAAATTGGTGTCTTTGAGTCAATCTTGCAGATTGTTGTTTGTGTTAGGAGTGTCCATAAAGAGTCCAAACAGTCCAGTCGACACTTAGCTTGTTAGAGTCCTTTTCAAAGTCAAACTCTCACAACACTTTAAGTCACTCTTTGCGGACTAAATCAGTAAAACTCCAGCATGTTTGCTCATGTTCTTTGCTACCTTTTGAGTTCATTATTCAGTCCTAAATTTCCAGCTATTCATACGCCACTTTTTGGGAGAACTGGTGAAGTTTGGTTGAACTACTTAGAGAAAATTTCTGATTTCTTCAAGGAAGCAATCAACGGATTTGAGAAGTAAGTGGTAGAGAACATTGAGTGTTTAAAACACTTGAGTGATACACGAGTGACGAGTGTTAAACACGTGAGCTTGTGTGGTGAGGAAAAATATCTTTTGTTTCACTATTTTTTTTTGCAAGTTTCCTCATACATCATGGCGAATACGGAGACATTTAAAAGCTAGCTTACAACATCTTCTTCCTGATCCTAAGGGAGTCAAAGAAGTGGCATTACGTGGTGTAGATGAGCAATTGGACATCGTCAAATCTCAGTTGCATGGTTGGTTTTATACTCGTTGTAGTTGTCAAAGATAAAACCTGCCCAGCTTGGCCATTGATAGGAGTTGTGAAGTCAATCTTGCAAGCGCTATCATGGTTAACAAATTAAATCTTCCAACCATTGATCATCTTCAACCGTATTAAGTTGCCGAGTGCTCATGGTAATGTTTGGGTTACTAACCACACACTTGTACCTATCCAAATTGGCAAGTATGTGGATGAGGTGTTGTGTGATGTAGTCCCAATTCAAGTGACACAGTATGCTGGGTAAAGCGTGGATGTTTGAGTCAAGAAGTTAAATATGGATGGACATACTAATAAGTATTCCTTCTTATTTAATGGTCGTCGTTCTACACTTGTAATCACTTATTTATGACAAACTTTGTATTGATCTAGCATACATGAAAAGTGAGCATGAGCGCTATAGTATGAAGAAAGAGCTAGATGAGGGAATTGTGACTGATGAGGTAAAATTCGAGGGAGTTGAAAAGGAGAAAGAGGTTGAGAATAATGAGAGGAAAAAGTCAGCTATTGAGCATGAGAAAGAGATTCAAAATTCTAAGAGTGAGCTGATTGTGAGAAAGGATGTGAGATCATACATTTTTTCTAACGATCTTAACTCTACTTTGTTTAGTGTTTCTACTTTTATGCAGGTTAAGCAAGGAAAAATTGAGTTGATCTTGGCATGTTCTATTCCTAAATCCATTGATGAATATCAAACTTTTCATGGAGTTTGCATCTTAAGTGTTGTATCTCTTTGTCATCCATTGATGTTCAACTTCAACCATGAGCCTGATTTGCTTGTTGGGAGGAATCATGAAGCTTCAAAGGGAGTTTCTACACTTGAAACTTGTTATAAACTTCCTTCTTATTTCGTTGGTGATAATTCTTTCCTCATTGTTCCAAATTCTGATTCCTTACAACCTGATTTTATTCTTCAATTTGAAGGTATAAAAGCTGCCTATCTCGATCTTGCTCCATTTGTGCAAGATAGGTCATACCAACAACAACTTGCAATGAATTTTGTAACTTTGCACAATCATATTCGGGACTTTTCTAACCTGATTGAGCATCACTATAAAGATCCTTATCTTGTGAATGTGAATGGTAAGCTGTCAAGTGATTTTATACCTACAAATGCTAATTGTGTGATTTATTGTGTAGGTCCAAATTCGACCATTCATGACAAAAGGCTGATTAGAGAGCTTTGGAGTGGAACCTGGAATTTTCACAAGCTTTATACAAGATGTTTCTTGTCTTGGAGAATGTCTTTGTTCAAAAGCAACATAAGGCTGGCCAAACGACATACAACATGGCTCGTAGTCATGCATCTATTTCCAACATTTCTATCCTATAAGCGCACCATCGATTTGGTTCTTGCACTTGAATCTTGTCCTTCGCCTCCTTACCATTTTGCAACAAGTGTTCCAAGTGATGATCAATCTAATGAAGTTGATCATGTTCAAAGTGTTCTTCATTTTGTCAGTTGCATTGGAGGATCCAAGAAGATGTGACCTTGCTGCCAATGAACCATACATTTTACCTTGCATCATGGAACCAAAGCTATATGCGTTATCTTCGAAGGAGTCGTTGGAGTAAAGCCTTGAGTTTTCCATGGCTGATTGTGAGCATTTTCAAGCTGACCAAGAGACATGTGCACCGAATTACAATAACCATAACGTATGCAAGTATCATTCAATCTAAGAGAGCCAATATGTAGAGATTTGAGGGTTCATACTACCACCTCTTGTTCGTTACCATTTCATTTCCAAACCACGATTTGAGGGACCAAATCTTTTTTCAAGAGGAGGGAATGATACGAAATATGGGCCGCTTATGGGTCATGTTTCGGGTTGCAAGAGATTGAATCTTTTAGTAATAGTTTAGTTAGTTTGTTCCAGATTTCTATGTTATTTGGTAGGATAATAGTTCGGTCAAGACCTCATGTTGAGTTGGATCCTGATTATAGAGTCTAGGCTCACTATTACTTAAGTTGGTTAATTAGCTTTTATTGGGTTATGTTGGGCCAGCTTAAAGCCTTTTATTGGGCCCGATTATAAGCTGTCCATTAGTTAGCCTTATCTGTGATTAGTGAGTCATTAGTTTAGTTGTCAAGTCGAATAAGGAAACTTGCATTGTTTCCAACTTAGATTAGGTTTGCTTCTTTGTAAGGCTATATATAGCCAAGCTTTATGATAATTTTAGGGGAGACAATTATGAATGAAAATTGAGAGTTCTCTCATTGGCTCCTTGTGAGCTTTTCTTGAAGTTCTTAGATTAATCCCCTAGGATCTTCAATTTGACTTATCAATCTAGAATCACACTAGATTGTGGGTCTTCTACCATTATACCAAGGTTCGTTAACCACGTGATTAACGGGTTGAGGTCATCACGTCCCAAGTTTGGTAACCTCTTGTCGATCCTGAGTCTAATCTCTTATGGGTTTCGTCACAAGGTTGGCGACGTTCGTATCAGGTTGTCTAGCCCTAAGTGGATATCCCCAACATCATTTCCCTAACTTTTATTTTCCACCACAAGTCTAAGTCTATAGATATACACATAGGACGATAGGAATCAATTAAACATACAGGTAAGAGTAATCAATCAGGAACCAAAATACATTTTATCTAATATCACAAGATAAATACATATTTAGTTTAAGTCAGACCACATCAAAATCAAGTAAACGCATAAACAAGTCCACACATTCATAGGAGAAATTAAACAGGTCTGCAATGCTAGCAACTTAAACATTCACGACAAACCATTAAAATTCAAAATCTAGCCACCATCTATAGAAACCCTAACCAAACGTTTACTGGACTAGTCCATAAAAACACTCATAGATCCTGTGAGGACCCGCAATTTTCCCTATTTTATTTTATTTTACTGGCTTAATTAATTATTTACTCACTCATTTTCTCCAAATATTTTATTCCGACCTTTTTAGACCCAATTACATGGAACTATGGCTTGCACGTATTCTTAAAATGACTTGTTACGAAAATTAATTTTAGAAGGTTAGATAAGTGAGAATCGTGAATGCGCGTTTGGAAATAATGATCGATTCGAGAATACAATAAGTTTGGAAAATTGGAGACTTGTACATTAGTCTTAAAATAAGTATTTTTATGATTAAATACTCAAGTGATAGTTAGTTATACTATCGTTATAAGAATTTCTTTAGAAGATTTCGCTTTATCGCGCACAAGTCGGAAATACGCGTTTTCGCAGCGCGCGATTAATTGGGGAACTTTAGACTCTTATTTTCTAGACTATTAAGAGTAAATAATATTAGTGTGAATATAAGTGAATTAGAGGTTTAGTGCACAAGTGAAACAAACTCGAGAGGAATCGAGCACGAAACGCGCGCGTACGCGCGCTATTCTTAGTTGACTTTTTGGAGGAATTTTGGCCACAAATTCATAAGCTTCTCAAGGAAGCTCAACCATCAGCCAACACTCTCTCATTTCTCCCTCTAAACAGCCGTGCAACACCAAGGAAGAAGAAGGAAAAAATTTCTTCATCTCATCTCCCTCAATCTTGCACCAAATCACTTCAAATTTTAACCACACTTTGCAATCTACTTGGAGAACAACTTAAGCTAGGAAGAAGGCTTCATTCTCACGGTTTCTTGGAGATCAAAGGGGCCGAAAATTTCTGGTCTTACCATCTAAGGAGGTATATGATCATATCTTCAAATCTTAGTTTATACAAGTTATATTGCACTTGGAAGCTTATAGATGCATGTGGGTAGTCTTGGATTGTTGTAGATCTTGTGAGTGGGCTCTATGAAATCCCACATTGGATTTTTTGGGCTGTTATGATGATTATATACGTTATTTGTGTTGATTTAGTGTTTAATCTAGTGAAAATAAGTTGTATTGTGGAAGAAAGTTCAAAGGAAATGAAATGAGATTTTGGACAGTTCTGCCCTTGTGATTGCCGAGCCCCTTTAGTGTGATTTTTGTGGATCTAATGGCTTAGTTATAATGTTTATATGTTATATGAGATGTGTAGAAAGTTTCATTGAAAAATTCCATGAATTGGTTGGCCAAATGTTGAATTTTCGTATGACAGCAAATCTGGAAAATTTTCACGTCAATACCCTGGCAGTGTTCTTGTTTCTGCCATATCTTTTTGCTCCGATGTCGAAATTGAGTGCCGTTTGTGGCACTGGAAACTAGACATTTCATATTTCCAACGGTATAAAATTGATGTTCTGATTCCACCCGAGTGATCCGTACCAACCATTTGAACCTGACTGTCCTGCTCCACGTTTTCACAGAGAACTCTGTTTTGAGCAGCGACTTAATGTTCAAAAATAACCTAGTTGTGGACAGATTTTGAAAATTATTTCTTCTAAGAAATTGTACCCCTATGAATCTAGTTTCAACGCCACCAACCATGCTCAATTCCGAGTTGAATTGAGTGATTTGTGACCAAAGTTTGAAACTGACTCAGAGGTAGAAAACCCTCTTTTGGCTAGTTAATGCCTTAGCTTTGATTGGGACTTGTTAATTCGAATTTCTTGGTGTTAATCACCTACCAAATTACACCTTGGATGTTCCTTAGACCTTGTCTTCATAAATGGATGATGTTTGAGAAATTTTATTGGCCAAATGTTTGGAAAAGGGAAAAACACCAATGCAAGGCAGATTGCCTTAGAAATTTTGCAAACTTTCTTGACTTGGTTCAATAGCTTCCCAAATGAATTTTCCATGAAATTTGGTAGAGGGATATCGCTCATATGGTAGTATAATACTGCCAAATTTGGTGTCATTCTGAGTTCATTTCGATGCTCAAACAAGGTCCCAAATTTCATGACTTCAACCTGGAAAATTGTCTAAGTGTCTCAATTTTTCAGCAACTTTGAGCTACTATATCTTGGTCTCAAAACTCCAATTCTTGTTCCGTTTGTTGTATTTTAAACCTTTCTTGCAACTCTAATTGAGTTCCAAAATTCAAAGGCTAGATCGAATTCTGTGATTTTTGCCGATTTTTCAAAGTTAGCCGAAAACCAACCCCGCAACTGTCTTAATGGTCCAAAACAGCCACTTTGAGCCAAATTTTGAATATCTTCCATTAGGAATCATAGAAAAGTGTCTTCTAGGAACTTTTAGTACTTTGGAAGAAGTTTCCAACGGTACCAAGTTTTCCAATTTTGGACTTACAGAGAGTGAGATACGATTTTTCAAAGAATGCACCCCAAATCTGAAATTTCTAAACTTAAAGGAAATTGAGTTTTTAGAACTCTCCATTTTCCTTCGATATTGCTTGACCGTTTTACACTTGATTTCAAAGATGAAAGTCAATTTTCCTTGTATTATTAAACTACACTTTTGAGTCTCGATTTACGAGTAAATTAGGCTCTCTTTCATGATAATTTTCTTAGATTGTACAAGTGTGCAATCTTCCTTGATAACTAGGGGTTTAAGATGATAGTGTGTGATCGCAAATTATTATTTGCTCAGGCGCTCAAGGGGACCTTCAAGAGGAACTCGAAGCGGACGCCTAAACACCTGTTTGAGCACTTACTTACTTGTTTTGATCTGGTGAGTGTTCCATATAGGAGTACGTGATTTGAATAGCCTATGATATATTCAATCCATGGTCATTATGTGTTATGTGTTTCCGCACTCGTTCTCATTTAAGTAAAATGTACTTGAATTATTCGACATGAAATATTTGAAATGCATATTTACATGAAGTGTTTCAATGATTAACTATGCTATGGCTGCATAAGATCGATTTGGAGTGAATCTCTTCGACTCTTAAGTGGTAAAATAGATGGCCAATAGACGGTCTATTAATATGATAAATGTCTACCGACTAACCATGAATTACCACCGTTCACGACTTACCATTACCGTTAACCGTTAACCTACCGTTTACCGATTTACTTAACTATTTGATTACTTGATTATCTGTCTACTTGGCTACATGACTATTTGATTACTTGATTATGGTGAATTATATGTTCATATGAAATTACCGCATATTGCTTATGTGTTTAAGTGTAAATGTTGCATATAATTGCCCTTATGAAATTACCACCGTTTTAAGGCGAGTGTGTACTTTATCTCACTCGACCTACTAAAATGACAAATTATTACCGTTTATCAATTTGCTTGATTACTTGTGCATGTTGTAAGCTCTAAGCTGAACTGGGCCCTGCCCTTGGTTACTAACCTACTCGAGCCAGGACTGGGCTCGGTCGGGTAGGTTGGAACCCTGGGACACCGTTTCGGTATACTCGAGTACTACCACTGGAGGGATAAGGTGATGGCCAGACAACCGAGGGGTTCACTGGAGTCATAAGGTGAAGTTGACCGAAATGGTTCTACTGGAACACCGTATCCTTCAATGTGTGTTTATTTTTGTATATTGATAACTGTATCATGCTAATGTGCCAAGATGCAATCTTGAACCTATGCTTGTATTATACTCAAATGACTCGTACAATGATAACTATTCCATGTTAATTGCCAATATGCAACCTGGAACTATACATTGTGGTATGTTGAATTTACCTGATTTATTAGAACTGTTAGAGTGTCTTGGAACCTCACTGGGCTGTGTAGCTCATTCCACGTTTTTGTTTTCCCTTAACAGGGTTCGAGACCAGAGTGTTCGTGAATAGTACTAGAATGTTCTCTTTTTGAAGATTTTAAGTTGTATTATAACGGATGGTTGTAGTACATATTCTTTTGGATTGTATTAAGTTTGAAAGCTAAGTAATTGTAAGCGTTAAAATTTTGGAGTACGTTTAATTATATATCGAAGTTATTTGAAATATTTCGAGTTTTTGAATGTGGATTGTAGTGAGTCCTGGCGAGAGTTGGACAGGCGTCCTGCGGATACCCTTTGGTTCGCCCTTTAGGGAGAAGTGGGGGCGTCACAGATCCAATCTCCTTAATCGATTCTACTTTCCCATATCAATCATGATTTCTATTCACATCATAATGCAAGATACTATATCCTTCCCAATTCATAGGTATTCCATCAAAAGAAATATTCAGTACTAAAGTACAAGAATCCGAAACTAGGAAAAATTCACAACTTAGGCTAGTCGCTTCCAAGTTGCAAATCAACCAAGTTTGAGATTCTACTCGAATACATATCAATTTTTCCCCAACAATAGTAATTAGTTCCACACTGAATAAGTGTGGACAGCCCCACCTTCCCCTAGGGCTACCCTAAGGTTAACGAACTGCCTGCCCAGCTCTCGCCAGGATTTACTAACGCTCACATATACGCAAATAAAAACGTTTCGGAAATTTAATAGTAATTAAGGGTGACAATGAACACGTAAAACGAAAACGGAAAAACGAAACGGAGATGAACAGTAATGGACACGTCACAATCCGGCCGGAATCTGGCCGGATACCCGGTCGGATTGAAGGCAGTAGCTACCTCAAAATTTTTCCAAATTCACCCCGAATCCGGCCGGATACTTGGCCGGATTCTGATGACCAGTGTCCGGACGATTTTGCTTCTCTCCGCGTCTGACGTCCGAACTCGTCCGAACGCGTCCCAAACACGATTAAACTGTAAATAAGAATAAACAAGTACATTTCCAAAAAAGTATATCATTTACACATGGATAAAATATTTACACACACCCACTATAGGTTTTACAATTCAAAACGAAATGTCCAAATACAGCACACTAGGGTTTCTAACAGTCGAGGAGCTATACAAAGGTACAAAAGAATGTCTAACTAGCTCAACTCGCTTCCCAAAATCATGGTTTCCAAAATATACCCTGTAGGGAAAACAAAAGTAACGAGTGTGAGCTTTCGCCCAATGAGGTACTAATAAGGCATGCAACCAAAGCGCACATATGTAGCCATGCTCAATGGATACACAAGATCACATCACACATGGAAAGAAACAGCAAGCCAAGTTCAACAGTAGAAGGATTACAGGTGGCTCTCGGGAGCCAATTTCCCCTTGCAACCCTTGATCACATTCCGTTGACCTCCGTCAACGTTCAACGGACAAGTACGACCGTAGATCACCACTTTACTCCCCAATACCTTCCACCATACATTCCCCTACCGGGCCCCGAAACCTCACAGTAATCAGGGTGGTAATACTCGAGTTACTACAAAGTCGAGGAGCTAATTGCTCCACTCGACACACGTAACCTCATGGTCGTTACCAAATCGACCGGCCCTTACCGGCTCGACTCGATAACGGCTATAGAGGCTTGAGTTCAGTTGCCCACAGTAAAGTCGTAGGTTCATGCCCAAACGACACCAAGCCAAGCATGAATCAAATCACAGATATTCAATCAAATTCATAATTTTCCAGTAATCGGTTATACAAGTAAGAGGACAAGAGCGATGAAGTACACTCTCGCCTCCAATCACAGGACACCACAGTTATTCAACCCAAGAATTCAAGTACTCAACCAATTAAACACAAATCATACATAGTACACTCACCACTTCAAGTAAGCAAGTCACAAAGTTTCGCCCAACGGTTGTCCGGAATCACCGGCACGACCTACAAGAAACAAGAAACTACAATTGAGACTCGAACACGAGTCGAATGCCTCTTACGTGAATTACTAAGCAAAATTCAAATATAGCTCAAAATGAAAAATTATTTCGATTTTAAGGTCAAAGGTGTAAACAACCCCAAAAATTCGCATTTTTACTCAATCACAACTTAAACGCACGAAACCCTAATTCTCGATACTCGGACATCATTTCCCCTAAATTCAGCTTTTTCATCTACAATTAAACATCAAATCCCATCCAAACAAACACAATTGCCACAATTCACTCATAGGCTACTTAATAAGCTTCATTAGGGTCACAATACCCTTATTCACAACCAATTGCAAGATTAATAACCAATTATAGAAAAGCCCCAAATTCCAAAACCCTAAAACTAAAATTTTCATTCAAAGCTGAAATTTTCCGCAATTAACCGCAATTCACATACAAGAGCTCCAATTGGCCCAATATTAAACCATCAATCCAAGCCTAACTAACATTTATCATATATACCAGAAAAATTCCCCAAAAATCAGAAATTTACTCAACTTTCAATTAAACTACCAAATCATCCATAAATCTAGCTATTAAGCCACCATAGGCCACTAATTTAGCATTAATAGGAACAAAAGTGAAGTTTCCAAGCAAAATACCATAATTCCCAACAAAGGTTGTAGCTTAAGAGCTTAATCACCAAAACAATTCCACTAAGACCTTCAATCTTCCTTAGCAAGTGGTTTTTATGGAAGAATTTGAGAATCAAATGGTTGGTTTGCAAGATTGAGCAAGAAATGGAACCAAAATGGAAGCTTTTCTCTCTTCTTTTCTCTCCCAAATTTTCGGCCAAGAGGATGAAGTATGAAGATGAGTTTTGGTCAAAATTAACCTTTTGGTAAAGGTGGTCAAGAGTTAGGCAAGTCTTGTCCAATGCAATCGCGACACGTGGCACCTTTGTAAGTTTTAAACTTATCCTCTTACTCACTAGGGTTAATCTATCTAGGTAACCTCTAATCACCTCTTAACGCCTAGTAATTAAATCCCTGTACACAAAACTTGACCTAATTGGCCGAATTTCTCTCACTTAACGCACTAGCGGGTCCCACGTCCACTATTCATTCCAAAAATCTCGTAAATTGACTTATACTAGAAAAATATTTTTAAAACCCTATTTACTCATAAAAATGTCTAGAAAATGTATAGAATAAAGAAAATGTGAAAAACGGGTGCAAAGAAATAAATTAAAGCCCGGAAATAAAGAAAATTTTCGGGTTCTCACAATAAGCCACTTCCCCAGTTTGAGAATCCTCTCCCGGCTTGAGTTCATTAAGAACTCTGATACCAATTATAACAACCCACCATCCCCTAAGGCGTACCCTAAATTTAGCGGATTGCCTGCAGGACTCACTCACTAACATTATCTTGAGAAATAATATTAATCCAAAGTAAGCATGAAATTCCTCGATCAAACATTATAAGCCATCCAACTTTCCAAAATATCCATACTTATGTGCATAATTAAATGGATAGAAATACAAATTGTTCAATTAATTCATTAAGTACAATTAGGATGGTAATTACTTAAAATGAAGACTGCAACTCTCAAACTTACCATTTTTCGGATCCACAATTCCAACCCCTGTTAAGGAAAACAAACTAAAGGGATGACCAAAATCTAGTGAGGTTCCAAGAAAAAAATGCAATCAGATTGGTAAGATAACAATCACATATATCAAAATCTTAAAGCGAAGAAAGTAAACAATTACAAATGAAGTCATTAACAGTTCACATATTCAAATAAACAATTTAACATAGTAAGAAAAGGATACGGGTACTGATATGGTGGCTCCCACCAGATTCTAAGCAGAGCACTTAGTCCCATTCAGGATTCAAGTATAGATTCAATTGATACGGTGGCTCCTAATAGATGTCATGCATAGCACTTAGTCCTGTTCAGTATTTTACTTGTAATTTAAAAGGATATAGTTGGCTCTCTTGCAAGCTAGTTCAGTAGCAGCATTTTTCGAGTCCGTTGATACTCCATCCACGTTTGAAATGCCAGCAATAATAATGTCCATAGATCACCATTTTACGCCAATCTCCATCCACAGATCATCCCCCTTTACCGAACCTGAACGCCTCAAGTCAAGTGGGTGGTAATACTTGAGTATACCGATTTTGGAGGACACATCCAGTGGATTAAACAAGAAACAGGACCCATGGTTCGTTAATCGTCTCGACCAAACCCTTACTGGCTCAATTTGACTAACTAGCCGATGGGGTTTGAGATCCTAATCATGAGTATAGTCCGATGAGTAACATCTCAAACCGAATTTCAAGTCATACACACGTATATCAGTTCACTTGTAAACAGGATAACAAGAGCTCAGTCAAATTTATATCGAGTGCAATAAAGCACACACTCGTCTATTCAATATCAAGTCAAACAAGTTTAGTAGGTCGAGTGCAATAAAGTACACACTCGCCATTGCAATAACAAGTCAAGATATCTAGAAATTTCAAAGTAACAAGTCACATTTCAATCAACAAGTCACATGAAACATCAATCAAGTAAATTACATGGTCCTAACATGCAGTTGGAACACTCACCAACTTATTGCAATCTTTTCACTTCAATTACAGGTTCGCCCCCTGGGGCCACTCTTGAACCTTGTGATCATATATGGTAGAGATGCGAAAAGTAATAAGACCTCTAAATTTCATCAAGACCTGATACGGTCCTCGATCAACGCGTTTCGAGACACGTAGCACGTTTGCCCAAGGATCTAGCGAGGTTGTCCAACGTTTGGATTGCGGAACCTAGAATCAATACGGACGACACGAATTGACTAAAGGTGGTAGAACGATGACTCCAATCGAGGTGATTACTCAAGTGGATAGGTCGATGGAACAATCAAGGACAAGCACAAGATTGCTCAAAAACCCTTGCCAAAGCAAGTAAATGATTCGAATCTCTTATTGGAAGAGAAAACAAAAGTAAGTGTTTATTATCAAAATTGCGTAACCTTAAAACCGTACAAAGTGAGCCTTTATATAGACTAGGGGCTAATAAAACCTAAGGAAAAGGGAAAGGGGATTCGGCCACTATAAGGCAAGATGGGCCGGCCCATGACTCTTTGCGACCAACTAACAAGTAAAAACCTAGTACTAAGGTCTAAGGCCTAGTCCGGCCAACCTACTAGGAGGCCCACTTGATTCTTCATGGGCTTTGGATCATCGTATAGATCACTTGATTATCCACTTCCAAACCTTCAATATCTCTATGGACTCCTTGTTGGTCTTGCACATTTCGCACTAGGGGTTGGGAGTGACTCCTTGAAGCGCTTGGCCCGTGCACGTGTGACCGGGCCCAATGGCACTCGAACTGGGTCATTACTTGGGCTAAGGTCCGTGCACACATCAGTCCCCTCCACTTGGGAAGGATTTGTCCTCAATTCTAGATCCTCCTCGTCAGGGGACGGGCTCAAGTCCACGACATTGAAAGTCGTGCTAACATTGCACTCCCCCAGGTAACTCCAATTTGTAAGCATTGTTGTTGACACGGTGGAGCACTCGGAACGGGAAACAAATTGCAGCCACTCTTCATTTGACTCAATAGTTTGGAGGAAGATCTTTATGTTTGCATCATTCCCCTCCTCTTGAAAGCGATTTGGCCACAAATCGACGGTACGCTTAGCGGACAACCACGTTGGAAAGAAATGAAGGGTCACGAGCCAAGTTAAATGCCGTTTGGCCAGCCTCAAGGGGCTCTCAAAACAAGGACATTTGCCAAGGTAGGAAAGAACATGTATAAGGCTTGCGAAAATTTCAGGTTGCAACCCAAAACTCTCTAATTAGCCTTCGAGCATGGACAATCACGTGCACAAGATAAGGATCTTCATAATGATGCTCATTGAAGCTAGAGAAATCCTGAATCGGGTTGTACAAGGTGGTATAAGTTCGGCCCATCTTCGCAACATGTAGTTGGAACAAGCATGAAATCAGGTTGCAACTCTTTGGTCAAAGCTGAAAATTTTCGGACAGCTTTACTACCTACAAAAATGAAATAAGTTTCAGCTTGTTTCGAACCAGAAATTGGATAAAGAAGCAATGGGACATCATTAGCTAAATGGTAAGAAAGTGTAGAACAAGATTTAAATATGAAAACTCCCTTTGACACTTCAACGTGCCTTCCACCACTTGATTTAACTTGAGAATCTAGTGCGGGTTCTCTACACTTCTCATCAAAATCTACATAGGAACGACAAGATTTAGGACGAGTAACATGCTTAAAATAAGCCAAAAATGATGAATAACCCATAGGTAAAGAACAAGAAGTAGAATATGGAATTTCCCTTTTACGATGAGCTCGAATGAATCCTCCAATGGCGCGGACAGGTTTGAATGGACATTGTTCCATGGATTGATACCAAAGAGATTTAGCTCCTAGGAGACAAACTCCATGGAAACTCGCAAAGTGTCCAAGTGGCTTCGGAATGGAACATGCCATGACCAACTCTACTTGACTTTGTGTAATCTGCACAAAAGAAGAGATACTAAACAAAGCAAAGGTAAGTTCGTTAGGAAAATAATAGGCCCTCACATTCTTGCTCAAAATCAGCCCACTTTCTCTCTTCTCTTCCTTTTTACCACCCATCTCATCAGATTTTTCCATCTCTTTTTCTAGTTCAACAGCTGACCCTTTTATCTCATTGCTTTCAACTCCCTCGAACTTTACCTCTTCATGCACAATTCCCTCATCTAGTTTTTTCTCCATTCTATAACGCTCAAGCTCACTTTTCATGTATGCTAGATCAATACAAAACTGGTCATAAGTAAGTGATACAAGTACAAAATGACGACCATTAAATAAGAAGGAATACTTATTAGTATGTCCGTCATATTTAACTTTTCGCCTCGACAACCATGCTTTGCCCAACAACACATGTGAGAACCCGAAAAATTTCCACATTTTTCAAGTATTATTTTATTTCTTTGCCTACATTTTATACTGTCCTTTGAAAATATTAAATGTTTTATACATTTTACAAGTCAGTACAATTTTAAATCATTTTCCTAGTATAAGTTAGTGTACGTGAATTTGAAGTGCATTTTCAATGTGGGACCCGCTAGTGCGATATAATTTTTGCCGATTAGGTGACGAAATATTAAGTGATATTATTTTCCATGGTATTAGGAGATAATTAGAGATTAGTTAGCTAAATGAATTATTGGAGGAGAGAAGATAAGCTTGGAACCTTCAAGATGCCAAGTGTCATGCTTCCGTTGGATGTTGGACTTTTGACCCAAGATATTAACCTTTACTAAAACAAATTTTGACCAAAAATTCATTCCATTTTGCACCCTCTTGGCCAGCCCTTTGGTGAAGAAAAACAAGAGAGAGCTTTTCCAATTTTAGCTTCCAAACTCACTTGAATCTTGAGTTTTAACCAACCAAATTTGAAACCCTTCCATACAAGTGATCACTAAGGAGGACTAAGGATTTTTGTGGAGTTGATTTGGAGGAGGAAGGACTAAGCTACTACTTTCTTTGAGGTTCTAAGGTAAATTGCTAAGAACATCCTTCTTTGCTTCTAATAGATGGAAATTAATGGCTTGTGGTTGCCACTTTGGTAGTTTTGTGCAATATTTCTTGGTTAGAAGTGATGATGTGTAGATTTCAGTTTTTTAGAAAATTTTCTGCTTGTTCTGACCAGTGTTATTTCGGCCATGATAGAGGCTGAATTGGCCTTAGCTCAAACATAAAAGTTTTATAGAATTGAGTTAGATTATGCCTGTAAAATTCAACTTAATCGGAGCACTGTAACATGTGAAATGACTATTTTACCCCTGCTGCCCTGTTTTCTGCAAAACTGGAAATCAGCATCTGTAAATTGGGCTCGTTTGGATGGGAAGATGAATAAATTCAGCTTTTGATGCCTTCTTAAAGAATTGTAGCCTTGTATTCTAGCTTTGAATGGCTTTCGAATCAACTAAATCGGAGTTGTGTGTGCTGAGGTATGATTGAATAAGTCAGGAACTGCTAGATGACTTTTACAGTGAGTTTCGAACTGGAAAATCTGGAGTTGTTTTGGAGTAAATGGGACTAGGTTAGGTTGAGAACTGGGTTGAGGTGTCTTCATAAGCATTGTAGCCCTATGTGTTAGCTTTCCAACGCCTCTAAAAACACCCAAAACGGAGTTGTGTAGCCTGAGTTATTGCCGGTTAAAGTCAGTGCTGACAACCAGACTGATCATGAACTTTTTGGAGCTGTGATTGGAAAATTCGACTTAGATAAACTATAAATTAGGTTAAGTGGCCTTCATGAAAGTTGTTCCCCCTGTCTTAGCTTCGAAATGGTATAAGGTTCACCCTGATTCGATAACCCATAGCTCCAGTTATGACTAAAATACTATGAGATGCCAAATCTGCCATTTAGCTTTTGTCTTCAAAATTGATATTTGCTTGTACTATTGCACTTGTGTTGTACTTGGATGATTTTGGAGCCTAATGGAAGGGCTATTGTGGTAACCTTACTTGTGTGTATTGTGGGGCTGAATTAAGGAAAAGAAGGAAGCCATAAATGGCTGGAAATTTGGTAAACACAAAGGGCATGCTGCCCAAATTTGTACTTGAGATTTAAGTAGAATTACGCTTATCTTGAGTAAGATTTTGAGGACGAATCTAAACTCGATTTGTCTAGGTTATTCAAGTTTCCTTTTGTGGAGGTATATAAAGCGAATTTCAGCCGAAACTTGTACCCTTGGAATTTACAACTAATGGAAATATGTTTTCTTCATTTCTTTGACCCAAATGGCATTTTTCACATATAATGGCTTTAAATTTCACCGTTTGGAAAGTGAGCAAGGGGTTTTACGAATAATCCCTAAATAAGTTTCAATTACTTGATTCTCGTTAAACGAAATGTTTAAGTTTCGAGCCTTAGTTATCTTTCAATACTCTTAAATAATATTTTCTTATGATTATTCTTAGGGTTTCTTGGTGAGTAGGAGTGTTACCCGGAAGGAATTTTGGACGTTATTTGCTTATATAGGTGAGTGTTCTATATACAATTTGTTTCTAATGACTATGTGAACTATTGTGACTATTTGGATTGTTGTTTTAATACGTGATTGAAGTATGTTATATTTCCAATATTTTCAGAAATGATTTTTGCTAGGCCGAGTGTGTACTTTATCGCACTCGACCTAAATGAACGTGAAATTTCAATGATTGAATGATTAAATGTTACTTGTGCATGAATGTAAGCCTTCTGGTTGAATTGGGCCCTTGCCCTTTGTTACTGGTCGACTCGAGCCAGAAGCGGACTCGGTCGGGGCGATTAGTGACCCTGGGTGAATGTTTGGTAAACTCGAGTATTACCACGAAGTCTGGAGAGGACTGGCCAGTGCGCTGGCTAGAATGGGGAGAACTAAATGAATGAATGAATGACAAGATTGACGGAGGGGTTTTCAATTACAAATGAAATTTTTCTAAACGATTGAAGGAATAAGGAAATGGTCGATGAACGAATGAACGAATGGCTCCATGTATCCCTTTTAATGAATGTGTTACTATCGCTTTCATTTCATAAATGTTTTCTGGATTACTTGTTATTATCTGATAAACATCTTTGCTTAATTATTTGATTGAGTATATAGAATCTCGCTGGGCTTTTAGCTCATACCACGCCTTTTGTTTTCCTTACAGGGGTGGCAAGTACGGGCGAGAGGCCTGTATAGAATAGAATAGTCTAGATTTTGTTTTGAATTGTTTTGTTTTGGCTTTTGCCCTCGCTCTAGTGCTTGGATAGAGTTGGTTGTATTGAGAAAGTTAGAGCTTTGGTTACATTTGGGACTGTACTTCTGGTTGAGATTGGGATGAATGTAAATATATGTTTCCAGTTTGGGGTTTGTTTTTTTTTGTTTTCCTCGAGGTTGTATCTTATTTTGTTCGGAGAGAGTGATCGAGTCCTGGCGAGAGCTGGGGCAGGCGGTCCGCCGAACCCTTTGGTTCGCCTTAGGGGAAGGTGGGGCTGTCACAACACATGTGTCACTTGAATTGGGACTACATCACACAACACCTCATCCATATATTTGCCGATTTGAATGGGTATAAGTCTGTGCTTAGTAACCCAAACATCACCATGAGTGCTCGACTTGTACGGTTGAAGATGATCAATGGTTGGAAGATTTAATTTCTCAACCATGATAGCACTTGCAAGATTGACTTCACAACTCCCATCAATGGCCAAACTACAAATTTTATCTTTCACACCACAACGAGTATATAACCAACCAAGCAACTGAGATTTGACGATGTCCAATTGCTCATCTACGCCACGTAATGCCACTTCTTGACTCCCTTAGGATCAGGAAGACAATGTTGTGAGTTAGCTTTTATTCGTCTTGTACTCGCCATGATGTATGAGGGAACCTGCAAAAAGTTAGCAACGAAAAGGAATTTTCCTCCCACACACAAGCTCACGTGTATGTGCTCATCACTCGTGTATCACTCAAAGCACTCAAATAAGCTTACCAAAATTTCTTACCTTGCCGGTTTGAGTAGTTGAGAAATGCCGTGCCAAATCCAAAAATTGTCACCAAAACTATCCACAAAAGTAATCAAGAAACAAGACACAATGCGGGTGCAAAAAGGAGACAAGAATTGACGGTTTTGGAAGCTTTCTAGACCCGTACAGAAATGGAAGGTGCGCTAGTGTGAAAGGAATCAACGAAAACCCTAACTCCTAAAATGTAGGAGTGTGTTTCCTAAAACGTAGGAAGGTGTTCTGAAAATGTAGGAGGGTGTCCAAGTGAAAAACAAAACAGTTATCCAAGTGCTTTATTTAGTTTCCTAATTGACTTTGGAAAACTAGTTAGTTTTTGGAAACCCTTGTGAGACCCCTTTCTTTCTTAACTCAACCTTCAACACTTCCCAATTCAAACCCAAGAGAGATTTAGCAATCTGATTTCGGTTCTTCTCCCCAAGCTCTCACCAAGTCGGTTGGGGCCTCTATAAATACCCAAGCAAGGCCGACATTTTCACACAACAAAAAATTAGATTCGGTTCTCTCTTTTTTTTTCTTTTTCTCAAGCAACAAGAACTCTTGGCCGAATGGAATCAAGGATCAAAATCTGGTCAGCCCCTCACTTCGCACGAATGCACAACCACAAACCTTCAAGAACTAGCAAGACACTTGTCAAGATTTTCAAGAACTTCAAGATAGTGATCAAGAAATTCAAGAAGCTCTTAAATCTTGTAGATTCTCTCAAGATTCACAAACCACCAACTAGTTTTACCCAAAATCAGTTTTGAAAAATTAAGTAAACAACTTGGACAACCACGGTTTAACTTGGATAGATTTGGTGCGAGAAACCCTAGCGTACAAGAAACCCTAGCCGCAAACGAAACCCTAGCCGCAAACGAAACCCTAGCCGTCGCAATTTTTGTTTTTTTGTTTTTTTATTTTTCTTGTTTTTAAACCCTAACAACCCAAACACAAGATCCAAGAACGAAATTTGGACAGAAGACACGAAAAGATAACACCTAAACAGATTTTGTGTTCGGATGAACAGTACCGCGATGAACAGTGACGTGAACAGTACTCGATGAACAGTGACGTGAACAGTGCCGATTCTTTTTTTTTTTTTTTGTAACAAGGCAGCGGACAACAACGAATTCTAGACAACACAAAGAGGAAAAAAAAACAATGATATAACGAAAGATACCTCCACCTAAGCTCTGAAACCAACTGATACGGTCCTCGATCAACGCGTTTCGAGACACGTAGCACCTTTGCCCAAGGATCTAGCGAGGTTGTCCAACGCTTGGATTGCGGAACCTAGAATTAATACGGACGACACGAATTGACTAAAGGTGGTAGAACGACGACTCCAATCGAGGTGATTACTCAAGTGGATAGGTCGATGGAACAATCAAGGACAAGCACAAGATTGCTCAAAAACCCTTGCCAAAGCAAGTAAAGGATTCGAATCTCTTATTGGAAGAGAAAACAAAAACTAAATGTTTATTATCAAAATTGCGTAACCTTAAACCGTACAAAGTGAGCCTTTATATAGGTTAGGGGCTAATAAAACCCTAAGGAAAAGGGGAAGGGGATTCGGCCACTATAAGGCAAGATGGGCCGGCCCATGACTCTTTGCGACCAACTAATCCAACTCTAAACAAGTAAAAACCTAGTACTAAGGTCTAAGGCCTAGTCGGCCAACCTACTAGGAGGCCCACTTGATTCTTCATGGGCTTGGATCATCGTATAGATCACTTGATTATCCACTTCCAAGCCTTCAATATCTCTATGGATTCCTTGTTGGTCTTGCACACTTCGCACTAGGGCTTGGAGTGACTCCTTGAAGCGCTTGGCCCGTGCACGTGTGACCGGGCCCAATGGCAGTCGAACTGGGTCATTACTTGGGCTAAGGTCCATGCACACATCAAGACTCAAGGTCAAAAGCGACTAAACCTGAGTTCTTAAACCACTACTCAAGCTGTCAAATTACCAGCAAACATCTCTCATATTTTCCTTTAAAATTCACATGGTTTTCTTGTTCAAATCCAGTGGAAAACCATATACATGATAGATCAATGTCTCATGTGTGGCAGTCCCACCTCTCCCTAAGGTATCTGTGGACTGCCTGCCCAACTCTTGCCGGGGCTCGGTTGATCAAAGAACTAGCAACTCAAGAAAAGCGATGAAATATCTTCCAAACAAAGAATGCAAACCCTAATGGAAATATAATCGCCATGCCAACTTCCAAACTTAGAATATAGAGCTAAATATCAAACTTACCACTCCACACTTAATTTACATGATATACGTCGAACTTACGAATTCAAGTTTACAAGAGTCAAAAGTAAGGTTTTCTAAACAAAAGGGTACAATCCAAAGTACAAGTACAAAATAAAAGATAAAGCTATGAAAGTTCTTGACCATAAGTCCATCCCCAATCTGTCAAAGAAACAAAAGGAGTGGGGTGACCTAAAACTCAATGAGGTTCCAAATAAACATATAAGCACATAGCCAAATAAAGGCGTAATATAAACAAGTAACCACTCTATTGTACCATAACAATTAAATCACAGTTCAATTCAAGGATACGGGTGGCTTCCAAAAGCCAAATCCACTTGAGCTTGATCATAACAAGAATCCGTTGACTCTCCGTCAACGTTTGCATTCAAAGAATATAATGTCCGTAGAACACCACTTTCTCCAAATCCCGTCCACCAGTCAACTCCCTTACCGGGCCCGAACTCCTCAAACAGTAAGTAGGTAATACTCGAGTATACCGGTTTCCAGTTTTCAGTAAACAGTCCTCAGGGTTTATTGGTTTTCTCGACCAAGCCCTTACTGGCTCGATACAATCAACTCACCTATGAGGTTCGATACCCAAGCAGTAGCAGTAGTTGATGGGGTATCACCCAAACAACTCATACACAGTCACATATAGAGAAATCACATCTCATAATAGCAGTATACAGAGCCTCAGTGGCATTGAGGGAGGTCGAGTGCGATAAAGTACACGTTCGCCTCAATTTTTATCAAAAACAATGTTTGGCTCAAACAGTCGCAAATCAAGTATTCAGATATTTCACATAGACAGTTAACAGGCAGTGGAACACTCACCTATCAAGCAATGCAGTGATCAAACGTCAAGTCCTTTGGTAACAATCACCTCCGTTCCCAATCCTAGGGCAACGAGTGAAATCGTTAACAATCTAAGTTCATTTCCAATCCCAAATGTAGGTGACCAAGTGAGTGGTTAAATCTACTCAATTCACCATGCAAGTTAGGCCCAAAATGCAGTAAAAGGTCATGTGAAAACAAGTTTGACAAGTGCAAGAAAGTTGGGCAAAAGAAAATTTTCATTCAAGTTCAAAGTCTTCTTCGCGGGTAAAACAATTGCGTCCGCGCAGTCTTGGGAAAACGGCCATATCTCACTGTAGGAAGGTTGGAATCAGGTTCCGTTAGCGGCGTTGGAAACTAGACTCAAAGGGATTTCCAAAGGTACCAAATTTACACTCTAATTCGTCTCCTATCAATGCCAGTGATCCAGGGAATTTGGCTGATTTTCCAGTTCTGATCAGCCCTAAAACCCTAGCAAAATTACACTAGTTCTTGATGCTAACTTCACTTGTTTTGGTTCAAATTCATCCAATTCAATCTCCTATGGTTCATATACAGAGGAGCAAGTTATCTAGTACCATTGGAGCTCAAAATGCAATACACATAAATGATTAAAAGAGTCAAAACAGTCTAGCCACCAAAAGAAACCAAAACAGTCCATTTCTTACCCAAAACAACCACTTGTCTTGCTTAATTTCCATATAAACTCACACCAAACCTTAAACCAATGTTTATTCAAGTTTCTTAGGCTTAAATAAGGTGCAAATGAACCACAAAATCAAGAAGAAACCTCTCCTACAAAACCGGTCAGCCAAGAGTAAACAAAACAGTCCACTAATTCACTTATCTCACCAACCTTCATCCTTTCATTGTAATTAAGTTAAACATCATACCAAGTGTTATCTTTAACTCAAAAAGGGTCCAAAACATGTAAATACATGAAGGAAAGCTATGAACAAAGCTCAAGCAATTCATCAAACACATGGTATGCAAAACAACCAACTCTACTACCACTTGTTTAGTTCAAGAATTTTAACCACAACCAACATCCATTTGACTCCTAGTTTGCCATCAAAACATCAAATACTTGATATAGTACAAGAAAGCTAAGATTTAAGGTTCACATACCTCTCTTATGTGAAGCTTGAAGCACCAAAACAAACCACCAAAACCAAAGCTCTAGGCTTGAAACACACTCTAGGGTTGAATGTGGTTCACTCACTAACTCAAGTTCCTTCTCTTATGATTTTTGCTCAAGATCAAACTAGGGCTTCAAAAGCAAGAAGATGGAGTTTTCTTCCTTCCCTTGGAAGCTTCAAGAGAGTCGGCCAAGCTACGGAAATAATGGCTCCAAGGTGGTTTAAATTTCCTCTAATCCTTTGGTCAAACAAGGTGGATGGCTTGGGTTTAGCCACTTGGCCCAATCTTGGTCCTTTCTTCCCTTAATCTTTTGACTAATGAAGTTTCTACCCTCCAAATGTACCAATGTCTATTTAACACCTCTAAACTATCATATAAAGTCCCAACCACTAATAAAAAGACATTGGTCAAAGTGTATGTGGTGAAATAAAATAAAGCCAACTCAAGGAAATGTTACAATTCAAGTAAAAGCAATAAAATACAATGCAAGGGAAATGTTATGAGTGATTTAGTTCTAGGGTAATGCAAGTAAATTTTTGGGAGAATTCATATTTTTAAGTGACGGTTCTCACACTGATGCGAATGAGCAAACTGGCCGTGGTGTTCACATAGGCCCGTTACACATGCACAAGTTAAGAGGTTCAAAGAGTCACTTCAAGCCTTAGTTCATGCCGTATAAGCTCAAGAGAAACCAAGCTCAAGCATTGAAGGAATTGACTTGGAGGATCCTTGCAAGACTGCCAAGATATTGCTTACAATTGAAGACGCAAGTGATCAAGCCTCAAAGGGAGGATTGGGCCTCGATTAAGTAGCTCTTCTTGAGCTTAGCTTCGGCCATGTGGGCTTTAGGTCCAATAGTACTTTAGTTAGTCATTAAGTTAATTAATTAGTAGGTTAACTTTCGGCCAAGAGAGACCCTGCCGCGTTCGCATCAGACCCAATGGGCTGGCCGAATTTCCTTAATATTTTCCAAGTTCTATTAGGGTTAGACAAGGCTATAAATAGCCCCAAGTCATTGTTTACATGCAGTTTTTCGATATTATTCAATAAAAATTCCAGAATTTCGTCCATTAATTGTGGCAAATTCCTTTAGCTTGTGAAAGCTAGTTTGAACATCCTAGAGTTGATCCTAGGTTGTTTATTGACTTATCAATCAAGCAAACACACTTGATTGTGGCATCCCCTACCGTTGAATCCATCCTTGAGTGGTCCAAGTTTGGGTTCGACTCCATTCGTCTTGCAACGTGTCCTCTAAGATCCTAAAATAGCTTCCGCGTTCGCATCATCTGGTAATCAGAGCTAGGTTGAGGTATCACGTATATCCCTTTTTCTTGTTTTTGAGTCTTGACATCGTTGAGAGTCACCCAAAAAAAAAAGTACTGTATCATCGTATTGTTCATCGCTACTGTAGCGACACTATTTATCGCGGTACTGTTCATCTGACGTACTGTAGCAACACTGTTCATCCAAAATTTTTTTTTTTTTTTTGCTTTGCATAACTTGTGTTTTTTTCTTATTTTGGTGTCTTGTTATATTATTCTTGAAGTCTTGTATTGGTTTAGAGAAAAAAAAAAATTTACGACGGCTAGGGTTTTTGCTCTTATTGCCGCATATCAAGTAGGTTTGTTCCTTGTGTTGTAATCTGCCCAGATTGTTTTCATCCAATATTTACTGTTAGTTTGTCTAGATTGTGGTCTAATTCTGGTTGGTTATTGTGTTGCTCGGGGCGTGAAAACAACCTAGCAAAAAGTCACAAAAAAAAAGAAGTTTCACATACCTCATTGTTCTTGAGTCGTTGCTG
The DNA here is from genome assembly GCA_023065735.1 of Coffea humblotiana. Taxonomy (NCBI): domain Eukaryota; kingdom Viridiplantae; phylum Streptophyta; class Magnoliopsida; order Gentianales; family Rubiaceae; genus Coffea; species Coffea humblotiana. The sequence continues at coordinate 11,312,894 of CM041212.1, read as the reverse complement.
GAAATTTTTCCTTGGGAGGCTGCCGAACCTGTTTTGCCCTTATTTCTTGAACTTTTGTGTTGTTTCTTGCAAAACTTGAATACCAAAACATATTTGGGAAAGTTCTTGAGCTTCTTGAACGAATTTCTTGAAGTTCTTGAACCACCAAAGGCTGATTTGGGGAGATTCTTGAAACCAAATTGTGGGGTTCTTGATACTTGAAACAATCTTCAATCTTGTCTTGGCGAATCTTGAAGCTAGAACCGAATTCAAGAAAATTTTTGGGACTGGAATTACGTGCTTAAAATAATCTGTTGAGCCACAAAAGAAACAAAAGAAAGAAAGAAAAGAAACGAAAAAAGGAAAGAAAAAAAAAGGGAAGAAAGATATTGGCTCTAGTTTCCTAATTGTGCACCAAGTCCCACCTTGACTCCAACTAATCCTAATTCTGTTGGGATTAATAGCAGCCAAGAACCCATCGGCCAAAGGCCCAAGTTCCCCTCCAACCGACTTAAAACAGCCCACCTTACACCCAATTCCGTTTCCAAAATCCAAAAGCCAACCGCTACACCTTGCCACGCCAAAACACTTTGTGATCCGATTGGACTGCAATTTAAGGGCTGACCTATACACCAAAACAGCACCCAAAGTACCCCAAAAACCTGACCAAAAGACCGAGGATCAGTAGCTCGACAAATTCCAGAAATTTTGCCCTTCGGTAGAGTTTTCTAGGATTTTCAAAATTTCAGCCTTGAAGTCACTTGTCTTGCTTTCTTTTTGAGTCGTTAGTTATTGTTAGTCCTAATCTGAGTTTTAGGTCACGTCTAGGTCTTCATTCACCTCCATCCATTGCTACTATCTTGTGTCACTTATTGACTAGTCAAGAACGAACCTTACGGTGACGCCTAACTTGTTCAACCCGAGCAACTAGCAAGTCAAGGAATTGTTTGGTGAGACTATTAGAGAGTAATACACTTGAGTGAAACACGAGCGTGAGTGACCTATACATTGTACAAAAAAAAAACAACAAAAACAACAGAAAGAGAGGTAGTTGTTTATTTGCAGGTTTACCTAAGCATGTCAAGTGGAGTTGGAGAACAAACCATGGACTTAAAACTACACATGGAGGCCATGATAGAAGAATTCAAGCAGAGTTTGGATGAAGCTTTCGAGCCTCTTCATCGACGCCTTGACCGAATGGTGAATAAGGATGTCAAGAGGAGGGGTTCTACACAATTCCACCCCAACGTCCAACCTACCTCTTCAAAGTCAGTATATTCAAGGAGAAGGGAGGAGGTTCATTTGACAGCAAAGCATGCAAATACATTAGCCGTAGATGAAGGAGTTAGTAGAGTGTGGGAGACATATCAACAACTCCTCCAACAAAAACTTGAAAAAGAGCGAGTTGAGTGTGGTGGTGAGAGTGCACTTGAGGTAAAAGTTGAGGAATGTGAGTTAGAAAAAGAGGTAAAAAATATGAGGAGATGAGTGAAGCATCAAGGCGAGTGTTTATAGCTTTCCTAACAAACTTAACTTTGCCTTGTTTAGTGTTTCTGCTTTTGTACAGATTAAGCGAAATCAAGTGAAGTTAGTCATGCAATGTTCCATTCCAAAGTCACTTGTACAATTCACTAGCTTCCATGGAGTTTGTCTGCTAGGAGATAAATCTATTTGGTATCACTTTATGGAACAACGTCAACCCAAATCTGGCCGCACCAATGGAGAATTAATTCGAACTCATCATGAAGGGAGAATTCCATATTTCTATTCTTGTTTGTTGCCTATGATTCATTCATCATCTTTAGCTTCTTTTGAGCATCATTTCCATCCTCACACTTGTATTTCCTATGCAGATTTTGAAGGAAAATGTAAAGAGCCATCAATGCAGTCTCAAGTTGAATCGATTGATGGAAGGAGTCATGTGTCAAAGGGAGTTTTTGCATTTAACTTTTATTCTACACTTTCTCACCACTTAATTAATGATGTTCCATTGTTTATATATCCAATTTCTGGTTCAAAACAAGCTGAGACTTATTTTTTCTTTGTAGGTTGTAAGGCTGTTCGAAATTTTCCAGCTTTGATTAAAGAGTTGCAACCTGATTTCATACTTGTGCCAACTGCTTATTGTGATCTTCCATGCATATTCATACATCCAAAAGCTGGTCACCATGAGTTCCTTTTATCAACTCCAACTGGCGCAAATTCATGTGACTTGTATGGAGTGGCCTTCACTTCATTGCTGCCACTTATGTTGGGTGATGCACACAAATGTGTCAATCAAGACCTGAATGTTGTTCTTACGTCACTGGTTCATGCTTCCACGGAAGTGCAACACGATTGGCTCATTGTTCTATCTCCAGATGGGCAAGTAGTGCCAAATCAGCAACAACTAGGGTCGATTTATACTACCTTGCACAATCAGATTCGAAATTTTTCTAAGCTGAATGAGAGCCATCATGAAGATCCCTATCTAGTGCATGTGAAACGTAAGTTGTCAAGTAGTATTAACCCTACATATACTAATTGTGTGATTTGTTTTGTAGGTTTGAACTTGACATGCAACGACCAAGGGTTGATGAGAGAGTTTTGGAGTGCTACATGGAATTTTCACAAGCTTTATACAAGGTGTTTCTTGTCTTGGAGAATGTCCTTGTTCAAGAGCATCATGAGGTTGTCCAAGCGACATGTGATGTGGCTGGTGCTCATTCATCTAACTCCCACATTGCTATCCTATAAGCGCACCAACATGGAGTGCCACTTTTCCCCAAGATTTGAGGACAAATCCTTTTCAAGAGGAGGGGAATGATGCGAATGAGCAAGCTGGCCGTGGTGTTCACATAGGCCCGTTACACATGCACAAGTTAAGAGGTTCAAAGAGTCACTTCAAGCCTTAGTTCATGCCGTATAAGCTCAAGAGAAACCAAGCTCAAGCATTGAAGGAATTGACTTGGAGGATCCTTGCAAGACTGCCAAGATATTGCTTACAATTGAAGGCGCAAGTGATCAAGCCTCAAAGGGAGGATTGGGCCTCGATTAAGTAGCTCTTCTTGAGCTTAGCTTCGGCCATGTGGGCTTTAGGTCCAATAGTACTTTAGTTAGTCATTAAGTTAATTAATTAGTAGGTTAACTTTCGGCCAAGAGAGACCCTGCCGCGTTCGCATCAGACCCAATGGGCTGGCCGAATTTCCTTAATATTTTCCAAGTTCTATTAGAGTTAGACAAGGCTATAAATAGCCCCAAGTCATTGTTTACATGCAGTTTTTCGATATTATTCAATAAAAATTCCAGAATTTCGTCCATTAATTGTGGCAAATTCCTTTAGCTTGTGAAAGCTAGTTTGAACATCCTAGAGTTGATTCTAGGTTGTTTATTGACTTATCAATCAAGCAAACACACTTGATTGTGGCGTCCTCTACCGTTGAATCCATCCTTGAGTGGTCCAAGTTTGGGTTCGACTCCATTCGTCTTGCAACGTGTCCTCTAAAATCCTAAGATAGCTTCCGCGTTCGCATCACACACTCTCTCCCCCTTAAAAAATTTCGTGCTCAAAATTCTCACCTTGATTACTGAATAACTCAGGATATTTTACGCGAATATCCTCTTCCACTTCCCAAGTAGCTTCCTCTACCTCATGATTTTTCCATAAAACCTTTACCAAGGGTATCTGTTTGGTCCTTAATTCCGTTACTTTTCAATCTAAGATCTGTACCGGCCTTTCTTCGTAAGTCGGCGATTCGTCAATGTCAACTGCTTCTGGCCTCAGTACATGAGTGGGGTCTGGATGATACTTCTTCAACATAGAAACGTGAAATACATCATGGATCCTGGACAGACTCGCCGGTAACTCCAACCGGTATGCCACATTCCCTACTTGTTGAACAATTTTGAAAGGTCCTACGTATCTCAGTTGAAGTTTCTTTCCTTTTCCCGTCGTGAGATTTCGAAATGGTGTGACCTTTAGAAATACCTTGTCTCCAACTTCAAACTCCAAGTCCTTTCATCGATTATCTGCATAGCTCTTCTGTCGACTTTGCGCTGTCTGAAGCCTCTGACGTATCACCTTTACCTTCTCATAGGCATCTTCGATCCATGGTACTGCAATTGGGTCTAAAACCCTTCTTTCTCCTATTTCATCCCAATATATTGGTGATCGGCACTTTGTTTCATAAAGAGTTTCGTACGGTGCCATTTGTATGGAGGAATGATAGCTATTATTGTACGCAAATTCGACTAACGCCATATACTATCCCCAACTTCCACCAAAATCCAATATACAAGTCCTTAACATGTCCTCAAGTGTTTGAATGGTTCTCGCTAACTGTCCATCAGTTTGGGGATTATAAGTAGTACTAAAGTTCAACTTGGTCCCCAAGGATTCTTGTAACTGTTGCCAGAAACGGGACACAAACTGCGGATCTCTGTCAGAAACAATGCTTACTGGGATCCCATGCAATCTCACTATCTCGTCCATGTATAGTTGGCCAATTTCTCCAAAGAGTATCTCATATTGATAGGCAAGAAATGGGCAGATTTGGTCAACTTGTCTACTATTACCCAAAACGGCGTTATGACCTTTCTGGGTACGTGGTAACCCTGATACAAAATCCATGATAATATGTTCCCATTTCCATTCAGGAATTTCAAGAGGTTGTAAAAGACCTGAGAGTTTCTGATGCTTCGCTTTCACTTATTGGCACACTAAACACTTTTGGACAAATTGAGCAATTTCCTTCTTCATTTTATCCCACCAATATAGTCTCCTCAAATCTTGGTACATTTTACTGCTTCCAGGATATACTGTATACTTAGATCGATGTGCCTTTTCCAAAATGTCCCTTTTTGTCACTTCATCTTGGGGTACCACTATCCGATCACGAAATTTCAAAATACCCTCAGAACTCACATTAAAGTCTGATATTTCTCCTTTTTGCACCTTTTCTACCCATTTCTGTACCATCTGGTCATTCTCTTGAGGTCCTTTAATTCGATCCAACAAATCTGATTTCACTGTGATATTGTCGAAAATCACTCTCTGTCGCTCCAACCGTGGATTCCATTCACTCACTTTTTTCAATAAATTCCATTCCTTGACCATTAAGCTAGCTACTTGAACTTTCCGACTTAAAGCATCCGCTACAATGTTGGCCTTCCCTGGGTGATAGTTAATTATACAGTCATAATTCTCAAGAAATTCCACCCACCGACGCTGTCTCAAGTTTAGCTCCTTCTGAGAAAATAGATATTTCAAACTCTTATGATCGGTATACATCTCAAAAGTCACCCCATATAAGTAATGCCTCCACTTCTTTAGGGCAAAAACTACAGCGGCCAATTCCAAATCATGAGTCGGGTAATTTCGCTCATGGGGTTTTAATTTCCTAGAGGCATAGGTAATCACACTTCCATTTTGCATTAGAACACATCCCAATCCTTCTATTGACGCGTCAGTATATACAGTGAAGCTGTCTTTCCCGTTTGGTAAGGCTAAGACTGGTGCGCGACGTTAACCGTTTCTTTAATTTTCGGAAACTAGCTTCACACTTAGAACTCTAGACAAATTGACCTTGCTTTTCATCAGGTCAGTTAAAGGCCCTGCTAATTTGGAGAAGTTCTTGATGAACCGACGGTAGTATACTCCCAATCCCAGGAAACTACGGACCTCAGTTGGGATTTCTGGTCGTTTCCACTCAGATACGACTTCTACTTTCACTGGATCCACAGAAATGCCATCTTTGGATATTACATGCCCTAGAAAAGAGATTTGCTTCAACCAAAACTCACACTTGCTAAACTTGGCATATAACTGATGTTCTCTTAAAGTCTACAAAACTATCCTCAAATGTCGTTCGTGATCCTCTCGAGTCTTAGAATACACCAAGATATCATCTATGAACACCACGAAAAATTGGTCCAAATAAGGTTTAAGAACTCAATGCATTAAATCCATAAATGCAGCAGGAGCATTCGTTAAACCAAAAGGCATCACTGCAAACTCGAAGTGCCCATATCTGGAATTAAAAGCAGTCTTCGGTATGTCCTCCTGCTTAATTCATAGCTGATAGTAACCTTGCCTCAAGTCCAACTTAGAGAAAACCACTGCTCATTGGAACTGGTCAAACAACTCGTTAATGTGCGGCAAAGGATACTTATTTTTCACCGTGACATCATTTAAGTCACGATAATCGATACACAGTCTCAAACTACCATCCTTCTTTTTAACAAATAGAACAGGCGCTCCCCAAGGTGATTCACTTTCTCGAATAAACCCTCACTCTAATAGATCCTGTAACTGCAGTTTTAGTTCCTTAAGTTTGGCAGGGGCCATTCGGTTTGGTGTTTTCGCAATAGGAGCGGTTCCAAGCACCAAATCGATCTTAAATTCTATTTCCCTCTCTGGCGGCATCGACTTCAACTCGTCAGGAAAAATATCGGGAAATTCATTTACTACTAACACATCCTCCAATTTCACCTTATCTCCAGGAGTATTAATCAAGAAAGCTAAGTAACCCTGCGCCCCTTTACTCAATAATTTCCTGGCTCGAATTCCCGAAACAAGTGCAGATGAGGCTAATCTACCTCTCACATCCAACCTTAGGGTTGCCTCTCCGGGTATAGAGAACTCCACCACTTTAGTCTTGCAGTTCAACTGGGTATTATAATGAGCCAACCAATCCATGCCTAATATCACGTCATACCCCTTGAGGTCTAAACTTATCGAATCTACCACCAACTTCCGTTCTCCTACCTAAATCTCACAATTTTTATAAACCATATTGGTAATTAGGCTTTGATCCCCAGTAGGTGTTCTAACTTCCAAATCATAGGGCAATTTAACAGGAGTCACATCAATACCACACATAAAGGTAGGATTTACAAAAGAATTGGTTGCTCCAGGGTCAATTAAAAGTTTAGCTAAGTGGTGGAATACAGGGATCGTACCTTCTACTACTTCAGAGGACTCAGGGGCTCGCTAATAGTCCAAAACAAAAACCCTAGCAGAGACTTTCGGTCTACTCCCACTAGCAGTTGGTTGTTTAGAGTTTGACTTCTTCTGGCTGCACACCCTCATTTCCCTCCACGATTTTTAACAGGACAGGTGTCGATCTAATGTTCAGAACGTTCCGCAACGGAGACATTTCCTCATTTTGCGCCAACAAGCATTTCTCAGTGTGGTTTGTCTTATCACAATATCCACAACTTGCTACGAGGAGCAGGTAGGGACCTCCTTGGGAGACAGTCCTCTATTGTCCCCTTCCACTTTGAGCCCCTCTGGATGGAGCTTCTCTCGGTGTCCCTGAGATTTGAACTCCTCCCGTACCTCTTCCAAACTTAGGACGTGGTGCATTTTGATCGTCTCGTCCCCGAAGTACTACTAGATGCGCCACGTCTCTTGGCTTGAAAGGTCCGAACTTGGAATCGGGCCTGCTCCACTCGTTGAGCTTTCTCAAGAGGCATCTTTAAATGTATCGATTTGAGCAGCAGCTAAGTCCTTTTGAATTTCCACATTCAAACCCTTTGTCCAAACCGCCTTATGCACTTTTGCTCATTAACTACCAATTCCGGAGCAAATTTGGAGAGTCGGGTAAACTAAGTCTCATATTCCGCCACACTTGAAGTGCCTTGGCGCAGTTTAATAATTCATCCTCTCTTTTTCTCTTGGATTAAGGGCGGGAGGAACTTCTCGTTAAACTCTCTAGTAAAGTTAAACCAAGTACGGGGAGTTGCTCCCTGTCCCACTTTGCCCTACTACGTTCCACCAGGAACGGGCTACCCCTTCAACTGAAAACGGCAAAATCACTTGTCTCTCCTCGGTAGTGTGTAACGCAGCAAAAATATCCTCCATTCTTTCAAACCAGTTCTCGCAACTTCGGGATCTGGTCCTCCAAGAAATTTAGGAGGAGCGAACTTTTGGAACCGTTCCAGGGCCCTATCTTCACCTACTTCAGGGTCCCTTTGCTGGTTACCAGGTACTTGACCTTGCTGGTCAACCAATCGGACCAGTAAATCAGTCATACGATTGATAGCTGTAGCTACCTGGTCCCCTCCTTCACCTCTGGGTCCCTGGTTCTGGTTTGCTACAGATCCTTGTTCCTCCTCTTGGTCCTGGGTTTGCCTGGGTCCACGCCCACGGCCCCGACCACGTTGTTGTCTACTTCCATTATACTCACTGGGTTAGGTTCAAATATTATAACTAATAGGTAAGCAAGTTTTGGGTATACAATAGATACTTATTCACAATCAAAAGTCAAAGAAAAATGAAGTCGAAATCAGATAAGCAAGGAAAACACAAAGCAGTTAAATGCCAATTCGAAATAAAGTCAAGTCAAAGTCAAAGTCAAAGTATTATACATTCAAAGGCTCATAGCAGTCATTTACAAGCTAACAAGGCCAAAAGTATCAAGTACGAGTCTCAAAAGTACAGACACAGTTCATCAAGTCATATCATGCAAAAGCCAGTGTACGTAGTCAAAAGAAACTGTACAACCACCAAGTCACCACATCCCCTATCCTTTCTATTTACAAAGGTCAAAATCATCCAAAAGTGTAACCTAACAGTCAGGACTCAGTCCGCGGGACTAGCTGACCCCCATCCTGGGCAGGTTCAGCTCCTGCCTCGCCTCCGATGTGGGAAGCCTCATCGCTCACATCTCCAAGTAGGTCATCACAAATATTCAGAATGGACTCTGCTCTATTCCTCACTTTCATGGCCCCTTAACCATGCGCTCCTGAGCTTCTCCAAGCTGCGACAGAGGTCATCAACCCTTTCCTGACCCTCAACCACATCATACTCAAGTTCTTGATCCGATCGGCTTGCATCTTAATAGTTTCCTTTAACTGATTCACTTCAGCTTCAAGCCTAGCGTTATCCTTCGCTAGCCTTTCCTCTCCTCCACCACAGCCAGAACTACGTATTGGGATAGGCATAAGTATGGCGGCACTCGCATTGCCGATGGCGGTTAGCAGGACTCCAATGCACGGCAGCTCCTCCTGGCCGAATCTGGTATCTAATCATAGGTAATGGAGCACGGGGCTGCGCGCCAACCTGACTATCGCTAGGGCCACTATGTCCGTCCATCCTACACAAAGTGTAGATAAAACTTAAGTACTCTTAAGGGAAAATGATCAAATATAATCCTCAAGTCGAAAATTTCTAACACGCCCAGCCAATTCAAACCTAGGCTCTGATACCACCTGTGACAGCCCCACCTCTCCCTAGGGCGAACCCTAGGGTATCAGCGGACTGCTGCCCAACTCTCGCGGGCTCGGTCGATCAAAGAACTAGCAACTCAAGAAAATGATGAAATATCTTCCAACAAAGAGTGCAAACCCTAATGGAAATATAATCGCCACGCCAACTTTCCAAACTTAGAATATAGAGCTAAATATCAAACTTACCACTCCACACTTAATTTACATATATACGTCGAACTTACAATTCAAGTTTACAAGAGTCAAAAGTAAGTTTCTAAACAAAAGGTACAATCCAAAGTACAAGTTCAAAATAAAAGATAAAGCTATGAAAGTTCTTGACCATAAGTCCATCCCCAATCTGTTAAGAAAACAAAGGAGTGGGGTGAGCTAAACTCAGTGAGGTTCCAAATAAACATATAAGCACATAGCCAAATAAAGGCGTAATATAAACAAGTAACCACTCTATTGTACCATAACAATTAAATCATAGTTCAATTCAAGGATACGGGTAGCTTCCAAAAGCCAAATCCACTTGAGCTTGATCATAACAAGAATCCGTGACTCTCCGTCAACGTTTGCGTTCAAAGAATATAATGTCCGTAGAACACTACTTTCTCCAAATCCATCCACCAGTCAACTTCCTTACCGGGCCCGAACTCCTCAAACAGTAAGTAGGTAATACTCGAGTTATACCGGTTTTCCAGTTTTCAGTAAACAGTCCTCAGGGTTTATTGGTTTTCTCGACCAAGCCCTTACTAGCCTCGATACAATCGACTCACCTATGAGGTTCGATACCCAAGCAGTAGCATTTGTTGATGGGGTATCACCCAAACAACTCATACACAGTCACATATAGAGAAATTACATCTCATAATAGCAGTATACAGAGGCCTCAGTGGCATTGAGGGGAGGTCGAGTGCGATAAAGTACACGTTCGCCTCAATTTTTATCAAAACAATGTTTGGCTCAAACAGTCGCAAATCAAGTATTCAGATATTTCACATAGACAGTTAACAGGCAGCTGGAACACTCACCTATCAAGCAATGCAGTGATCAAACGTCAAGTCCTTTGGTTACGATCACCTCCGTTTCCCAATCCTAGGGCAACGAGTGAAATCGTTAACAATCTAGGTTCATTTCCAATCCCAAATGTAGGGTGACCAAGTGAGTGGTTAAATCTACTCAATTCACCATGCAAGTTAGGCCCAAAATGCAGTAAAAGGTCATGTGAAACAAGTTTGACAAGTGCAAGAAAGTTGGGCAAAAGAAAATTTTCATTCAAGTTCAAAATCTTCTTCGCGGGTAAAACAATTGCGTCCGCGCAGTCTTGGGAAAATGGCCATTATCTCACTGTAGGAAGGTTGGAATCAGGTTCCGTTAGCGGCGTTGGAAACTAGACTCAAAGGGCTTTCCAAAGGTACCAAATGCCATACTCTAATTCGTCTCCTATCAATGCCAGGTGATCCAGGGAAGTCGGCTGATTTTCCAGTTTTGATCAGCCCTAAAACCCTAGCAAAGTTGATGTGTGCACGGACCTTAACCCAAGTAATGACCCAGTTCGAGTACCATTTGGGCCCATGCACGGACCTTAGCCCAAATAATGATCCAGTTCGAGGTACCATTTGGCCCAAGTCACACGTGCACGGGCCAAGCGCTTCAAGGTGTCACTCCAAACCCTAGTACGAAGTGTGCAAGACCAACAAGGAGTCCATAGAGACATTGAAGGCTTGGAAGGGAATACTCAAGTCATCTACACAATGATCCAAGCCCATGAAGAATCAAGTGGGCCTCTAAGTGGGTTGGTCGATTAGGCCCTAGGCCTTTAGTCCCAGGTTTTCATCTTGTTAGAGTTGGATTAGCTTATTAAATTAGGTTCATGGGCCGACCCATCTTGTCCATGGAGTGGCCGGACCCCCTTATTTGCTTTATTGGGGTTTCATTAGTCCCTTGACCAAGTCCCTTAGCCTATATAAAGGCTCATTTTGTACGGTCAAAGGGGTACGCAATTTTGATAATAAACACTTGTTTAGTTTTCTCTTCCATTGAGAGATTCGAATCCTTACCTTGCTTTGGCAAGGGTTTTGAGGCAATCTTGTGCTTGTCCTTGATTGTTCTATCGACCTATCCACTTGAGTATTCACCTCAATTTGGAGTCGTCGTTCTTCCCCTTTAATCAATTCGTGTCGTCCGTGCTGATTCTAGGATCCGCAATCCAAGCGTAGGACATCCTCGCTAGATCCTTGGGCAAACGTGCTCCGTGTCTCGAAACGTGTTGATCCTTGGGCAACCAGCTTTGTATTTTACCTCTTCAGGCACAATTCCCTCATCTAGCCTTTTTCTCCATTCTATAACGCTCAAACTCACTTTTCATGTATGCTAGATTCAATACAAAGCTGGTCACAAGTAAGTGATACCAAGTACAAAATGACGGACCATTAAATAAAGAAGGAATACTTATTAGTATGTCCGTCATTATTTAACTTCTCGCCTCGACATCCATGCTTTGTCCAACAACACGTGTTGTCACTTGAATTGGGACTACATCACACAACACCTCGTCCACATATTGCCGATTTGAATAGGTACAAGTGTGTACTTAGTAACCCAAACATCACCATGAGTACTCATCAACTTGTACGGTTGAAGATGATCAATGGTTGGAAGATTTAATTTCTCAACCATGATAGCACTTGCAAGGTGACTTCACAAACTCCCATCAATGGCCAAGCTACAGATTTATCTTTGACACCGCAACGCGTATAAAACCAACCAAGCAACTGAGATTTGACGATGTCCCATTGCTCATCTACGCCACGTAAATGCCACTTCTTTGACTTACTTGGGATCAAGAAGACAATGTTGTGAGTTAGCTTTTATGCGTCTTGTACTCGCCAAGATGTATTGAGGGAACCTGCCAAAAAGTAGCAAAGAAAAAAAGAGATTCCTCACGACACACAAGCTCACGTGTATGTGCTCATCACTCGTGTATCACTCAAAGCACCCAAATAAGCTTTACCAAAATTCCTTACCTGTCAGCTTGAGTAGTTGAGAAATGCCGCACAAAATCCAAGAATTGTCACCAAACTATCCACAAAAGTAATCAAGAAGCAAGACACAATGCTGGTGCAAAAAGGAGACCAAGAATGGACGGTTTAGGAAGCTTTCTAGACTTCGGACAGAAGTGGAAGGTGCGCTAGTGTGAAGGAATCAACGAAAACCCTAACTCCTAAAATGTAGGAGTGTGGTTCCTAAAACGTAGGAAGTGTTCCAAAAATGTAGGAGGGTGCCCCAAGTGAAGACAAAAGAGTTATCCAAGTGCGTATTTAGTTTCCTAATTGACTTTGGAAAACAAGTTAGTTTTGGAAAACCTTAACCTTTTGTTTGAAACAACTTTTAATAACCTTCCAAATTCTATTCCAAGTAGTATGGCGCAAATCAGAATTTTTCCCCACACAATTCGGTTGCTATTTTTTTTCCTTTTGTTTTCTTGCCAACCGATTCTTCTTTTCCTCTCTCTTTTTTTTCGGATGAACAGAACTTCTACAGTACGATGAACAGTACCAACGTGAACAGTCCCCCCAAAATTTTTTTTTTTTACTATAACGAACAAACCACAACACAAGTTGGCCGAATGGAATAATATTCCAGATTTGTTTTGGCTAATGAAACACACAAGAAACCTTCAAGAATCCTCAAGATCTTTCAAGAACTCCCAAGCAAGTTATCAAGACTTCAAGAACTTCAAGATTGTAGTTCAAGAAATTCAAGAAACTCAATATTCTTGTAGGTTCTCTTCAAGATTCACAAAATATCAACCAATTTAACCACAAATCAGATTTGGAAAACAAGTTAAAACAACTTGGAAGACTCAAAGAAAGCTTGGACAGATTTGCGCAAGAGAAAAACCCTAGCGCCACAAGAACCCTAACCGGCCAACGAAACCCTAGCCGTCGCATTTTTTTTTTTTGTTTTCTTGTTTTTAAACCCAAACAATTCCAAACCACAAGATCCAAGAACGAAATTTGGACAGAAGGCACGAAAAGACAACACCCAAACAGATTTGTGTTTGGATGACAGTACCCGCGGATGAACAGTACTCGATGAACAGTGACGTGAACAGTGCCGATTCGTTTTTTTTTTTGTAACAAGGCAGCAGACAACAACGAATTCTAGACGGACACAAAGAGGAGAAAAAAACATAGAATATAACGAAAGATACCTCCACCTAAGCTCTGAAGCCAGCTGATACGGTTCTCGATCAACACGTTTCGAGACACGTAGCACGTTTGCCCAAGGATCTAGCGAGGATGTCCTACGCTTGGATTGCGGATCCTAGAATCAACACGGACGACACGAATTGATTAAAGGGGAAGAACGACGACTCCAAATTGAGGTGAATACTCAAAGTGGATAGGTCGATAGAACAATCAAGGACAAGTACAAGATTACTCAAAACCCTTGCCAAAGCAAGTAAGGATTCGAACTCTCAATGGAAGAGAAAACAAAACTAAGTGTTTATTATCAAAATTGCGTACCCCTTTGACCGTACAAAGTGAGCCTTTATATAGGTTAAGGGACTAGGTCAAGGGACTAATGAAACCCTAATAAAGCAAACAAGGGGGTCGGCCACTCCATGGACAAGATGGGCCGGCCCATGACCTAATTTAATAAGCTAATCCAACTCTAACAAGATGAAAACCTGGGACTAAGGCCTAGGGCCTAATCGACCAACCCACTTGGAGGCCCACTTGATTCTTCATGGGTTTGGATCATTGTGTAGATGACTTGAGTATCCCCTTCCAAGCCTTCAATGTCTCTATGGACTCCTTGTTGGTCTTGCACACTTCGCACTAGGGCTTGGAGTGACTCCTTGAAGCGCTTGACCCGTGCACGTGTGACTGGGCCAATGGTACTCGAACTAGGTCATTACTTGGGCTAAGCTCCGTGCATGGGCCCCAAATGGTACTCGAACTGGGTCATTACTTGGGTTAAGGTTCGTGCACACATCAAAAGTTACACTAGTTCTTGATGCTAACTTCACTTGTTTTGGTTCAAATTCATCCAATTCAATCTCCTATGGTTCATATACAGGGGAGCAAGTTTATCTAGTACCATTGGAGCTCAAAATGCAATACACATAAATGATTAAAAGAGTCAAAACAGTCTAGCCACCAAAAGAAACCAAAACAGTCCATTTCTTACCCAAAAACAACCACTTGTCTTGCTTAATTTCCATATAAACTCACACCAAACCTTAAACCAATGTTTATTCAAGTTTCTTAGGCTTAAATAAGGTGCAAATGAACCACAAAATCAAGAAGAAACCTCTCCTACAAAACCGGTCAGCCAAGAGTAAACAAAACAGTCCACTAATTCACTTATCTCACCAACCTTCATCCTTTCCATTGTAATTAAGTTAAACATCATACCAAGTGTTATCTTTAACTCAAAAAGGGTCCAAAACATGTAAATACATGAAGGAAAGGTATGAACAAAGCTCAAGCAATTCATCAAACACATGGTATGCAAAACAACGAACTCTACTATCACTTGTTTAGTTCAAGAATTTTAACGACAACCAACATCCATTTGACTCCTAGTTTGCCATCAAAACATCAAATACTTGATATAGTACAAGAAAACTAAGATTTAAGGTTCACATACCTCTCTTATGTGAAGCTTGAAGCACCAAAACAAACCACCAAAACCAAAGCTCTAGGCTTGAAACACACTCTAGGGTTGAATGTGGTTCACTCACTAACTCAAGTTCCTTCTCTTATGATTTTTGCTCAAGATCAAACTAGGGCTTCAAAAGCAAGAAGATGGAGTTTTCTTCCTTCCCTTGGAAGCTTCAAGAGAGTCAGCCAAGCTACGGAAATAATGGCTCCAAGGTGGTTTAAATTTCCTCTAATCCTTTGGTCAAACAAGGTGGATGGCTAGGGTTTAGCCACTTGGCCCAATCTTGGTCCTTTCTTCCCTTAATCTTTTGACTAATGAAATTTCTACCCTCCAAATGTACCAATGTCTATTTAACACCTCTAAACTATCATATAAAGTCCCAACCACTAATAAAAAGACATTGGTCAAAGTGTATGTGGTGAAATAAAATAAAGCCAACTCAAGGAAATGTTACAATTCAAGTAAAAGCAATAAAATGCAATGTAAGGGAAATGTTATGAGTGATTTAGTTCTAGGGTAATGCAAGTAAATTTTTGGGAGAATTCATATTTTTAAGTGAGGGTTCTCACATCATGCAAGATATAGAGTAAAAATAGGTCGATTCTAGTCACAAACTTTGAAGAAAATGAGGCAAACTCTTGAGGTTCAAAACTAGAAATTTCGAGTAATAAAATGTTTTAGAGAAAATCATTTTCTTCCTTGTATACTTTGTTGTTTTAACTCAAATCCAACATATATGTGAAGATCAAAGTCTCGTCAAGTGCCTTAAGCCAAAATATGTCAAAATCACCACTCTTTCGCTCTCTCGGCTAACCCTAGCAAAATTTCCAACAAGGACTTGACAACTTTTCCTCCAAAATCCTAATTTTTCTTACTTAGATTTATGGCAAAAATCCAATAAATCATAGTTAACATGTCAAAAAGCATTTGGCTCATGTTCTTAGCAAAGAAATCCATCAAAAGTTCACTTATAGAAACTCTAAACTAAACTATATGCCTTATGCACCAAAGGTGAAAATTTAGAGCATAATTTGAAAAACATGAAATCCTCCCTAAACTTCTTTCTTTTCATCAAAATTGCACGTATATAAAGCTCTAAACTAAGCTCAATCGATTACACATCAGAGCTAAAAATTGCAACATAATTTGACAAAAACATGAAATCTTCCATAAAGATCCGTCCTTTAGTTTCTATAACATCATACATCAATTAAATTTAAAGATAAGGGAAGAAAAAATGGTTCCTAGCAAATTTCACCTCTTTACCTCCAAAATCTAGGATGGAAAGCAAATCAAGAAAGTTGCAAAGCTTCCTTCTTCCAAGAACTCCTCCAAGAGCTTTCTCCCAAGCTTGTCTCAAAGATTTACGGAGTGGATTAGGGTTTCCTCTCTTGTTTTCTTACTAATTAGACAAGAAATCAAGACTAAAATTTGGTGTTTTTCTCCCTCTTATTCTCTTCAAAATTTCATCCAAGGCTACCCAAAAGAAGAAGAAATGTGAATGAAATGGAAGCTTGGGTTAGATAAGAATCAAACTTGGTCTTGGTCAAGGTTTCATGGATGCTTGACCTGTGGCAACACAAGATGAAATCCTTATCTAGTTGTCTTTAAATCACTAAAATATCTAGTTCATCTCTAATTATGATGCGGTTGAGCACGAGGCCCACGGTGCTCAGGTAGACCCTATGAAGGTGCCCCAAAACCCAGTGACACGAGCACGAGCTAAGAGATTCAAGGAGTCGCTTCAAGCCTTGGTTCATGCCGTCCAAGCCCAAGAGAAACCGCCCATTGAAGGGATTGAGTTGGAAGATCCTTGCAAGACTACTAAAGTGTTGCTTACAATTGAAGATGCAAGTGTTCAAGCTCCAAACGGCGGAGTGGGCCGCTGAGCTTATGGTATAAGTATTGTTGGGCTAACTTTTGGCCAAGTAAAAGAAATGGGCTGGCCGAATTTCCTTAATGTTTTCCAAGCTTTATTAGGATTTAGTCAAGGCTATAAATAGCCTTAAGTGATGTTTTATATTCAGTTTTCGATATCATTCAATAAAATTCCAGAATTTCGTCCATTGATTGTGGCAAATTCCTTTAGCTTGTGAAAGCTAGTTTGAACATCTTAAAGTTGATCCTAGGTTGTTTATTGACTTATCAATCAAGCAAACACACTTGATTGTGGCGTCCTCTACCATTGAATCTGTTCTTGAGTGGTCCAAGTTTGGATTCGACTCCATTCGTCTTGCAACGTGTCCTTTAAGTTCCTCAGATAGCTTCCGCGTTCACATCATCTGGTAATCAGAGCAAGGTTAGAGGTATCACGTATATCCTTTTTTTTATTATTGTCTTCGAGTCTGTCTTTTATCTTCCATATTCGTAGTTACGTACTAGGGTTTGTGCCTTGAGTCGTTGTTGTCCGTCTTGTCAAATCCGAAACTGTTTTGTTTGTCTTCGTTGTTGCGTGTTTTGTCTAGTGTTGTCCGTCTTGTTTCTGTCCAGAATTATCATCGTTCATTGTGTTTTGTGTTGGTCATCCATGGCTTGTCCAAAAAAAAAAAACTTGCGGCGGCTAGGGTTTCTTTTCCTTCTTGTCGCACCTTGCATTGGGTTGTCTTGCGTCGCAAATCTGTCCAGGTTGTGTTCTCCATTATTTGCTGTTAGATCGTGGTCTAATCTGGTTGGTTGTTGTGTGTTTGGGTCGTGTAAACAACCAGCAAAATAAAAAAAAAATGTTGCGTACCTTATTGCTGTTTTGAACCGTGGCTGGAATTTGTTCCTTTTGGTGGCTGCCGAACCTGTTTGCCCTTTGCCCCTTGCATATTTGTGTTGTTTCTTGCAAATCTTGGATACCAAAACATAATTTGGGAAGTTCTTGAGCTTCTTGATCAGATATCTTGAAGTTCTTGGATCCACCAAATCTGATTTGGTAGTTCTTGATTACAAAACCAAGGGTTTCTTGAAACTTGAAAGAACTTTCAATCTTGTTTGCAAATCTTGAACTTCGATCCGAATACAAGGAGTTTTTGGGACTGGAATTACGTTTTGAAAGAATCTGATTGAGCCAAAAAAAAAGAAAGAAACAAGAGAAAGAAAGAAACGAAAAAGAAAAAAAAAAGAGAGGAAAGAAGGTAGCATCGGTTCTAGTCTCCTTCTTGGAAAACAAGTCCCATTCTTGATCCACTTCTAATCCTAAGGCTATTAGGATTGAAGTCAACCAAGAAAACCAAGAAAACAAATCCAAACCTTCCTAAAACACTTTGACCCTTCCACATCAGCCCCAAACAGCCTTAAACAGCCCGCAAATACCCCAATTCAGTCCAAACCCCAAGCCAACCGCCACCACCCTTGAAGCCAACATAGCCCGCGATCTTGGATCGGTTGCGCCGCACATTGTGACCCGATCTGAACAAATTTTAAGGGCTAACCTATACACCAAAACCGCACCCAAAATACCCCAAAAACCTGACCAAAAGACCAAGGATCAGCAGCTCAACAAATTCCAGAAATTTTGGGTTGTCGGGTAGAGTACTTCTAGGGTTTTCAAAATTTCAGCCTTGAAGTCATTTGTCTTGCTTTCTTTTTGAGTCGTTAGTTGTCATTAGTCCTAATCTGAGCTTTAGGTTGCATCTAGGTCTTCATTCACCTCCATTCGTTGCTACTATCTTGTGTCACTTGTTGACTAGTCAAGAACGTACCTTGCGGTGACGCCTAGTTTGTTCAACTCGAGCAACTAGCAAGCCAAGGAATTGTTGGGTGAGATTATTAGAGAGTGATACACTTGAGTGAAACACCAGCGTGAGTGACCTATACATGTTATAAAAAAAAAGAGGAAGTTGTTTTGTTTTATTTTTCTTTGCAGGTGGACCTAAGCATGTCTAGTGGAGTTGGTGACCAAACAATAAACATTAAACTACAATTGGAGGCCATGATGGGGGAGTTCAAGCGACTGCCTAAGAACTCCATTGAACCTTGGCATGAAAGGATCGATCAGTTGGAGAACTCAAGACCTCCACCTAGCTCGAGTAAAGGCAAGGAGTCGGCGTACTCCAATGATGAAGAGGATCTCTTTGAGGGGCGGTATCAATCTGACCAACGGGCTCCAAGGCGAGGAGATGACAACATTAAGGGTGTCAAACTCAAGATTCCCTCCTTCCAAGGCAAGTCGGACCCCGAGACGTACTTGGAATGGGAACGAAAAATTGAATTAGTCTATGAATGCCACACTTACACGGAGGAGCAAAAGGTAAAGCGTTCACAGACTACGCCTCCATTTGGTGGGACCAACTTAGACTAAACCGAAGGAGAAACCGTGAGAGGCCCGTGGAGACTTGGGAGGAAATGAGGAGCCTAATGAGGAAACGGTTCGTCCCGAGCTATTATAGCCGAGACCTCCACCGTCGATTACAACCTCTTACCCAAGGATCTATGTCCGTTGAGGATTATTATAAAGAGATGGAGATGGCCATTATGAAGGCGGACTTGCGTGAGGATAGGGAAGCCACTATGGCTCGATTTTTGCATGGTTTGAAGCCCGAGATTGCCGAAGTAGTGGAACTTCAACACTATCTCGACATGAATGAAATGTTTGGAGAAGGCGGTTACGGTTGAACGGCGCCTTAAGAGGAGGGGAAGTACACGGTCTAGCACCACGTACCAAGCTGGAAATTGGCGTACCCCTCAACCAAAGAGGGAGGAGAAGCCCACGACTCCTTCTCAACCTCCAAGGCCGAATGCTTTTCCATCCAAAGCAACGGCCAAGCCTGAATTTAAGGCTAATGGTGGAGCTTCCAAACCCCGAGACCGCGACACTAAGTGCTTTAAGTGTCAAGGCTTTGGTCATATCGCATATCAATGCGCCAACCAAAGGACTATGCTTCTGTTGCCGAATGGGGAGGTTGTATCAGATGAGGAAGAGGAGTACGACGGGATGCCACCTCTAGAGGAGGACGAAAATGATTCGAGTGAAGAGATACCTACACATGAGGAGATTGGATGCTTAGTAGTTCGAAAGGTCCTCACTACCCGCGCCAAGGAGGAAGACATGGAGATACAACGTGACAACCTTTTCTACACGAGATGTCATATCAAGGATAAGGTTTGTAATGTTGTTATTGATAGTGGGACTTGTGCCAATGTAGCTAGTCTACTCATGGTAGAGAAGCTAGGGCTCCCAGTCATCAAACATCCTAGACCTTATCGCCTTCAATGGTTGAACAATGAAGGGGAGGTCCGTGTATTCCGGTAAGTGAAAGTGCCGTTCCCAATTGGCAAGTATAAAGATGAAGTCACGTGCGACGTAGTGCCAATGCAAGCAAGCCATCTCATTCTTGGGCGACCTTGGCAATACGACCGAGATGTGGAGTTCAAAGGAAGAGCCAACAAATACATCTTCACTCATTGTAATCGAAAAGTGACTCTTGTACCCCTCTCCCCAAAACAAGTGTACGAGGATCAAATGAAACTCCAAAAGGAGTATGAGTTAGAACTTGAGAGGAAAAGGCAAGAAAAAAGTGAGGAGAAAAAAATTGAGAGTATGGCCGAACCTCTAGGGAAGAAAAAGGCTACAAGTGAATCGGCCATGAGGGAAGGAAACAAAGGGAAGCTAAGCTTGCTAGCAAAAGCCAAAGATGTAAAGCAAGCTTTGCCTTCCAACCAACTCTTACTTGTACTTGTGTGCAAAGAAAGTTGGTCATCTCATCTATTCCTACTGACTCTTTACCTCCTTCTGTCTTGTCTTTTTTGCAGGAGTTTGAGGACATCTTTCCTGAGGATGTGCCCGATGGACTACCACCGCTAAGGGGAATCGAGCACCAGATTGACCTCATTCCTGGAGCCCCATTGCCTAACAAGCCGGCCTATCGCATGGGCCCTGAGGAAACAAAGGAATTGCAAATGCAAGTGGAGGAATTGCTAAGGAAAGGCTGGGCTCGAGAAAGTCTCAATCCATGTGCCGTACCAGTGATCCTAGTGCCAAAGAAAGATGGAGCTTGGAGGATGTGTACCGATTGTAGAGCAGTCAACGCTATCACGGTAAAGTATCGTCACCCTATCCCTAGGTTAGATGATATATTAGATGAACTGCATGGTGCCATCATTTTTACCAAAATTGATTTGAAAAGTGGTTACCACCAAATAAGAATGAAAGAAGGTGATGAGTGGAAAACCGCTTTCAAAACCAAACATGGTCTATACGAGTGGTTAGTAATGCCTTTTGGCTTAACTAATGCACCTAGTACTTTCATGCATTTAATGAACCATGTCTTGAGACCTTTTCTTGGAAAATTTGTAGTGGTTTACTTTGACGATATTCTCATTTATAGTCGAAGCTTAGAGGAACACCTTGAGCACCTCAAAGCTGTTTTTGACGTACTTCGAAGGGAAAAGCTATATGCCAACCTTAAGAAGTGCACATTTTGCACTGACCGTGTTGTGTTTCTAGGATATGTTGTAAGTGCGCAGGGCATTCATGTAGACAAAGAGAAGGTTAAGGCCATCCAAGAGTGGCCCACGCCTACCTCTGTAAGTGAAGTGCGCAGCTTCCATGGGTTAGCAAGCTTTTATCACCGTTTTGTGAAGGATTTTAGCACCATTGCCGTTCCTCTCACCGCAGTCATGAAGAAGAATGAGAAGTTCTTTTGGGGGGAAGCACAAGATAAGGCTTTCAAATTGCTCAAATACAAACTCACACATGCACCACTTCTTGCACTACCTAACTTTGATGTTACTTTTGAAGTGGAATGTGATGCATCAGGTGTAGGAGTAGGAGCCGTACTCATGCAAGGAGGGAAACCAATTGCCTACTTCAGTGAGAAGTTGAATGGCGCGGCTCTCAACTACTCGACCTATGACAAGGAGTTGCTTGCCCTTGTACGCGCTTTGGAGACCTGGCAACACTACCTACGCGCAAGGGAATTCGTCATCATGACCGATCATGAGTCCCTCAAGCACCTCAAGGGATAACAAAAGCTGAGCAAAAGGCATGCCCGATGGGTAGCCTTCATCGAGTCCTTTCCGTACGTCATCAAGTACAAGACAGGTAAGTCTAACGTAGTGGCTGACGCTTTATCTCATAGACATATTTTGCTCACTACTTTAGATGCTAAACTCCTAGGCTTCGAGCTCATGAAGGAGTTGTATAAGGATGACTTGGACTTTTCGAATGCTTATGCAAATTGGGGAAAATATGACTTTGACAAATTCTTTGTGCATGATGGGTTCTTGTTTTATATTACCAAGTTGTGCATTCCCCGAGGGTCCATACGTGACTTACTTGTTCATGAGTCACATAGTGGTGGACTAATGGGACACTTTGGTGTCACCAAGACATTAGCTGTGTTGCAGGAACACTTCCATTGGCCCCGCATGCGCAGGGACGTGGAGAGGATTGTTGAAAGATGTGGTGTGTGCCACAAGGCTAAGTCTCAGGTCAACCCACACGGTTTGTAAACTCCTTTACCCATACCTCACCAACCTTGGGTTGATATTTCCATGGATTTCGTGCTTGGTTTACCTCGTTCTAAGCGTGGCCATGACTCTATATTTGTTGTGGTAGACAGGTTCTCCAAAATGGCTCACTTTATTGCATGTCATAAAACGGATGATGCTTTACACATTACTGACTTATTCTTTAAAGAGGTTGTTCGTTTGCATGGCATAACTAGGACTATAGTGTCTGATAGAGATGTCAAGTTTTTGAGCTATTTTTGGAAATCCTTATGGGGTCGGTTGGGAACCAAACTATTGTTCTCTATCTCTAGTCATCCTCAAACGGATGGACAAACTGAGGTAGTTAATAGGACCTTATCCATACTCCTACGTGCAATCATAAAGAAAAATCTCAAGTCATGGGAGGAGTGTCTACCTCATGTTGAGTTCGCATACAATAGGGTTGTGCATAGTGCTACACAATTCTCACCTTTTGAAGTTGTGTATGGTTTTAACCCCTTAACTCCCTTAGATTTGTTGCCATTACCTTCTTCTGAGCATGTGAACTTAGATGGCAAGAAGAAAGCTGAGTTCGTGAGATCATTGCATGACAAGGTTCGTGCCAACATCGAGAGGAGGACGGCCCAATATGTCCAACAAGCTAACAAGCACAGGCGCAAGCTTGTCTTTGAACCTGGTGATTGGGTCTGGTTACACTTGCGCAAGGAAAGATTCCCAAAACAACGACAAAGCAAGCTGTCACCAAGAGGAGATGGGCCTTTTCAAGTCATTGAGCGCATCAACGACAATGCATACCGCTTAGATCTGCCTGGTGAGTATAATGTTAGTGCTACATTCAATGTTACTGATCTAAGTCCGTTTCTTGCAGGGGACGAGCACGATTTAAGGGCAAATCCTCTTCAAGAGGAGGGGAATGATGCGGTTGAGCACAAGATCCGTGCTGCTCAGGTAGACCCTGTGAATGTGCCCCAAAGCCCAATGACACGAGCACGAGCTAAGAGATTCAAGGAGTCGCTTCAAGCCTTGGTTCATGCCGTCCAAGCCCAAGAGAAACCGCCCATTGAAGGGATTGAGTTGGAAGATCCTTGCAAGACTACTAAAGTGTTACTTACAATTGAAGATGCAAGTGTTCAAGCTCTAAACGGCGGAGTGGGCCGCTGAGCTTACGGTATATGTATTGTTGGGCTAACTTTCGGCCAAGTAAAAGAAATGGGCTGGCCGAATTTCCTTAATGTTTTCCAAGCTTTATTAGGATTTAGTCAAGGCTATAAATAGCCTTAAGTGATGTTTTACATTCAGTTTTCGATATCATTCAATAAAATTCCAGAATTTCGTCCATTGATTGTAGCAAATTTCTTTAGCTTGTGAAAGCTAGTTTGAACATCCTAAAGTTGATCCTAGGTTGTTTATTGACTTATCAATCAAGCAAACACACTTGATTGTGGCGTCCTCTACTGTTGAATCCGTTCTTGAATGGTCCAAGTTTGGGTTCGACTCCATTCGTCTTGCAACGTGTCCTTTAAGTTCCTAAGATAGCTTCCGCGCTCACATCAAATTATCTCTTAACACCTTGTAGCACAATAACCCTTTTGCACAAAACTCCCTTTTGCCCATCCAATTTATTGCACACACCTTACTAGTTGGTCACAATAGCATAATGCACTATGAAACTTAACATGCACCAGGTTAAATAAGGCAAAAGGATAAAAATTATGACTCAACCATCAAATCAATCATAAATTCAAAGCAAGTAAGTTAAACTAACAAAAACATAGGAAACGAATAATTGGGTCCTCACCCCGTAAGATAACCCTTTTTCAACCATCTACTTCTCTTTAGTCTCTACATGTTCATACAAATACGATATTCACTTTCAGTATATATCTAAAAATTAATTTTAGAAGTAGATAAATATCCTCAATCACATGCACATCTTAACTTGTTTTTATTCAATTTGTTAAGATAAGCCTTGTAATTTTGCTTCTTATGTCCTTCTTTCCCATAATGTGGTATTTAACACTTTCTTCTTCCTAAGTTTAGATCTAGATTTTCTTTTCTTAGAGTTGGAAGAAGAAACCATAAACAAGGCTTTATCCTTCTTAAGGTTAGCCTAAACTTCTTTTACCATATTCAATAAATTTGGTAATGTCACCTCTAATTTGCTCACATTGAAATTCATCACTAATAATGAAAAGATATTAAGAAATAATTGTTAGAACAAACCAATACTTAGCTCATGGTATATGGTAAAATCAATCATTTTAAGGATGTGTAGTCATAGAGGTCCCCTCTGCTATCTTGTAATGGAACAATTCTTTAGAAATGTCATACATTTCACTCCTAGATTGTACATCAAACAAATTTTTTAGGCCTACTATAATCTCTAGAGCATTCACATTTTCATGTTATTTTTGCAATTTAGAAGTCATAGAGGTGACTATGATATAGACAGCAATTTCATTGTCAATGATATTTGTAAGCATTTCTTTGAGCTATAGTAGCTCCTTATAGGGGTAATTTAGGCATAGGTATTGATAGGGTAGAATTTGCACTCCTTTTATATGAGTATTTAGTGCTTAAATTACTTGATTTGAGTTCTAATGAGGACAGAAAATGCCTAATTGAGTTTCGTGTCTATTTTTGCATAAGGATGGCTAAAATTACCAGAAAATGGAATGAAATCATAGGTGAAATTCAAACTTGAGGTGGAAGATCGAATTGTGAGGAATATTGGTTTAATGTTTAGTGTCGGTTTTCGGAGGGGACATGGTGTTGGACATATACTAAAGATCATTGAAGAATTGTGCCATGCAATGTTTGATGCCAGTCTGCACACCTATTATGGTACTGGTCTTCATCATATTCTCGCACGTGCTTAGTTTTCTTCCACTTTAAGAAACCTATTCATATTGTAGCTCACTTTTAGAGGTTAGAAACATTAGGAAAATTTTAGTTAATCTTTTTTCACATCTTTTTCTTAAGATATCAAGATTAAGACACATGTGAACCAAGGAGCAATCAAGGAGGAGATTAGAGCGGGGCAAATTGAGAAGTTTTTCTTACTTTTCTTTTCAATCTTGTATTTGTTTCTTGAATTCATGGTTTATCTATGTCTATGTTGAACTAATTTAATTCTAGGATTAGGGTTTTGTGAAGGAGTATTGGTTAATTATTTCAGTTAACTTCTTGACTTATGCCTTGATTTACTTGTTTTAACTACATGTTTATGTTTGATCACCATACACATGTTTCTAGAGTTTGTAAGAACTGAGAAGGGTTATATAGCCAGGCACTAGATAGTTAAACATATTTAGACTAAATACGAGAGTAATTTAGGGTATGTATAATATAATTAAAATCACTTAAGATTTAAAGGGTTCAATTGAATATTTGTGATCTTGAGAAGAACGTGAAATTCTATTGGGCATAATCTAAATGTATCGAGAGATAATCTAAAGTACTTTTGCGCGTATCGCTCTTGGCATGTTAAGAATACATCTGGATAATTAATTCAAACTTTGAATGAAAATTCAATAAACCCTAGTCTGTTGCCAATTGTTTTCTCAAAACTATTTTCTTTGATCTAGTCATTTAATTTTTCTCTTAGATAGTGATAGATAAATCTCTTGAATTTGTCTTTATTAGTTTTCTAATAATTAAAGTAGAAAAAATTAATTCATTCTTGTGGATTTGACCCCTGGAGTTCTCCAGGTGAATTTATTGCTACAATTGACTTTATGCACTTGCAGAAATCGTATGTGAGAACTTGGAAAAAAAAAAAGAAAGAAGAAAGATTCATTATTTTAGGGTTTATTTATTTCCGTGCACATATTTTCTATATTTTCTTATTATATTCATTTTACACATATTTTACAAGTAAACATAGTTTTTAGATCATTTTTCTAGTATAAGATAGTTCATGAGATTTTAGGAGCTAAGTGAGAGAAATTCAGCCAATTAGGTTAAGTTTTGCAAAAAGGGATTAAATTACTAGGTGTTAAGAGATAATTAGAGGTTAGTTAGATATTTGACCATTAGTAAGCAAGAGGATAAGAAAGGAATCCAAAAAGTGCCACGTGTCGCAACCTTATTGGAGCTAACTTGCCTAACTTTCTTACTTTACTAAAAGACCAAATTTGACTCAAATCATCTTCATTTCTTTCCTCTTATGGCCGAAACTTAGAGAGCAAAAAAAGAAAAGAGAGCTTCAATTTTTCATTTCATTTCTTGTCCAAAACTTGAAATCCAACCGATAAAATTTCGAATTCCTCCGTAAAAGTGAGCTACTAAGGAAGATTGAAGGTGCTTGTGGAGTTGTTTTGGAAGAGAAAGCTCTAAGTTGCTACCTTTCTTGAGGATTAAGGTATTTTGCTTGGAAACTCAACTTTTGTTCATAATAATGGTAAATTAGTGACTTGTAGCGGTTAAATCGCGTGTTTTATAGATGATTTCATGGATTAAAGTGAAGCTAGATGAATTTCTTATTTTCTTGGGAATTTTTCTGTTTTCATGAGATGATTATGGTTGGCTTGAATTGATGGCTTAATATGGTGTAAATTGGAGCTATTGTGCGTTAATTGTGGTGAAGCGGAAAATTTCAGCTTTATATGGAAAATTTCAGCTTTAGGGTTTCCAATTTGGGGCTTTCTTATGGATGGTTAATGAGCTTATAATTGGTTATGATTGAGGGGTATTGTGACCCTAATGAAGTAAATTAACTAGCCTATGATTGGTATGTGAAATTGTGGTTGGTTTGGATGAATTTAAGTGATTTTGTGTAGGGTGGAAATGCTGAAATTTTAGGGGAAATGCTGTCCGAATGTTGTGACCTTTGGGGTCTTGTGAGTCTAGGTTAAGAATGGGTAAAAGTGAAAGGCTTTGGATTTTGCTTAGACTTTTAACCCTAAATTCGATTTATTTCCATTTTATGCTATATTTGATTTCATTAAGAGGTACTCGACTCGTGTTCGAGTCTCAATTGCATTTTCTTGATTATTATAGGACGTGTGGGTGATCCAAGGCATCCGCCGAACGGGAATTTGTGAATTTGCCTATCTGAAGTGGTGAGTGTACTATTGCATGATTTAAATGCCTAAGTGATTACTTGCCCTTGAATTTGTGAATTGAGTAACTGTGAACTTTGTGCATGAGACGAGAGTTTACTTTATCGCTCTCGTTCTCTTACTTGTATAATTGATCTCTGATTATCTATGAATTGGAACTGTGTCTGGTTTAAAATCATGGGGCATGAGCCCTACGACTGTACTGTGATGTCTGAGCTCAAACCCTAGTGGGAGTTACTCGAGTCGAGCCAGCAAGGGCCGGTCGGCTAGGTAACGACCATAGGGTTACTATTTGTCGAGTGGAGTGCATCTCCTCGACCCTGTGGTATACTCGAGTATTACCTTCTCAATTACTGTGAGGTGTTCGGGCCCTGTAAGGGGAATGTATGGTGGAAGGTACTGGGTGTAAAGTAGGGTCTACGGTCATGTTTCTTTCTTTGAACGTTGACGGAGGGTCAACGAGATCCGATCAAGAGCTGAAATGGGGAAGCTGGCTCCTGAGAGCCACCCGTATCCTTTTATTTGAACTTGTTGTGGTGCTTTTATTCTATGTTTGATGGTCATGTGTAACTGAATCTGGATACATTCGTGAATTTGGGCTGCATGATTTGTTAGTACCTCATTGGGCGAAAGGTCACCCTCGTTATCTTTGTTTTCCTTACAGGAATACTTTTGGGAAAAGCATGGTTTTTGAGAAGCGAGTTGAGCTAGTTAGATAATTTTGTTTCTTTGTTTAGCTCCTCGGCCGTTGGAAACCCTAATTGCACCTCACTTGAATATTTCCTTTTGGATGGTGAACTTTGATAACGTGTACATGTAAATGGTTGTTCCTGTGTAAATGATATTATTTTCTTAGGAATGTATGTTTTAACGCTTTAAGGGTCTCTTGTACCTGGTTAGGCGTATGTGATCGTTCAATAGTCCTGGCGAGAGTTGGGCAGGCAGTTCGCTAACCCTTAGGGTAAGCCCTAGGGGAAAGTGGGGCTGTCACATCGTAGATGAAGTATGTCTAACGCATGAAAAATATTTTCTTGTTTGAGAATAATCCTCAAATAACATTGCCAATCCAAGAAGTTTGTGCAATTTAGTTTGCATGAATAAGAATATCATGCAGGTTCAAATTATTACTCATTTTACGATAAGAAGTTAAGAGAAAATAAGTATTGATATTTATGTAAAATGACAAACCAAAACAATAGGCATAAAATCATATGTGTGGTTTTTTTTATCTCTCTATTTTCAACAAATCTATGATCCTCTTGTATGGATTTAGGAATTTAAACTAAGTTTTAAATTCAAAATATTAGGATCCTATTTTAGTTATTTGTGATCTTGAAGGTACTCAATAAATCAAATCAAAAAAACTTCAATCGGCAGATACATATGACTAATAACAATAGTTGTAAGTCACATAGTTAGGTTATCAACTTCTTGCATAGATACATCATAAGTGATTCTTAACATTAGCCTCTAAACATATAATCTTGAGTGTACTCAACAACTTCTGCTTTTAGTTAAATCATCCCTATTATTCCTACATGGTGTTAAGGGTATTTAACAAGTTGGTATGTAATAGGAATTGTTGTTTCAATTATATAATATGATACGAACCCGAATCTCCAAACTCCAACTCTTGAAGAACGAATTGCACAAGTAGTGGAAGGATCTATCTTGATCAAGTTATAGAACAAAAGTTGATGAAAAAATCTCGATCCCTCTAACCCCCAAAGTTATGAACCTTGAATTTAATTGTGGCCCACAACTTAACAAATTAACGAACCAAGACTTATTGGTAGAATGGCTGTGACGCCCCCACCTCTCCCTAGGGCGAACCCTAGGGTATCAACGGGACGCCTGCCCAACTCTCGTCAGGACTCACGCACTCGTTCAAGCTTAGTATAAAGCCACAAAACAACCATCGACTTAATTAAGAAGTACTTCAAATATACAAGTCACAACTTCTAAGGCTAGCAATTATAATTACAATCCACCAACCAAGAGTAACAAAATTTATACTTTAAGAGTCACCAAATTCATATAAAAGATGTACTAGCTTCCACCAAATCGCTAGACTAGAACCTCCAATCCACCTCCAAAGCCTGTTAAGGAAAACAAACTTAAAGGGATGAGCGAACGCTCAGTGAGGCCAAGAAAACTTAAACAAGCAAGCAAGTAGCACCAATCACTTAAATAACATACTTGAACACAACTTTAAACATGAAATTTCATTTAAGTGCACAAGTAGGAAATAACACACATGGGAGGATACAGGAGCTCTCAGGAGCTATATCCACGTCTCGACCGATTCCAGCCATTTGGGGTTGACTCACCGTCAACTCAAGTAGTAATAGGACCGTAGCTCTCCACTTACTACCTCCATCCAACAACACCCACTCGGATCCATAACCAAACGTTCATGTAGTGGCGATACTATTCGAGTATGCCTAGCGAGATCTCAAAAGATCAAACTATATCATTTCCTAAGGTTCACCAAGCTTCTCGACCAAGCCCTTGCCAGCTCGAGTTACAAGGTTAGCCAATGGGTTGGGGCGTCCCCACAAACATGATTGGTCGATGAGACAACGCTCCAATCGACTTAAAATCATTCATAGCACTGAGTCGGGATGAGCGGTACCTCCCACCCGAATAGGGCGTGATACATTCTGCCGCTCAGTGCCCATGAGTTAAAACATTTCAAGTACAAGTGCAAGTCATATACATTCATTTAACAAGTATCATTCAATCATAAGAGATAAAAGAACGAGGGCGATAAAGTACACCTTCGCCTCGGCAAGTTCACGTATCATATAGCACTTGTACACATATTATTTCAATCACATTAGCATTGAACATGCACTTGACACTCACCGAAAGTCAAGGCAAAACAAGAGCAAAGCGAGAAGTCAGACGAGCTCTTCGGCGTTCTCGTGACCACCTGAGACATGCACAATCACGATTACCTAGGTACTCGACCAAGGTTAATAAGAAAAATATTTTCTCGCTACCCACTCTCATGGTCACAAGTTCGAGTCAAGTTAAAGGAGTTTTTCTCGCTAAATCATTGAAATAATGCTCAAAGAGAACTCAAAAGTCATTTTTGATTCATGTCGTGGTAAGTAAATCTCAATTCCAAAAGAAAGTACCATATTCATTTTCGGCACGAAAATCGAGAAAAGGGTATATGGTTTCCATCTCTCAAAACTTCTAATCTCATGTCCAAACTTGAAAATATAAAGAACGTTCACATTTTCCAAACTAATGGAGTCAAAACTCTTCAAAACTCCACTCATTTTCATAGTAAATATCAAAGTTAAAGGTTCCAAGTTTCGAGTATAAAACTAGTGAAATTCTCCAAGAATTACTCTAGTTAAAACGCTCCCTTTTTAAAGTTCAATCTCATGAAAATCGAGGTCATAAGACTAGGGGTTGAAGTCCATATCTTAATTATGAAAAGAGGTGCCATTAACCAAGAAAGTTAGACAATCAAGAAGAATCATCAAAAGAGGATTAATCCTTTGGAAACTAAGATTCAAGATGAAGTTTAAAGTTCAAAGAGACCTTGTATCCAACCATGAAATTAAACTTAAAATGGACCCACAATCTCAAAAGAAGGTGGAAAATTCTTAAAAGAGTAATTTGTTTGAAATCAGAAAATTTCTAGCTTGGTGCGACACTATTTGGAAAAATCATATCTTGAGTTTTGTAAGTCCAAAAATTGGAAATGTTGGAAACTAGACTCAATGTACTAAAACTCTATAGAAGACACTTTTCTTAGACTCCAATCCGAAACCATTCAAATCTTAGCTCAAAGTCACTGTTCCAGACAGGACAGAGCAAAACAGGCTTGCAATTTCAGTAAAGTTTGGAAATTTGGAAAAATTCATAGAAATAGAATCAGCCCTTGAAATTTATACCACTAATAGAAATCCAAATCTAGTTTCAAATGCAACAAACAGAACTCAATTCTGACCTTTCTACACCAAGATACAACAGTTTTAAGAAAGCTGAGTTTTGGAACCTGTTTCACGAAATTTCCAGTTCTGAAGTACTTGACAGAGTTTCAAAATCTAGTCATAACTAAAGCTACACAACTCAAAATTTTGCGTGGTTTGCGGTTTGAAAACTAGGTTCAAAATGCTAAAAATCACTAGAAGGAACTGTCTTAAAATTCATTTTGCAAGATAGGTGAAATTGAGCTACAAACTGCGGCTATGCTTGTTTCACGGATGAAAGCAGTGAGGAAATTAGTCATCTTTGCCGGTTCACTACGGCTCATAGAAAACGAATTAGGGGGTGTATTTTATACCGTTCGAAAGCCCTCGGAGTCTAGTTTTAGATGCAACAAATAGCACTTGATTTCAACTCCCAGACAAAAAGTTATGGGCCAAAACGTGAACACTGGTCGGGTCTCCTGATCAGAAAAGTTTACAGATTTTCAACCTCACTTTCCCCTACTTTAACTCAACCAATTGTAATAATTTTTGGGAGATATTTAACACACATAAACACCAACATATAACCAACATTATAGCACCAAAACAACAGCAAAATTCAAAATTAACATGAGGAATTCAACCAGCCAAAATTCGGACAGCAAGCCTCTTTCTTTCCTCTCTAGTTTTCTTTTCAACTTTCCAACCAAAACTAAGCCATAGTTCATCAAAACAAGCACCAAACCAACAAGTAAACACACAATAATCCTCAAGGCCTCTACCTATGAAGCCACCTCAAGTCCTCTACCTAGTGTCAAGATTCTTGTGAACCCATCAACAACCTAAAGATTAATTAGATATAACTATCTAACTACTATAAGTTGAGAGGAAAAGATGAGAGTTTTGGAGGATTACCTTGCTTCCAAGAATGAAGACCAACCACTAGTGTATAAGCTCTTAAACCACCGAAGTTCCTTCCTCCTTCAAGTCACCCTTCAAACTTGTATGATGAACCAAGAAAAGAAGCAAGTTTGGAGTGTCTTCTTGGAGCAAAAGAGAAAGAAAGCTAGCTGAAATTTTTGGTAGAAATGGGTGAAGGGAGAGCCGGCCAAGAAGGAGAGGAAGAATAAAGGTTTTGTGCGGTTAGTTGGTGATTTGATGGAGTGAAAGGAAGAATGACATAAAGGTGCTTTTGCTTAATGATTTCCATAATATTGTTAAGCAGTATGGAATTATGATTTCTGAAAAGAAAATGATTTTGGCGTGATGATACCATCCGGACCAATCACTAGAGCTCGTGCCAAACGAATAGAGGAGCAATTGAATATCTTGGTACGTGCGATACAAGAAGCTAAGGAAGGTAGTTCGATGTTTGAAGGTGACTCGGAGTACGTGACTTTACTCCAACTAGAAGATCAAGACCCGTGAAACAAAGCATATCGAGTCACAAGAGGAATCCAAGATCACGAGTGACAAGTTTAGCAAGTTCTGTTTTCAATTAGTAGAATAAAGCAAGTGACTTAAGTGTTTTAGTCCTTGCCATTTTTAGGCATTAGTTGGTCTTAATTTTTAGCTATTATTTTCAGCCACATTCCCTTAGTCCATTCGGCCATAATGGGCCAATGTGAGGACCGACCATCAGCCCTAGTTCTAGGCTCTAGTCGTATTAGGATTTGAGTTGTACGAAGCTATAAATAAGCTTCAAACCAACAACAATAATCAGATTTTGATTGCTAAATAAAATTGAGAGTATTCTCTTGGCTTCTTGCGAGCACCCCTTGATGTGAAACCACGATCTAGACAACCAATCACCAATGGTTTGAGCAGCGGAAAATTTGACCCAATCTAATCCCCGAAATAGCGAACAATATTGATATTATCTCAACCCACTACTTAACGAATTAGCGAACCAAACTATAGGTAGAGGAATGCCACAACCAAGGAGTTACTTGATTGATAAGTTCAATTGAACAATTTGAGAAAGATTCTCAAATATTCAAAGAGGCTCTCTTAGAAAGAGAAAGTGAAAGTCTCACGATTTCTATTAATGCAAAAAAAACTGATCGTAAAGGTCTCTTGCCTTGGCTATATATAGCCATACAACTTGAAAACCTAAAGTGACTTGAAAACCCTAACTCGGCTAGGCTAGGCCTTTGGGCCGATTCTACTACTCAAATCCACTAATGAAGGCTTTAAGCTGGCCCAACATAACCCAATAAAAACTAATTAACCAACTTAAATAATAGTGAGCCTAGACTCTATAAATCGGATCCAACTCAACATGAGGTCTTGGACCGAATTTATTTCTAGCAAATAAAATAGAAATTTTGAAAATAAACTACTAATTATTACCAAAAGATTCAATCTCTTGCAGCCCAAAATATGGCCCATAAGCAGCCCATATTTCGTATCATTCCCCTCCTCTTGAAAAAGATTTGTTCTCAAATCGTGTTTGGAAATGAATGGTACTACAAGAGTTGGCAGTATAACACCTCAAATCTCCACATATTGGCTCTCTTAGAATGAATGATACTTGCATACGTCATGATTATTGTAATTCGGTGCACATGTCTCTTGGTCAACTTCATGAGGCTCTCAAACAAGGACATGCACCAAGGTAGGAAAGAGCTTGTGTAAGGCTTGTGAAAACTCCAGGTTGCAATCCAAAACTCTCTAATTAGCCTTTGGTCATGGATTTTCACATTGGGACCTTGATTGTACAAAGGTGTAAAATCCAACACTGGTTGACATTGATTTGGATCATCTTGCATGGATAAAATGGGAGCAACTTGTTGCATGGATGAGGCACTAAACAACTTGTGGAGGACAGTGTTGGGATCTTGCGTGACACACAATTTCTCATCTTCCAACATATAAGGTAGCAAACAATTGAATTCCGCTTCATGAGGGTTACTTGAACTAGCACAAGTTGAAGTTGACAAATTGAGCACTTGGCCACTAGCTTTTGGATGTGTGAATAAGCATGAAAGATCACCACTTTGAGCTGGAATAAGCACGAAATCAGGTTGTAAGTCTTTAATCAAAACTGAAAAATTTTGGACAGCTTTACAACCTACAAAAACAAAATAACTTTCAACTTGAGACAAATAAAAAATTGGATAAAGAAGTAATGGTACATCATCTACTAAATGGTAAGAAGGTATAGAACAAGATTTAAGTGCGAAAACTCCCTTTGACACTGTATTATTCCGTCCACCAATTGATTCAACTTGAGAAGGGATTGCTAGCTTTTTACACTTTCCTTCAAATTCTGCATGAGAAATACAAGTGTTAAGATGGAAATTATACTCAAAAGAAGGTGAAAATGATGAATGAACCATAGGTAGCAAATGAGAGTCAAAATTTGGAATTCTCCCTTCACGGTGGGTTTGAATTAATTCCCCTTTGGTATGGATAGATTTGAATTGAAATTGTCCCATGAGGTGTTCCCAAAATAGATTTAACTCCTAGAAGACAAACTCCATGGAAACTAATGAATTGTACGAGTGACTTTGGAATCGAGCATGGCATGACTAGCGTCACTTGACTTTGCTTAATCTGCACAAAAGAAGAAACACTAAACAAAGCAAAGGTAAATTCGTTAGGAAAACAATAAACCCTCACATTTTTGCTCAAAATCAACTCACTCTTAGAATTTTTAATCTCTTTCTTGTGAGAACCCGAAAATTTTCACATTTTTCAAGTATTATTTTATTTCCTCGCCCATATTTTATACTGTCCTTGAAAATATTAAATGTTTTATACATTTTACAAGTAAGTATAATTTTTAAATTATTTTCCTAGTATAAGTTAGTGTACGTTAATTCGAAGTGCATTTTTCGACGTGGGACCCGCTAGTGCGATATAATTTTGCCGATTAGACGCTGAAGTATTAAGTGATATTATTTTCCATGGTACTAGGAGATGATTAGAAGTTAGTTAATTAGAGGAATGATTGGGGGTGAGAGGATAAGCTTAGAACCTTCAAGAGAGCCAAGTGTCATGTTTTGATTGGAAGTTGGACTTTTGACCAAGAAGATTAACCTTTACCAAAACCAATTTTTGACCAATTTTCCTTCCATTTTTCCCTTGCCTTGGCCGAACCTCTTGACAAGAAAAACAAGAGAGAGCTTCTTTCATTTCTAGCTTCCAAATTCACTCAAATCTTGAGTTCCAACCGACCAAATCGCAAACCCTTCCATACAAGTGACCACTAAGGGAAACTAAGGGCTTTGGTGGAGTTGATTTGGAGGAGAAAGACTAAGCTACCACTTTCCTTGAGGTTCTAAGGTAAATTTGCTAAGAGCACCCCTCTTTGCTTCTAATAGATGGAAATTAGTGGCTTGTGGTTGCCACTTTGGTGGTTTTGTACATTATTTCTTGGTTATGAGTAGTGATATGTGGATTTTTAGTTTATAGTGAATTTTTCTGCCCTGTTCTGACCAGTGTTGTTCGGCCATGATGGAGGCCGAATTGGACTTAGCTCAAAACATGAACGTTGTAGAGAATTGAATGTAGATTATGCCTGTAAAATTTCAGCTCAATCGGAGCACTGTAACCTGTGAAATGACTATTTTACCACTGCTGCCCTGTTTCTGCCAAAACTGGAAATCAGCATCTGTAATTGGCTCTTTTGGCTGGGAAGATGAATGAATTATCTTTTGATGCCTTCTTAAGAATTTTAGCCTTGTATCTTATATTTCGAATGGCTTTGGAATCAACTGAATCGGAGTTGTGTGTGCTGAGATATGACTGAATAAATCAGGACTGCTAGTTGAATTTCACAGTGAGCTTTGAACTGGAATCTGGGTCTGTTTGGGTAAATTTGACAAGGTTACGTTGAGAACTGGGTTGCGGTGTCTTCATACGAATTGTAGAACTATGTCTTAGCTTCGAAATGGTATAAAGTTTACCTCAATCCGATAGGTGTAGCTTCGGTTGTGACCAATACGCTAAAAAATGTCAAACCTGTCCTTTTGTTCCTTGTCTTAAACCTTAATCCCGATCCCTTTTCTAGTTTGGTTTGTAATTGAATGACTTTTAGCCTTTTTAACGGCTATTGTAATGAGATTATTTGTATGTGATTTTGGGGGCTGATTGAGGAAAATAATGAAGCCATAAATGGCTGGAAAATAGATAAATACAAAGGGCGTGCTGCCCAAATTTGCACTCAAATGGCGATTTCAAATTTTAAGAGCAGACATAAGTTTTACAACTATTTTACTCATGTCTTTTGGACTAAATGCACTCTTTTTACTTCCAAAATCATACTTATACATTGTACTATTAGTTATTCAGATTTTCTTTGATTCACCAAACATTTTGATGGTTGAACCGTAATGTGTTTTCTTGATTACTCTTAGGGTTCCTTGGTGACTAAGGTGTTATCCGGAAGGAATACTTTGGACGTTATTTTGCTTGTTTAGGTGAGTGTTCTGTATACGTTTTGTTTCTTATGATTATGTGACGTGTTATGACTATTTGGATTGTTTGATTAAATGTTAAATGGTTTCAATGATTGCTAAAATGATTTTTGCTAGGCGAGTGTGTACTTTATCGCACTCGACCTAAGCGAACATGAAATTTTCAATGATTGAATGATTAAATGTTAATTGTGCATGAATGTAAGCCTTCGGGCTGAACTGGGCCCTGCCCTTTGTTACTGGTCGACTCGAGCCAGAAGCGGACTCGGTCGGGCGATTAGTGACCCTGGGTGAATGTTTGGTATACTCGAGTATGACCACGAAGTTGGCGGAGCTTGGGGAACGAAATGAATGAACGAACGACAAGAAAATGAAGGAGTTTTCATTTACAAACAATGTTTTAATGATCGGAGAAATAAGGAAAATATTAGGCGAATGAATGAACGAACGAACGAATAGCTCCTCGTGAGCATGTATCATTTTATTGTATGTGTTACTATTGCTTTATATCGTAAATGTTATCTGGATTACTTGTTATTACATGCTTAATGTCCTTGTTTGACTGCTTGGTTGTGTATATAGAATCTCGCTGGGCT
The DNA here is from genome assembly GCA_023065735.1 of Coffea humblotiana. Lineage (NCBI taxonomy): Eukaryota > Viridiplantae > Streptophyta > Magnoliopsida > Gentianales > Rubiaceae > Coffea > Coffea humblotiana. Next base: position 11,275,593 of record CM041212.1, on the reverse strand, counting down.
TTTAGCTCATTCCACGCCATTTGTTTTCCTTACAGGGGTTGCGAGCGGGCGAGAGACCTGTATAGCATAGCATAGTAGTCCCTTTTGTATATTTTGGCTTTTGTACTCGCTCTAGTGCTTGGATAGGGTTGGAATGTATTGAGAATGTAAAGCTTTTGGGTTTTGGAACTGTACTTCTGTTTGAGATGGGGATGAATGTAAGGATATGTTTCAATTTGGGGTATTGTGTTTTGTTTCGTTTTTTTTTCTTCGAGATTATATTTTATTTTGTTCGGAGAGAGTGATCGAGTCCTGGCGAGAGCTGGGCAGGCGGTCCGCCGAACCCTTTGGTTCGCCTTAGGGGAAGGTGGGGCTGTCACATTTCTCATGCTCACTAGCTGAATTTTTCCTCTCATTATTCTCAACCTCTTTCTCCTTTTCAACTCCCTCGAATTTCACCTCTTCAGTCACAATTCCCTCATCTCGCTCTTTCTTCATACTATAACGCTCATGCTCACTCTTCAAGTATGCTAGATCAATACAAAGTTGTTTAGAATTAAGCGACACAAGCCTGATACGACGGCAATTAAATGTGAAGGAATACTTATTAGTATATCCATCATATTTGACTTCTCGATTAAACATCCACCATTGTCCCAACAGCACATGCGTCACTTGAATAGGAACTACATCACACAACACCTCATCCACGTATTGGCCAATACGAAAAGGAACAAGTGTGTGCTTTGTAACCCAAATATCACCACTATCACTACGCAACTTGTAAGGTCGAAGATGATCAATGGTTGGAAGATTCAATTTCTCAACCAAGACAATACTTGCAAGGTTAACTTCACAACCCTTATCAATGGCTAAGCTGCAAACTTTATCCTTGATGTGGCAACGTGTATAAAACCAATCATTTTTTGAGATTTGATGATTTCCAATTGCTCAGCTATCTCACGTAATGCCACAGCATTTACTCCTTTATGCACAAGATGGTGAAGCTCCAGTTGAGCATTCGTTTGTCTCATACTTTTATCACCTGCAAAACTCAACAAACATTAGTAGAAAAGGCCTCACTCACTCCCTTACGTGTTTCCCTCGCTCTCGTGTATCACTCAAGTGTTTAAAACACTCTAATGTTCTCACCACTCACTCTTCAAGTTCCTCGATTGCCCCCTTGAAGAAATCAGAAATTTCCTTCAAGTAGTTCAACCAAACTTCAATCAAGTCTCACCCAAAATGTGGCGTATAATTTTTGAGATTTTTAGGGTTTATTGGACCGTCAAAATGACTCAAGGAATGCTGTGAAAACTTGCTAAAAATTACCAGATTTAGTCCACAAAAGGTAGGCCACGAATTGGAAGAGTTTAATTTAGACAAGGACTCGATTTGGAAGCTAACAACTAATTGAAGTCCTAGATTGGTTTGGACTCCTTATGGACACTTCTAAGCACGAAAAACAATCTAAAAAGAACTCAAAAACACTAGTGTATATGGCTGGACAGAATGCTAAATTCGACCAACAAGAATTAAGATGGCAGAAATTTTTGGAACCTAGAGTGACTCTACCCAATTTTGCACTTGGCTGTATTTTTGGAAGTTGTAAGCAAGGTTTAATGGGTAGTGTTTTTGGATGGTTTAGTGGCTGAATTTCTGGTTTCTCATGGGTACAAAGGTGACCAATCAGAATTTGGTAATTTGAGTTCAACTAGGATTTGTTTTGCAAACCCAAGTCAACTTGGTTTCCAAATTCAAGTTGGTTTCCTTTTTGTTTTCTACTTGTGATCAGATTTTGTTTCCTTTTTTTTTTTGCTTGCGTTTTCTTTTCTCTTTTTTTTTGTAACGCAATCAGATTTCTTTTTCTTCTTTTTCAATTCAGATCACAACAACAAACAAGAATTTCGTTTGGATATTTGCACAAGATCAGCCCCAATTTCAAGAAACAAGAACTAGGGTTTGGTTTGTTCAAGATATGGTGATTTTGATTTCAAGAATTCAAGAACCCAAGAATACCAACCCAATACTTCAAGATTCACCCAAGAATTTCTAGAAAATTCAAGAAATTATCAAGGTTCCCAAGTAAAAAGGTAAACAGCCTTCTTTTGTAGTGCAAGACACAAAATTCCCAACACCCTTTGTCAGAAACCCTAGTTTGAACGTTGGATTTCACGAACCCGCTATGCAATCTAAGAACTTCAAGAAATTACCAAGCAACTACAAAGCAAGAACAACAAGAAACAAACACAAGGTATGGGAAATTTTTTTTTTCGGATGAACAGTAACGACGAACAGTGTCGTGAACAGTACGATGAACAGTACTTTTTTTTTTTACACGCGAAACAGATTTGGAACAAACGTATATGACTCGAAACAAACAAAAAGGAAAGATATAACCTGGTGGTTGTCGACTAGCTCTGATTACCAACTGATGTGAAACCACGATCTAGACAACCAATCACCAACGGTTTGAGCAGCGGAAAATTTGACCCAATCTAATCCCCGAAGTAGCGAACAATATTGATATTATCTCAACCCACTACTTAACGAATTAGCGAACCAAACTATAGGTAGAGGAACGCCACAACCAAGGAGTTACTTGATTGATAAGTTCAATTGAACAATTTGAGAAAGATTCTCAAATATTCAAAGAGGCTCTCTTAGAAAGAGAAAGTGAAAGTCTCACGATTTCTATTAATGCAAAAAAAACTGATCGTAAAGGTCTCTTGCCTTGGCTATATATAGCCATACAACTTGAAAACCTAAAGTGACTTGAAAACCCTAACTCGGCTAGGCTAGGCCTTTGGGCCGATTCTACTACTCAAATCCACTAATGAAGGCTTTAAGCTGGCCCAACATAACCCAATAAAAACTAATTAACCAACTTAAATAATAGTGAGCCTAGACTCTATAAATCGGATCCAACTCAACATGAGGTCTTGGACCGAATTTATTCCTAGCAAATAAAATAGAAATTTGGAAAATAAACTACTAATTATTACTAAAAGATTCAATCTCTTGCAGCCCAAAATATGGCCCATAAGCAGCCCATATTTCGTATCACCCCTTGAACATCTTAGAAAATTCCTAAGAGAGTTCAACTTGGCTTATCAAACAAGAATCACACTTGTTTGTGGCGCCGTTCTACCAAATTCCTTGGTTCGTTAATTCGTTAAGTCATGGGTTGAGATCGTATCAAGAGTGTTCGCAACTTAGAGGGTTAGATTGGGTCGAAAGGAATTCCGCCAACAAAGCCTGGAAAATTTCCATCAAGATCGTGGGAGTCGCAAGGATGAACTTCACCAACGTGGAGGGATTCGCATCAGCTTTGGTACCCAAAAGTCAACAATTGAATAGTGAGCAATTAGTGCTCCTAATTGAGATTAATTTAATTCACTCACCTCTAATCCCTCAATTAACTTTTCTTAGTTTACTATAGATCATCCTTAAATCTCCAAGATTAATGCACTCTCGGACCGAACTTTGTCTCGAAAAACGTGTAATCGCTATTTCTTACTAAATGAGCCGTAGAAAAATTAATTTTACTAGCGAAACGTCTTAAAATATAAAATGAGACATTGTTCCATGCAAATGAAATTAAAATGAATGAAATAAATTAATCGGAGTAAACGAGTAAATAAATGATTAAATAAGCCAGTAAAATAAAATAAAAGTAAGTAAAAATAAAAAAAAATTCAGGTCCTTACAACGGCGCCACAATTCAACGTCTTAAATTGATAAGCCAAAATTTGAACAAAGGAGACATGACTCACTTTGGATCAAGAAATATTCCCAAGGAACAAGAAAGAGAAAACTTTCAAATTTTATTCATCATCTGACTTGACTATCAAAAACATTGATACTTGAGGCTTATTTATAGCCTTTACAAGACTCAAAGGCCTAAACCAACTTGGAAATAATTAACTACTTTCCTAAAACTCTAACTCAACTAGAATAGGAAACTAACTAATTCAAATTGGCTTAACTATGGTCAACATGACCTTAGCCTTTATTGTATGAAACTAATGACTCAACATTAACTAATTAACCACCTCCTATTTGCTAGAAATAGCGAAACACACATGGCTGGAATTTTCCAAGCAAACGACATATAATAGTTGTTACCTAAAATAATGACAAACTATGGAAAACTACTCTAAACCAAGGAAGAGATCTGGATTTGTTGAGTTTCAATGGATCAGCCACTCTTTTATCTCAAATCATCTTAAGAATTTGACGCCGTTGATCATATGTTCATATCAGACCTTCACTTGATGTCATTGATCACACGTTCGTATCATTCTCCTCCTCTTGAAAAGCGATTTGCCCTCAAATCGACAGATTGGAGAAAATGCAGCACTTCATGCAACATTTTCATGCGAGCGTACCACGTTGCATGACACTTATGTAAGTGTAAGGAACTCACGAGCAAAGTCTTCAACCAAGGGATGTACCAATGTATCTGAAACTGATTGTAGCGCCACTTTACTCTAAGATATTTATGAACAATCTCTATAATCACTCGCATGAACTCTTTGTCATGGATTGTAAATTCAGCACCTACAAAATAAATTAAATAATAAGTACTTGTAGGTATGAAATCACTTGAAAACTTACCATTTGCATCTACCAGATAGGGATCTTCATAGCGATGCTCAAGTAGACTAGAAAAACTCCTAATCTGGTTATGCAAGGCAGTACAATCCATCACTAGTTGATGTTTATGTGGCAAATCTTTACAACTTTGCATATCTTGTATGGATTAAACTAAATAAGAATGGACGGTTTTGGAATCTACAAATGAAACAATGAAGTTAGTGTCAAACGAACCAGAAAATGGACAAAGAAAGATTGGAATGGCATTATCGAAATTATAAGAAAATATGGAACAAAGCTCAAGTGTAGTGACTCCCTTTGACACGGCAATTGGCTGATCAACAAGTAAACTTATCCCTAACTTGAAGTTTGAACACATGTTGACAGCAAAACGAAGCAATATTCAAGACTCCAACTCCGTGAAAGCTCTCTAACTCTCCAATGGATGTAGGAATGGAACAACCTAAGACCAAGACGATTGCACTTTGCTTAATTTGCACAAAATAAGAAACACTAAATAAAGTAAAGTCAAGATTGTTAGTAGACAAATAAGTATTCTCACTAATTCCCTCAGCTTTTACAATCATACTCTCCATCTCAAGGAAACTCTCACTCATTTTCTCACTCAAACATAATGCACTTTCTTTTTCATTATCACTTCCCTCAACTTTTACTTCATGTACATTCATACTTTGTACATTATTGAGCTCGCTCTCAACTTCCTCCTCCCATTCTGCAGCTTCAATAATGATTTCTTCAAGTTCAACTTCATTTTGGATGGGTTTAGGTGAATTTTCATTGGCAATGCGTCCACAAAGTCTATATTAGAAGATGCCTGAGTATTGCATTTAGCTTTCTCCTGTACGTGCTTCTCATGTAGAAATCGTTGGTAGATATCCCATCATGACTTCTCATGTAGCTCATTCTTAGACTTAGGTGTGAAATTTGTTAGATGAACCTCATCTTTCCTTCTCTATAAGTCGCCTTTCAATTTTAATAGCCATACTTACCACATCCCTCAACTTCATATGAGGCAGTACTTCAATGCGATCAACAATCTTTCTATTAGAACCATCCAAAACTAGATCTTCTTCAATCCCAATTTGCTTCATTAATGCCTCCATCTCTTTGAAATACTCAACCACAGTCTTAGAACCTTGATTAAGTAAGTGAAATTTTTGCAACAACTTTCTCAAGTAAGTAGGAGCAGATCTCTTAAGCATTATCCTCTTCAATGCACCCCAAGTGGCATTTGATGATAGACCACATAATCTATGTTCCTTCACAAATTGATTCTATGAGGACCCGAAAATTATTTTATATTTTATTTTATTTCTTTGAATACATTTTCTTTACTTTTACTTTATTGCCTTAATTTCCTAGATTTTTTATAACAAAGTCAAATTTTTAATCATTTTTCTTCTATAAGTTAGTACATGTTAAGTTCGTAGTGCATTATGGAAGTAAGACCCGCTAGTGTGTTGCGTAATAAATTTAGCGAACAAAAATGGATACTTTACTAAAGGGTTTATGTGATTAGCTGATATGAACGTCGCCAACCTTGTGACGAAACCCGTAAGAGATTAGACTCAGGATCGACAAGAGGATACCAGACTTGGAGTGGATGACCTCAACCCGTTAATCATGTGGTTAACGAACTTTGGTATGAAGGTAGTGGACGCCACAATCTAGTGCGATTCTAGATTGATAAGCCGTGAACACTTAAAGAAAGCTCTAAGATGTTCAAGAAGTCTTGGAGAAAACCAAGAAAACTCTCAATTTCTGATGTATTAATTGAATGAATAAAACATGACCCAAGGCAGGCTATTTATAGCCATACAAGTAGAAGACCTAAAGTGCAATGGAAAAGGCTAGACCTAAAGCGAAACGGAAAAGGCTAAACATGGCAAGGTTCCTACATTTTAGGGAACCGATGGTCGGCTCTCAAGCTTGTATTGCTGGCCGAATTTATTCCTAAACTTGTAATGACTAAACATGACTCCAAACGAACTAACTAAGCAACTAAACAAATACTCGAACTAGGAGAAGGTCAACCGTGATCCTCCTTGACTTGAACAACATGGACGACCTTCAATCCTTCATGCTCAAGTCTCTCAATGACCTTGGGGACAATTTCTTGGCTTTGCACCTCATGAACAAGCCCTTGGAGTTCCTCTCTCATCTTCTTACCTCGAGCTCGCGTCACGGGTCCTAGAGGAACTCGAATTGTACACAATGGTGTCTCTTGGTTCGTATCATCCCCCTCCTCTTGAAAAGGATTTGTCCTCAAATCAGCTGCATCATCTACAAGAAAAGGAGATAGATCAGAGACATTGAATGTAGCGCTCACATTGTACTCACCGGAAAGGTCTAGCTTGTAAGCATTGTCATTGATGCGTTTGATGACTTGAAATGGCCTGTCTCCTCGTGGGAGTAGTTTATTGCACCTTTGGATAGGAAATCTCTCCTTGCGCAGATGCAACCACACCCAATCACCAGGCTCAAACACCACGCGTTAACGTCCCTTGTTAACCCGTTGAGGCACTTGATCCATCCTTCGCTCAATGTTTAAGCGGACCTGCTCATGCCATTTCTTCACAAAATCTGCCCGTTTAGCACCATCTAGGTTAACTCGCTCAGAAGAAGGTAAGGGTGTTAAAGGGTTAAAACCATAGACTATTTCAAATAGTGAAAAACAAGTAGAACTATGCACCGTGCGGTTGTATGCAAACTCAACATGGGATAAGCACTCTTCCTAAATTCTAATATTTTTCCTAATAATGGCACGTAAGAGTGTAGACAAGGTGCGATTGACGACCTCAGTTTGGGCATCAGTTTGTGGGTGACTAGTAGTAGAAAAGAGCAATTTAGTACCCAATTTTTCCCACAAAATTTTCCAAAAGTAACTCAAAAATTTGACATCCTTATCAGAGACAATTGTTTTAGGCATGCCATGCAATCTAATGATTTCTTTGAAAACCAAATTAGCAATGTAAGATGCATCATCTGTTTTGTGACATGGTATAAAATGTGCCATTTTTTAAAATTTGTCAACAATAACAAAGATGCTTTCATTACCCCTCTTTGACCTAGGTAACCCCAAAACAAAATCCATGGAAATATCGGTCCAAGGTTCCTTAGGTATAGGTAAAGGACTATAAAGGCCATAGGGTTGAAGTTTAGACTTAGTTTTGTGGCAAGTGATGCACTTAGCCACCATTCGTTCCACATTTCGCTTCATCTTTGGGCAATGGAAGTGTTCTTGAAGGATACCTAAGGTTTTAGCCACGCCAAAATGTCCCATCAAGCCACCTCTGTGTGCTTCCCTAACAAGTAAAGAACGAATATAGCAGTTAGGTATACACAGTCGATTGAGATAGAAGAGAAATCCATCAAGGATGTAGAATTTACCTTCAGTTGCTGAACCACAAGAATCATAAATACTTGAGAAATCCAGGTCATTGGAGTATAACTCTTTAACTAACTCAAACCCTAATAACTTTGCATCAAGTTGAGTGAGTAAAGAGTGACGGCGTGACAATGCATCAGCAACAACATTTGTTTTCCCAACTTTGTATTTAATGACATAAGGGAATGTTTCAATAAATGCAATCCACCTAACATGACGCTTATTCAACTTGTGTTGTGACTTAATGTGCTTAAGCGATTCATGGTCAGTGTGTACAACAAATTCCCTTGGTCTCAAATAATGTTGCCAAGTCTCTAAAGCACGAATTAAAGAGTACAACTCTTTATCATAAGTAGAATAATTCAAAACTGCCCCGTTAAGTTTTTCACTAAAGTATGCAATTGGTTTGCCCTCTTGCATTAAGACAGCTCCAATACCCACCCAGATGCATCAAACTCTATTTCAAACATCTTATCAAAACATGGTAATGCAAGTAGTGATGCGTGTGTGAGTTGGTGTTTAAGCATTTGAAATGCACGTTCTTGAGCATCACCCCACACAAATTTCTCATTTTTCTTAATCACAGCAGTTAAAGATGCAGCAATTTATGTGTGCACGGACCTTAGCCAAGTAATGATCCAGTTCGAGTTCCATTGGGCCCGTTACACGTGCACGGGCCAAGCGTTTCAAAGAGTCTTTCCAATCCCTTGTTCGAAATGTTCAAGACCAACAAGGGGTCCATCGGAACATTGAAGGCTTAGAAGTTGATCATCAAGTTGTCTACACGTTGATCCAAACCCATGAGGAGCTAAGTGATGGTTGTTAGCTGGGCTTTAGCCCATTAGCTAGTCTTTTCAGTTTTCCAATGGGCTTGGTCGGCCTTTTAGTTACAAGTGTTAGGCGTCGAGTCATTGTTAGATTAGTTACTAGTTCGTTACTTTGTTTGAGTCATGGATCCGGCCCATTTATATCCACAAGGTGGTCGAACGCCATCCCCCTTCCTAGTCTAGGGTTTCATTGGCTTTGCTAGCCTATAAAAAGGCTCAAGTTGTGCGGTTGAAGGGGTAGACGTTTTATCAATAAAGTTCATCATTTTCGATTCTCTCTAGTGTGAGAAACTCGATCCTCTACTTGCTTTTGGCAAGGGTTCTTGAGCAATCTCGTGCTTGTCCTTGATTGTTCATCCGACCTATCCACTTGAGTATTCACCTTGATTGGAGTCGTCGTTCTACCATCTCCAACCAATTCGTGTTGTCCGTCTTGGTTTTAGATTCCGCAATCCAAGCGTTGGACAACCTCGCTAGATCCTTGGGCAAACGTGCTACGTGTCTCGAAACGTGTTGATCGAGGAGCGTATCAGTTCCCCACTTGTTTTCTTGTAACAAGCAAACAGACAAGCACGAGATTACTCAAGTGCGATAGGTCGGATGAACAATCAAGGACAAGCACGAGATTGCTCAAGAACCCTTGCCAAAAGCAAGTAGAGGATCGAGTTTCTCACACTAGAGAGAATCGAAAATGATGAACTTTATTGATAAAACGTCTACCCCTTTGCTTGTACAAAATGAGCCTTTTTATGGGCTAGAAACCTAGGGGCCTAATCCTTTTTAGACAAGGATTTTGCGGCCCATCTTCCTACCACTAGCAAGAGTAGTTCGGTCCACACTTAACATAAGTTGGGCCGAATTACTTAACTCCACTAATTAACTAGACCAACTAATTAAAACATGACACTATAACAACCAACTCAACTAACGAAACCAACGACTAACATTACTTGATGCTTCATTGACTTGGATCAATGTGTAGACAACTTCAAGCCTTCAATGTCTCTATGAAAGCCTTGAGTCAAGGCCGTCATCCATCTCGCCATCCGTGCACACATCAGTCAGTGGTACCGGGTCGAGTGGGCCCCCACTTGTGGTCCCTACCGAGCGTCTTATAATATTACAAAGACGCTCGGGACGCCACGTGGACGGTGGATAGGGTGTCCACGTAGCCTCTATCCGAAGGATGGACGGTCCGGATTGGATCTGGGGAGGAGAGAGAAAGGGCAATCCAGGAACTGGGTTGCATGGCCCGCCACGCGGGCCCTACCTATCCCCCCATGTTCCGACAGGAACGTGGGCCGTCGTACCCTTTTGCCGCGTGGCCGAAGGCCACTGGCCACTCAGGAGAGCTCGGGCCCACAGGAATGCACAGTGCTATTGGGTTGAGTGACGTCATTCAGGTCGAGCTGGTCACTGTGTATAATCGTCTTCCTTTCCATTAATTCAAGTGTTTATCACCAGAAAACACAAAACCATTACTTCCCAATCATCTCATCTTCATCAAAATCAAGATTATTAACAAGATTCAATGGAAATACCAAGATCTTCCAGATTCAGAGTGAATTTGTGCATATGATGCAAGAATTGTACTTCGAAGGTATTTCACCTTCTTCATTCTCTCTGTCATGGAGCATCGAGCAGATTCGACATTGTCTCACTTGACAAATCATGTGAACTGTGTGCCGCTGCACTTGCCGGGGAAGATAACTGAATAGAATTAGGGGCTATCAAAGTCTGGGCCTCCGTGTAAGTGGCCCCAACATATTCAGCATTTCTTGATCAGATGGGTCGATCAATTGTTAACTGGGTCTCGCACCAGGCCCAATAAATTATATGGATAAAATGTTCTCAATTTATTGATCCAATGGACCATTTACAATGTCACTGGGCCTCGCACCAGGCCCAATAAATAATATCCGAATATATGGATAAAATGTTCTCAATCTCTTGATCCAATGGGCCATTTAAAATATCACTGGGCCTCGCACCAGGCCCAATAAATAATATCCGAATATATGGATAAAATGGTTGACTCAGTAGGTCCATTAGAGGACAACTGAGCCACTTAATTTCTAGAGGGTCTCGCATCAGGCCCAACTCAATTTAATCGAAAATGTTCTCAACTTCTTGATCCACTGGGCCGTTTGACATGTCATTGGGCCTCGCACCAGGCCCAATCAAAAAATAACACTAGGCCCAACCATAGTGATCATCAATGAAGAAAATATATAACTCTCAGAAGCCGTACTCAGCAATCCTCATTCCAATTGCTATTTTAAATGCACTACATCTCATTATGGATGATTCAGCCCCATTTAGCAAAATGCGGCATTCTCCTTCGTCGAATAGCACCTATTCTCCCCCAAATATCAAGATCAGGCACCACCTGTCCAAGAAGAAGAAGAAGCAAACAAGGAGAATTAAGTTCGCGTGTGGCTGCTGCATCCTGCACAGCAATCGATGCAATGAGGGACACCACGTTCTCAGCCTTGATGCAGCAAGGAAGTTACTCCTGAGAGTTCCAGAAGGATCCCCTGCACTTCACCACGTTCCAGGCCAGTCCGACCACTTGGTCGGTGTCAATTCGGGCAAAACTACAACCTCCGCAAGAGGCTAAGTCTGGACAAGATGTGGGCACGGCTCCTGATCAGGACTCCCTGACTGATGTGTGCACGGGATGGCGAGATGGATGGCGGCCTTGACTCAAGGCTTTCATAGAGACATTGAAGGCTTGAAGTTGTCTACACATTGATCCAAGTCAATGAAGCATCAAGTAATGTTAGTCGTTGGTTTCGTTAGTTGAGTTGGTTGTTATATTGTCATGTTTTAATTAGTTGGTCTAGTTAATTAGTGGAGTTAAGTAATTCGGTCCAACTTATGTTAAGTGTGGACCGAACTACTCTTGCTAGTGGTAGGAAGATGGGCCGCAAAATCCTTGTCTAAAAAGGATTAGGCCCCTAGGTCTCTAGCCTATAAAAGGCTCCTTTTGTACAAGCAAAGGGGTAGACGTTTTATCAATAAAGTTCATCATTTTCGATTCTCTCTAGTGTGAGAAACTCGATCCTCTACTTGCTTTTGGCAAGGGTTTTTGAGCAATCTCGTGCTTGTCCTTGATTGTTCATCCGACCTATCCACTTGAGTATTCACCTTGATGGGAGTCGTCGTTCTACCATCTCCAACCAATTCGTGTCGTCCGTCTTGGTTTTAGATTCCGCAATCCTAGCGTTGGACAACCTCACTAGATCCTTGGGCAAAACGTGCTACGTGTCTCGAAACATGTTGATCGAGGAGCGTATCAGTTGGCTTCAGAGCAAAGGTTGAGGTATCTTTCGTTATATCCGGTGTTTCTCGTTGTTGTGTCGTCTAGGGTTTGTGTTATTCCGCTGCCTTATTCAAAAAAAAAAAAAATCTATCCTTACCTTTGTTGTTTCTTGTGCGTCAATTTCTAGTCGGTATTGGGTCTTGTTGTCCGAAGTAATTCTGTCCATTGTGTGTTGTCGTTGTTCACCAATTCTGTCCGCACTTGTGTGTGTCGCGTGTCTTCAAGTTTGCCGTGGTTTTGTTCGTGTGTTTGTGTCTTGAATTCTGTCCGCAACTTGTTTTGTTTTGAGCCGTTAGTTGTCATCAAATCTATCCGCGGTCTTGTCTCTTGTTTAGTGTCCAATCTGCCCGTGGAGTCGTGTGCTTTTGTGGTGTCCAAAACAAAATTCTGGTTGAGTTCTCAAATCTGTCTTGGTCGTTAGTCATTGCTTGAGCAACAAGAAAATTCATTTGGGCGGCGGCTAGGGTTTCGTTTGAGCGCTAGGGTTTCTTCGCTCAAATCTGTCCAAGTCGTGTGAAGGTCATCCGAGTTGTTTTACTTGTTTTCCAAATCTGATTTGTGGTCAAACTTGTTGGTGTTTGTGAATCTTGAAGGGAACCTACAAGAATCTAGGGTTTCTTGAGTTTCTTGAAAACAATCTTCAAGCTCTTGAAGCTCTTGAAGTTCTTGAAAGTTTCTTGGGAAGTTCTTGCAAGATCTTGGAGTTATGATCGTTGATTGTGGGAAGATAAAAGGCTGACCAGATTCTGATTTTGATCCATTCGGTCAAGTGTTTGTGTCGTTGTTTAAGTTCCAAAAAAAAAACAGAAATGAAAAGAAAAGAAAGAAAGAGGAGTCGGGTGGGGGCAAGAGAGATAAACAAGAAAAGGGAAACTTCGGTTCTTTTATTGCCAAACAACTGCCATTACATCTTTATTTCCAATCCAAAACAGAAAATTAAACAAAGAAAAGAGTCAAAAGTTTTGACCCACCACTTCTTGAAATTCTTGTTTCTTGGAAACTTGTTTCATCCTTCTAGTGTACATCTTCTTGTACTCTCTAGCGGTGGTGAAGGGGTTCCTTGGCTTTGGTGCGAATTTCTTGGGAACATCTTGGGTAACCCATTGGGGGGGAGCCCGAGGAGGGTTGTGTGCATCACCTTGTTGATTCTCCATTGTTTGAGAGAAAACCGAAACTGTTTTGAAGCTAGACCAGGAAATCCGAAATTGGTGTTGAGTTTGCAAGAGGAGAGTTGTGTGGTGGAGTATAATAAGTTTCTCTCCAAACCGACTTGGGTGTGAGCTTGAACAAATCTGATTTTGCGTGAGGGAAGCTTAGAGCCGAATCTGATTTGCAATTCTTGTTGGAAAGGAATTTGGAAGTTACTAAAAGTTGTTAAGAAAGGAAAGGTTTTCTAAAAGGGTTCCAAAAAGCTAACTTGTTTCCAAATTCACTTAGGAAACTAAGTAGACAACTTGGATAACTCTTTTATTTCCACTTGGTCACATTCCTACATTTTAGGAAGCTAGGGTTTCGCTTGATTCTTTTCACACTAGCGCACCTTTCCATTTCTGTCCACCACTAGTACCCTTCCAAAATCGTCCATTCTTGTTTCCTTTTGCATCCGCATTTGTGTCTTGCTGTCTTGGCTACTTTTGTGGATAGTTTGGCGACAATCATTGGACCTTGTGCGGCATTCCTCAACTACTCAAGCAACGGGTAAGGAATTTTGGTAAGCTTATTTGAGTGCTTTGAATGATACACGAGTGATGAGTACATACACGTGAGCTTGTGTGTCGTGAGGAATCTCTTTTTCTTTGCTAACCATTTTGGCAGGTCACGTAATCATGCCTAGGGGAGTTGCCTCTTACTCATACAACCAAGAATTCTTGGAGAATGTGCCTCTCAAGAGGAGGGGTTCCAAGCGGCCTACTCCCAAGCACTCTAGTTCCATGGAATCTAGTTCACAACATGAGTTTCGTTCACTCCGGGAGGAGATGGAATGTTACTGTGCTTCGTGTGTATATGAAAGGTATAAACGAGATTGTGATGAGTATGAGAAGGAGCAAAGAAGTTTGCGTAGAGCATCTAAATCGAGGTCAACCTCAAGCAAACGAGATTCATCTAAGAAAGTACCTTGACAATCAAGACAGGGAGTTCGAGAATTCTCAAATTGAGTCAAAGTTTCGTGAATCAAGCGATGATTTCAGAAGTCGGACTAAAGCATTGGTTGATTCTATGATGGAAAGAATTAGCCAAGTGCTGGATTCACACTTGGAGTAACTTAATCATGTGTCAACCGGTGCTAATAAAGGAAATTTTCATTCTAGTTCCTCGTTGATTGAAGAGCCAAATATGAATGAGTTGCAACCGAGCCATGAACATGAGCTAGACAATGAAAATCAAACCCATGTACAATGAGTAAGCAATGGCCCGGAGAAGAATGGAGTGGGAAAAGGCAAGAATAATTTGGCCTTAGTGAAGAGTAAAGAGGAGGGGTTGACCGTGTTTACAAAGGATGAAAGTGTGAACATCTTGTTTGCTAACCGGCTAACATGTGTTTTGTTTAGTACCTCTTCTTTTGTGCAGATTAAACAAAGTCAAGTAGAGTTGGTCATGACATGTTCCATTCCGAAGTCACTTGGACACTTTGTGAGTTTCCATGGAGTTTGTCTTCTAGGAACTAAATCTTTTTGGTATCAATTCATGGAACAATGTCCATTCAAACTTGTCCGCGTCATTGGAGGATTCATTCGAGCTCATCTTAAAAGGGAAATTCCAGATTCTACTTCTTGTTCTCTACCTATGGTTCATTCATCACCTTTGCCTTATTTTGAGCATGTTACTAGCACTAACTCTTGTTTGCTCTTATGTAGGTGTTGATGAGAAGTGTAAAGGACTAGCACTGGAATCTCAAGTTGAATCAATTGGTGGAAGGAATATTGAAGTGTCAAAGGGAGTTTTCTCATTTAAATCTTGTTTCTACACCTTCTTACCATCTAGCTAATTATGTCCCATTAGTTCTTTACCCGATTTCTGAATTGTTTCAAGTTGAAGGTTATTTTGTTTTTGTAGGTTGTAACGTTGTCCAAAATTTCCCAACTATGATTAAAGACTTGCAACCCGATTTCGTGCTTATTCTTGCTAAAAGTGGTGCGCGTTCGTGCTTCTTCACATGTCCAAAAGCTGGTCACCACGAGCTTACTTTGCCAACTCCAACTTGCGCAAATTCATGCGATTCGTATGGAGTGCGTTTCACTTCACTGTTGCCACTTATGCCGGGTGATGCCCACAAATGTGTCAATCAAGATCCGAATGTTGGTCTTACCTTGCTGGTTCGTGCTTCTAGGGAAGTGTAACTCGATTGGTTCAATGTTCCACCTCCAGATAGGCAAGTTGTGCCAAAATTAACGACAACCAGCGGAAGAATCATACCACCTTGAACAACCAAATTCGGGATTTCTCTAGCTTCCATGAGCATCATTATGAAGATCCTTATCTTGTGCATGAGAATGGTAAGCTGTTGCACAATTGTAATGCCTATGACCACTAACTATGAGATTTTATTGTGTAGGTGACAATATGACAATCCAAGGCCCGAAGGCTGATTAGAGAGTTTTGGATTGCTACCTGGAATTTTGATGAGCCTTACACCAGCTCTTTCTTATCTTGGCGCATGTCCTTGTTTGAGAGCCTCATGAAGCTGACCAAACGGCATTTAACTTGGCTCGTGACCTTTCATTTGTTCCCAATGTGGCTAACCCTCCAAGCGCACTGTCGATTTTGAGGTGTCATACTACTAACTCTTGTTAGTATTATTTCATTTCCATCCAGATTTGAGGACAAATCCTTCTCAAGAGGAGGGAACTGATGTGTGCACGGATGGCGAGATGGATGGCGGCCTTGACTCAAGGCTTTCATAGAGACATTGAAGGCTTGAAGTTGTCTACACATTGATCCAAGTCAATGAAGCATCCAAGTAATGTTAGTCGTTGGTTTCGTTAGTTGAGTTGGTTGTTATATTGTCATGTTTTAATTAGTTGGTCTAGTTAATTAGTGGAGTTAAGTAATTCGGTCCAACTTATGTTAAGTGTGGACCGAACTACTCTTGCTAGTGGTAGGAAGATGGGCCGCAAAATCCTTGTCTAAAAAGGATTAGGCCCCTAGGTCTCTAGCTATAAAAAGGCTCCTTTTGTACAAGCAAAGAGGTAGACGTTTATCAATAAAGTTCATCATTTTCGATTCTCTCTAAGTGTGAGAAACTCGATCCTCTACTTGCTTTTGGGCAAGGGTTTTTGAAGCATCTCGTGCTTGTCCCTTGATTGTTCATCCGACTATCCACTTGAGTATTCACCTTGATTGAGTCGTCGTTCTACCATCTCCAACCAATTCGTGTCGTCCGTCTTGGTTTTAGATTCCGCATCCTAGCGTTGGACAACCTCACTAGATCCTTGGGCAAACGTGCTACGTGTCTCGAAACATGTTGATCGAGGAGCGTATCAGTTGGCTTCAGAGCAAAGGTTGAGGTATCTTTCGTTATATCCGTGTTTCTCGTTGTTGTGTCGTCTAGGGTTTGTGTTATTCCGCTGCCTTATTCAAAAAAAAAAAATCTATCCTTACCTTTGTTGTTTCTTGTGCGTCAATTTCTAGTCGGTATTGGGTCTTGTTGTCCGAAGTAATTCTGTCCATTGTGTGTTGTCGTTGTTCACCAATTCTGTCCGCACTTGTGTGTGCGCGTGTCTTCAAGTTTGCCGTGGTTTTGTTCGTGTGTTTGTGTCTTGAATTCTGTCCGCAACTTGTTTTGTTTTGAGCCGTTAGTTGTCATCAAATCTATCCGCGGTCTTGTCTCTTGTTTAGTGTCCAATCTGCCCGTGGAGTCGTGTGCTTTTGTGGTGTCCAAAACAAAATTCTGGTTGAGTTCTCAAATCTGTCTTGGTCGTTAGTCATTGCTTGAGCAACAAGAAAATTCATTTGGGCGGCGGCTAGGGTTTCGTTTGAGCGCTAGGGTTTCTTCGCTCAAATCTGTCCAAGTCGTGTGAAGGTCATCCGAGTTGTTTTACTTGTTTTCCAAATCTGATTTGTGGTCAAACTTGTTGGTGTTTGTGAATCTTGAAGGGAACCTACAAGAATCTAGGGTTTCTTGAGTTTCTTGAAAACAATCTTCAAGCTCTTGAAGCTCTTGAAGTTCTTGAAAGTTTCTTGGGAAGTTCTTGCAAGATCTTGGAGTTATGATCGTTGATTGTGGGAAGATAAAAGGCTGACCAGATTCTGATTTTGATCCATTCGGTCAAGTGTTTGTGTCGTTGTTTAAGTTCCAAAAAAAAAAAACAGAAATGAAAAGAAAAGAAAGAAAGAGGAGTCGGGTGGGGGCAAGAGAGACAACAAGGAAAAGGGAAACTTCGGTTCTTTTATTGCCAAACAACTGCCATTACATCTTTATTTCCAATCCAAAACAGAAAATTAAACAAAGAAAAAGAGTCAAAAGTTTTGATCCACCACTTCTTGAAATTCTTGTTTCTTGGAAACTTGTTTCATCCTTCTAGTGTACATCTTCTGTACTCTCTAGCGGTGGTGAAGGGGTTCCTTGGCTTTGGTGCGAATTTCTTGGAACATCTTGGGTAACCCATTGGGGGGAGCTCGAGGAGGGGTGTGTGCATCACCTTGTTGATTCTCCATTGTTTGAGAGAAAACCGAAACTGTTTTGAAGCTAGACCAGGAAATCCGAAATTGGTGTTGAGTTTGGCAAGAGGAGAGTTGTGTGGTGGAGTATAAATAAGTTTCTCTCCAAACCGATTGGGTGTGAGCTTGAACAAATTGATTTTGCCGTGAGGGAAGCTTAGAGCCGAATCTGATTTGCAATTCTTTTGGAAAGGAATTTGGAAGTTATTAAAAGTTGTTAAGAAAGGAAAGGTTTTCTAAAAGGGTTCCAAAAAGCTAACTTGTTTCCAAATTCACTTAGGAAACTAAGTAGACAAATTGGATAACTCTTTTATTTCCACTTGGTCACATTCCTACATTTTAGGAAGCTAGGGTTTCGCTTGATTCTTTTCACACTAGCGCACCTTTCCATTTCTGTCCGCCACTAGTACCCTTCCAAAATCGTCCATTCTTGTTCCTTTTGCATCCGCATTTGTGTCTTGCTGTCTTGGCTACTTTTGTGGATAGTTTGGCGACAATCATTGGACCTTGTGCGGGCATTCCTCAACTACTCAAGCCGACGGGTAAGGAATTTGGTAAGCTTATTTGAGTGCTTTGAATGATACACGAGTGATGAGTACATACACGTGAGCTTGTGTGTCGTGAGGAATCTCTTTTTCTTTGCTAACCATTTTGGCAGGTCACGTAATCATGCCTAGGGGAGTTGCCTCTTACTCATACAACCAAGAATTCTTGGAGAATGTGCCTCTCAAGAGGAGGGGTTCCAAGCGGCCTACTCCCAAGCACTCTAGTTCCATGGAATCCAGTTCACAACATGAGTTTCGTTCACTCCGGGAGGAGATGGAATGTTACCGTGCTTCGTGTGTATATGAAAGGTATAAACGAGATTGTGATGAGTATGAGAAGGAGCAAAGAAGTTTGCGTAGAGCATCTAAATCGAGGTCAACCTCAAGCAAACGAGATTCATCTAAGAAGTACCTTGACAATCAAGACAGGGAGTTCGAGAATTCTCAATTGAGTCAAAGTTTCGTGAATCAAGCGATGATTTCAGAAGTCGGACTAAAGCATTGGTTGATTCTATGATGGAAAGAATTAGCCAAGTGCTGGATTCACACTTGGAGTAACTTAATCATGTGTCAACCGGTGCTAATAAAGGAAATTTTCATTCTAGTTCCTCGTTGATTGAAGAGCCAAATATGAATGAGTTGCAACCGAGCCATGAACATGAGCTAGACAATGAAAATCAAACCCATGTACAATGAGTAAGCAATGGCCGGAGAAGAATGGAGTGGGAAAAGGCAAGAATAATTTGGCCTTAGTGAAGAGTAAAGAGGAGGGGTTGACCGTGTTTACAAAGGCTGAAAGTGTGAATATCTTGTTTGCTAACCGGCTAACATGTGTTTTGTTCAGTACCTCTTCTTTTGTGCAGATTAAACAAAGTCAAGTAGAGTTGGTCATGACATGTTCCATTCCGAAGTCACTTGGACACTTTGTGAGTTTCCATGGAGTTTGTCTTCTAGGAACTAAATCTTTTTGGTATCAATTCATGGAACAATGTCCATTCAAACTTGTCCGCGTCATTGGAGGATTCATTCGAGCTCATCTTAAAAGGGAAATTCCAGATTCTACTTCTTGTTCTCTACCTATGGTTCATTCATCACCTTTGCCTTATTTTGAGCATGTTACTAGCACTAACTCTTGTTGCTCTTATGTAGGTGTTGATGAGAAGTGTAAAGGACTAGCACTGGAATCTCAAGTTGAATCAATTGGTGGAAGGAATATTGAAGTGTCAAAGGGAGTTTTCTCATTTAAATCTTGTTCTACACCTTCTTACCATCTAGCTAATTATGTCCCATTAGTTCTTTACCCGATTTCTGAATTGTTTCAAGTTGAAGGTTATTTTGTTTTTGTAGGTTGTAACGCTGTCCAAAATTTCCCAACTATGATTAAAGACTTGCAACCCGATTTCGTGCTTATTCTTGCTAAAAGTGGTGCGCGTTCGTGCTTCTTCACATGTCCAAAAGCTGGTCACCACGAGCTTACTTTGCCAACTCCAACTTGCGCAAATTCATGCGATTCGTATGGAGTGCGTTTCACTTCACTGTTGCCACTTATGCCGGGTGATGCCCACAATTGTGTCAATCAAGATCCGAATGTTGGTCTTACCTTGCTGGTTCGTGCTTCTAGGGAAGTGTAACTCGATTGGTTCAATGTTCCACCTCCAGATAGGCAAGTTGTGCCAAATTAGCGACAACCAGCGAAGAATCATACCACCTTGAACAACCAGATTCGGGATTTCTCTAGCTTCCATGAGCATCATTATGAAGATCCTTATCTTGTGCATGAGAATGGTAAGCTGTTGCACAATTGTATGCCTATGACCACTAACTATGAGATTTATTGTGTAGGTGACAATATGACAATCCAAGGCCGAAGGCTGATTAGAGAGTTTTGGATTGCTACCTGGAATTTTGATGAGCCTTACACAAGCTCTTTCTTATCTTGGCGCATGTCCTTGTTTGAGAGCCTCATGAAGCTGACCAAACGGCATTTAA
Source organism: Coffea humblotiana (assembly GCA_023065735.1). NCBI lineage: Eukaryota > Viridiplantae > Streptophyta > Magnoliopsida > Gentianales > Rubiaceae > Coffea > Coffea humblotiana. The sequence goes on along the minus strand of CM041212.1, from coordinate 11,255,262 downwards.
CTTGGCTCGTGACCTTTCATTTGTTCCCAATGTGGCTAACCTCCAAGCGCACTGTCGATTTGAGGTGTCATACTACTAACTCTTGTTAGTATCATTCATTTCCATCCAGATTTGAGGACAAATCCTTCTCAAGAGGAGGGAACTGATGTGCGCACGGATGGCGAGATGGATGGCGGCCTTGACTCAAGGCTTTCATAGAGACATTGAAGGCTTGAAGTTGTCTACACATTGATCCAAGTCAATGAAGCATCAAGTAATATTAGTCGTTGGTTTCGTTAGTTGAGTTGGTTGTTATATTGTCATGTTTTAATTAGTTGGTCTAGTTAATTAGTGGAGTTAAGTAATTCGGTCCAACTTATGTTAAGTGTGGACCGAACTACTCTTGCTAGTGGTAGGAAGATGGGCCGCAAAATCCTTGTCTAAAAAGGATTAGGCCCCTAGGTCTCTAGCCTATAAAAAGGCTCCTTTTGTACAAGCAAAGGGGTAGACGTTTTATCAATAAAGTTCATCATTTTCGATTCTCTCTAGTGTGAGAAACTTGATCCTATACTTGCTTTTGGCAAGGGTTCTTGAGCAATCTCGTGCTTGTCCTTGATTGTTCATTCGACCTATCGCACTTGAGTAATCTCGTGCTTGTCTGTTTGCTTGTTACAAGAAAACAAGTGGGGAACTGATACGCTCCTCGATCAACACGTTTCGAGACACGTAGCACGTTTGCCCAAGGATCTAGCGAGGTTGTCCAACGCTTGGATTGCGGAATCTAAAACCAAGACGGATGACACGAATTGGTTGGAGATGGTAGAACGACGACTCCAATCAAGGTGAATACTCAAGTGGATAGGTCGGATGAACAATCAAGGACAAACACGAGATTGCTCAAGAACCCTTGTCAAAAGCAAGTAAAGGATCGAGTTTCTCACATTAGAGAGAATCGAAAATGATGAACTTTATTGATAAAACGTCTACCCCTTCAACCGTACAACTTGAGCCTTTTTATAGGCTAGCAAAGCCAATGAAACCCTAGGCTAGGAAGGGGGATGGGGTTCGACCACCTTGTGGATATAAATGGGCCGGATCCATGACTCAAACAAAGTAACGAACTAGTAACTAATCTAACAATGACTCGACGCCTAACACTTGTAACTAAAAGGCCGACCAAGCCCATTGGAAAACTGAAAAGACTAGCTAATGGGCTAAAGCCCAGCTAACAACCATCACGTATCTCCGCATGGGCTTGGATCAACGTGTAGACAACTTGATGATCAACTTCTAAGCCTTCAATGTTCCGATGGACCCCTTGTTGGTCTTGAACATTTCGAACAAGGGCTTGGAGAGACTCTTTGAAGCGCTTGGCCCGTGCACGTGTACAGGCCCAATGGAAATCGAACCGGATCATTACTTGGCTAAGGTCTGTGCACACATCAGCAATGGTACTAAAATCTTTGACAAACCGTCTATAAAAACTGGCGAGACCATGAAAGCTGCGTACCTCGCCCATCGTGCTTGGAGTCGGCCATTCTCGGATGGCTTTGACTTTCTCCTCGTCCACCTTGATTCCCTATTTACTCACAACAAAACCTAGGAAGACAAGCTGATCAGTACAAAAGGAGCACTTCTTAAGGTTAACGTAGAGATTTTCCCTTCGAAGTACATCAAGAACAAGCTTTACATGCTCAACATGTTCATTTAGACTCCTGCTATAAATCAAGATGTCATCAAAATACACAACTACAAATTTCCCTAAAAATGGACGAAGTACATGGTTCATCAATCTCATGAATGTACTAGGTGCATTAGTCAGGCCGAATGGCATAACTAACCACTCATACAAGCCATGTTTGGTTTTAAAGGCCGTTTTCCATTCACCTCCCTCTTTCATCCTAATTTGATGATAACCATTCTTTAAATCAATTTTTGTAAAAATCACAGCACCATATAGCTCATCTAACATATCATCAAGTCTAGGAATAGAGTGACGATATTTTATCGTTATTGCATTGATGGCCCTACAGTCAGTGCACATTCGCCAACTTCCATCCTTCTTAGGCACCAAGATGACGGGAACCGCGCACAGACTCAAGCTTTCTCGCGCCCATCCTTTTGTTAAAAGCTCATCGATTTGGTGTTGTAGCTCCTTGGTTTCATCTGGTCCCATTTTGTAGGCTAGTTTGTTAGGAAGTGAAGCACCTGGAATCAAGTCGATTTGATGTTCAATTCCCCTAATTGGTGGTAGTCCATTTGGTATCTCATCGGGGAAAACATCATCATATTCCTGCAAGAGAGAGACAATACTTGATGGTAAAGTGTTAGTAAGATCACTTGTAATAACCAACACCTCTTTGCACAAAAGTACAAAGACAGGTGTATTAATACTCAAACCTTTTCTCACTACATTGGCTTTTATTAGTAGGTTTTGCCTTCTCTCTTTTCTTTCCTCTTTGGCCGGCTCACCATTTTCTTTTTTTCTCTCAATTTTCTCGGCCCTTTGCATAAAAAGACACGATTCCATCTTTGTCGTGATAGATAGATTCTCTAAAATGGCAGACTTTATTGCTTGTCACAAAACTGATAATGCACCATATATTGCTGATCTGTTCTTTAAAGAAGTAATACGTTTGCATGGTATTCCCCGTACTATTGTCTTTGACCATGATGTTAAATTCTTGAACTATTTTTGGAAAATGCTTTGGTCTAAATTAGGCACTAAGTTGTTGTTTTCAACTATTAGCCACCCTCAAACCGATGGCCAAACCGAGGTGGTTAATAGGACCGTGTCTACCATGCTACGTGCTTTAATTAAACGCAATTTGAGAACTTGGGAAGAATGTTTGCCTCACATTGAATTTGTTTATAATCGTTCTACCCATTCTACTACTCAATTTTCTCCTTCTGAGATTGTTTACGGTTTCAATCCGTTAACACCCCTGGATCTTATACCTCTACCTTTGAGTGAGCATACTAGTCTTTATGGTAAGAAAAAGGCTGAGGTTGTAAGAAGCCTTCATGAGAAAGTTCGGATGAATATTGAGAAGCGTACTGAGCAATTTGCCAAGCCTGCAAACAAGGGGCGTAGGCAAGTGACATTTGAACCCGGAGATTGGGTCTGGCTACACATGCGAAAGGAATGCTTCCTTGAGAAACGGCGAAACAAGTTGATGCCTCGCGGAGATGGACCATTTCAAGTCCTTGCCAAAGTCAATGACAACGCATACCAACTTGATCTTCCAGGTGAGTATGGCATCATCCCTACATTTAATGTTGTTGATTTACTACCTTTTGATATAGGTGACGACTTGGATTTGAGGGCAAATCCTTCTCAAGAGGAGGGGACTGATGAGAGACCACCAAGACTTCAAGTTGCTGATTCAAAAGGCTCGAGTGAAGTCCTAAATGCACCAATAATGAACCTTGGACCAATGACTCGAGCAAGAGCAAGGAAGTTGCGAGAGTCGCTTCAAACGTTCCTACAAGTAGTTCACTCTCGCGTAGGACAGATTCGAGAAACTCATCACACGTTGGTGAATCTGATCCAAGCCAATGAAGAGAACACGGGCCCATAAAGAGCTACACGAATAGCTTGCTGATTTTACTTGTTTTTGAAGTTAGTTAGTCGAATGGAAATAAGGTCGAATTAGCTCATGTTGAGCACTTAACCGACCAGTTATAGCCGTGAGGGCGAGTTAGTAATTTAGGGCTTATTTCAATTAGTGAAGTTTTTCCAAGATAAGTTAGGATTAGTGATACGGTCCTCGATCAACATGTTTCGAGACACGTACCACGTTTGCCCAAGGATCTAGCGAGGTTGTCCAACGCTTGGATTGCGGAGTCTAAAACCAAAACGGACGACACGATTTGATTAAAGGCAGTAGAACGACGAATCCAAATTGAGGTGAATACTCAAGTGGATAGGTCGGTAGAACAATCAAGGGCAAGCGCAAGATTGCTCAATAACCCTTGCCAAAGCAAGTAAAGGAACAAGTTGCTCTTAACAATTGAAGAGAAACTAAAACCAGAATTTTATTATGAAAATTGCGTAACCCCTTTGACCGTACAAAGTGAGCCTTTATATAGGCTAAGGGACTAGGTCAAGGGACTAATGAAACCCTAATAAAGCAAACAAGGGGGTCGCCACTCCATGGACAAGATGGGCCGGCCCATGACCTAATTTAATAAGCTAATCCAACTCTAACAAGATGAAAACCTGGGACTAAGGCCTAGGGCCTAATCGACCAACCCACTTGCAGGCCCACTTGATTCTTCATGGGCTTGGATCATTGTGTAGATGACTTGAGTATCCCCTTCCAAGCCTTCAATGTCTCTATGGACTCCTTGTTGGTCTTGCACACTTCGCACTAGGGCTTGGAGTGACTCCTTGAAGCGCTTGGCCCGTGCACGTGTGATTGGGCCAAATGGTACTCGAACTGGGTCATTACTTGGGCTAAGGTCCGTGCATGGGCCCAAATGGTACTCGAACTGGGTCATTACTTGGGTTAAGGTCCGTGCACACATCAATTAGGATTGGTGAAACCTATAAATAAGGCTTGGCCAATTGTCACTCAACAACAAGTTCATTACTATTTTTAGCAATAAAGAGCGAGTTCTCTTAGTTTTGAATATCCTTTGAATATCTTAGATTGGTTCTAAGTGTTCTTCGTGGCTTATCAAGCAAGAATCACATTTGTTTGTGGCGTCATTCTACCAAACACCACAAGTTCCTTTAATCACTTTTTGAGGGTAAAGAATCACTCTTAATTCTCATCCAAGGGGTTCTAAAGGGGTTTAGGGTTCCGCACGCTCAAGCCTTGGAGATTGCTTGTCTAGATCCTGTTTGTTGGAATACGAGTTCGCCAGTCGTGGTTGGGTTCGTATCATTTATTTTATTGATAAATAAAAGAAAGCTTGAGGAGGGCCAAACCTAACCTCTACATATTCAAAGAAAGTATAAATAAGGAACACTACTCCCTCACAATGTTAGTACGCGCAAATGAAAAGAAAATAGAATCTAAATTTGCACATTTGAAGGAAGTTGCTACATGAAAGTAACCACAACATCAGAGTGAAAACCACATCTTGCAATCTTGTCAGCTGATGCATTATCTTTCCGAAACACATGCAAAAGAGAAGCAGTCAAAGATATCAAATATAGCCAAATTTGCCTAAGAGTATTACATAGAGGCCATTTTCCAGTGCTAGAGGATTTAACCAAATGTAATAATATTACTAAATCCACCTCGACCATCAATGAAGAAAACCCTTTCTCCATACATAATTGAAAGCCATATAATAACAAAAGACTCTCAACCATTCACCAAACTCTTTATACAAAGCAAAAATCAGCTTCCCATCATGATCCCTTGGCACTCCATCACCATATGCCTTTCCAAGAACCATACTAGCATTCATGTTGAACTTAAAATCTCCCAAAGGAGGTGATACGAACGTCGCCAACCTTGTGACGAAACTCGTAAGAGATTAGACTCAGGATCGACAAGAGGATACCAAGTTTGGAGTGGATGACCTCAACCCGTTAATCACGTAGTTAATGAACCTTGGTATAATGGTAGTAGACGCCACAATCTAGTGCGATTCTAGATTGATAAGTCACGAACACCTAGAGAAATTCTAAATTGTTCAAGAAGGCTTGGAGAAACCAAGAAAACTCTCAAATTTTATTGTATTGTTGAATGAATAAAACATGACCCTAGGTATGTTATTTATAGGCATACAAGTAGAAAACCTAAAGTGAAATGGAAAAGGCTAAACATAACAAAGGTTCCTTCATTTTAGGAACCTAGAATCGGCTCCTACATTTTAGCAAGCTGGCCAAATTTATTCCTTGAATAAAATGACTAAACAAGACTCCAAACTAACTAATTAAATGGCTAACACTAAAACTCGAACTAGGAAGCCTTCAATCGTGGTCCTCCTTGACTTGAACAACATGGACAACCTTCAATCCTTCATGTTCAAGTCCCTCAATGACGTTGGGGACAATTTCTTGGTTTTGCACCTCACGAACAAGCCCTTGGAGTTCCTCTCTCATCTTCTTAGCTCGGGCTCGCGTCACGGGTCCTAGAGGAACTCGAATGGTACTCAATGGTGTCTCTTGGTTCGTATCATCCCCCTTCTCTTGAAAAGGATTTGTCCTCAAATCAGTTTCGTCGTCTGCAACAAAAAGAGATAGATCAGAGACATTGAATGTAGCGCTCACATTGTACTCACCAGGAAGGTCTAGCTTGTAGGCATTGTCATTGATGCACTTGATGACTTGAAATGACCCATCTCCTCGTGGGAGCAGTTTATTGCGTCTTTGGACCGGGAACCTCTTATTGCGCAGATGCAACCACACCCAATCACCAGACTCAAACACCACGCGTTGGCATCGCTTGTTAACCCGTTGAGCCATTTGGTCCATCCTTCGCTCAATGTTTAAGCGGACCTGTTCATGCAATTTCTTCACAAAATCTGCTCGTTTAGCACCATCTAAGTTAACTTGCTTAGAAGAAGGTAAAGGTGACAAGTCTAGTGGTGTTAAAAGATTAAAACCATAGACTATTTCAAATGGTGAAAAATGAGTAGAACTATTGATGCGAATGAACAAGCTGACTATGGTGTTCACATAGACAAAGTTCGAGTTCCTCAAGGACCAGTGACACGAGCACGAGCTAAGAGATTCAAGAAGTCGCTTCAATCCTTAGTTCATGGCGTCCAAACCCAAGAGAAATCGCCCATTGAAGGAATCAACATGGAAGATCCTTGCAAGACTACCAAGATATTGCTTACAATTGAAGGTGAAAGTGATCAAGCCTCAAAGGGAGGATTGGGCCTCGATTAAATAGCTCTTGTTGAGCTTAGTTTCGGCCATGTGGGCCTTAGGTCAAATAGTACTTTAGTTAGTCATTAAGTTAGTTAATTAGTAGGTTAGCTTTCAACCAAGAGAAACCCAATGGGCTGGCCGATTTTCCCTTAATGTTTTCCAAGCTTTATTAGGTTTAGTCAAGGCTATAAATAGCCCTAAAGCTGATGTTACATTTAGTTTTTGCGATATTACTAATAAAATTCCAGAATTTCGTCTTTCATTGAGGCAAATTCCTTTAGCTTGTGAAAACTAGTTTGAACTTCCTAGAGTTGATCCTAGGTGGTTTCCTTGACTTATCAATCAAGCACACACACTTGATTGTGGCATCCTCTACCGTTGAATCCGTCCTTGAGTGGTCCAAGTTTGGGTTCGACTCTATTGATCTTGCAATGTGCCCTCTAAAGATCTAGGGTTTGCTTCAGCGTGTCGTCTCCTTGGTTCCCGTGGATCAAGGAATCGTATCATCTGGTATCAGAGCTAGATAGAGGTATCACGTATATCCCTTTTTCTTGTTTTTGAGTCTTGAAATCGTTGAGAGTCACCAAAAAAAAAATCGGTACTATTCATTAAGTACTGTTCACCGATTACTACTCACCGTCACTGTTCACGTACTGTTCATCCGTGGGTACTATTCATCCGAACACAAAAATCTATTTGTGTGTTACCTTTTTATGTTTTATGTCTAGTTCAATAAAAAAAAAATTTCTGGTCGCTAGTTTTTGTTCTTGAAAGCCGAAATCAAAGTAGGGTTTCTTGACAAAGGGGTGTTGGGAATTTGTGTGTCTTGCACTAAACAAGGCTGTTTACCTTTGTTCTTGATAGTTTCTTGAATTTTCTGAAAATTCTTGGGTGAATCTTGAAGTATTGGGTTGGTATTCTTGGGTTCTTGAATTCTTGAAGTCAAAATTACCAAATCTTGAACAAACCAAACCCTAGTTCTTGTTTCTTGAAGTTGGGGCTGACCTTGTGCAAAAATCAAAATGAAACTCTTGTTGCTTGTTGAGATGCGAATTGAAAAAGAAGAAAAAGAAACCTGATTGCGTTACAAAAAAAAAAGTTGCGGCAACTAGGGTTTCTTCCTCTTTATGTTGCTGTTAGTTTTTGTCTTGTTCGAGGTCTAATTCTGGTTGGAGTTTTGTGTCGTTTGGGGTTGCAAAACAACCCAGCAAAAATAAAAAAAAAGAGGGGTGTTACTTACCTTGTTGTGTCGTGAATCATTGCTAGAATTTGTTTCTTTGGTGGCTGCCAAACCTATTTGCCTTTTGTCCTCGAACCCTTGTGTGTTCTTGCGAAACTTGAATACCAAAAGCATATTTGGGGAGTTCTTGAACTTCTTGATTAGCCTTCTTCAAATTCTTGAAAACAAATTTGGGAATTCTTGGGTTCTTGAAAACAAACTTCAATCTTTCTTGGCCAATTGTGAACTTGATCGAAACTCCAAGTTGTTGGACTGAAATCTGAGTTCTTGGGAAAAAAAAAGACTAGAGAGCCGTAAAAAGAAAGAAAGAAACGAAAAAGAGAAAAAAAAAAGGGAAAGGAAGTCGGCTCTAGTGTTTTACTTGGAAAGACAAGTCCTCTTCTTGATACACTTCTAATCCTAAAGCTATTGGGACTATGGTCAGCCAAAAAAATCAAGAAACCAAATCCAAACTTTCCTAAAACACCTTGATCTTCCCACATCAGCCCAAACAACTTCCCTAAAACCTTGTTTCCTAAAAATCAGCCGCCACCTATTACCCACTTGTTTCCAAAGTCGGTTGCAACCACAAGCACAAACCGAATTGGTTAATCTGCTAGGGGTGAAAGCCGCACCAATTGAGCACCCTAAGACAGCCACCTTACACCCCAATTTCGTTTCCAAAACCCCAAAGCCAACCCGCTACACCTTGACACCCCAAAACCAGCCCGCAATTTTGAATCGGTTGAGTATCACTTTGTGATCCGATTGGACTGCAATTTAAGGGCTGACCTATACACCAAAACAACACCCGAAATACCCCAAAACCCTGACCAAAAGGCCGCGAAACAGCAGCTCCACAAATTCCAGAAAATTTGGCCTTCGAGTAGAGTTTTCTAGGATTTTCAAATTTCAACCTTGAAGTCATTTGTCTTGCTTTCTTTTGAGTCGTTAGTTGTTGTTAGTCATAATCTGAATTGTAGCTCACGTCTAGGTCCTCATTCACCTCCATTCTTTGCTACTATCTCGTGTCACTTGTTGACTAGTCAAGAACGAACCTTGCGGTGACGCCTAGCTTGTTCAACCCGAGCAATTAGCAAGCCTAAGGAATTGTTTGGTGAGATTATTAGAGAGTGATACACTTGAGTGAAAACACGAGTGTGAGTGACCTATATATTGTATAAAAAAAAGAGAGAGGTAGTTGTTTTGTTTGTTTTTGCAGGTATGTCAAGTGGAATTGGAGACCAAACCATGGACCTAAAACTACATATGGAGGCCATGATGGAAGAATTCAAGCAGAGTTTGGATGAAGCTTTCGAGCCTCTTCATAGACGCCTTGCCCAAATGGTGAATAAGAATGTCAAGAGGAGGGGTTCTCCACAATTTCACCCCAACGTCCAACCTACCTCTTCAAAGTCAGTATATTCAAGGAGAAGGGAGGCGGTTCATTCGACAACAAAACATGCCAATACATTATCCATAGATGAAGGAGTTAGTAGAGTGTGGGAGACATATCAACAACTCCTCCAACAAAAAATTGAAAAAGAGCGAGTTGAGGGTGGTGGTGAGCATGCACTTAAGGTAAAAGTTGAGGAAAGTGTCAAAGAGAGAGAGAATGAACATTTAAAAGAGTTGAGTGTGGAAAATTTCATGCACGATTCTGCCATAGTGGAAAAACAAGAGAAAAAACCGACATCTATTATACAATCTAAGGATGTGAAGAGAACTTCTTATTGTACTAACCATCTTAACTTTGCATTGTCTTGTGTTTCTTGTTTTGTGCAGGTTAAGCAAAGTGCAATCGCCTTGGTCTTAAAATGCTCCATTCCTACATCCTTTAGAGAATTGAAGAGCTTTCATGGAGTTTGTGCTTTAAGTGTGGTATCTCTTTGTTATCAACAAGTGACCAATTTCTCACCTAGAGTTGATTTGTTTGTTGGTGATCCGAATGAAGTTTCAAAGGGAGTTTCTACACTTGAAACTTGTTATAAACTTCCTTCTTATTCCGTTGGTCCAAATTCAACCATTCATGACAAAAGGCTGATTAGAGAGCTTTGGAGTGGAACCTGGAATTTTCACAAGCTTTATACAAGATGTTTCTTGTCTTAGAGAATGTCGTTGTTCGAAAGTATCATAAGGCAGTCCAAGCGACATGTGACATGGCTGGTGCTCATTCATCTAGTCCCCACGTTGCTATCCTATAAGCGCACCAACATAGAGTTCCACTTTTTCCCAAGATTTGAGGACAAATCCTTTTCAAGAGGAGGGGAATGATGCAAATGAACAAGCTAACTATGGTGTTCACATAGACAAAGTTTGAGTTCCTCAAGGACCTATGACACGAGCACGAGTTAAGAGATTCAAGGAGTCGCTTCAAGCCTTAGTTCATGCCGTCCAAGCCCAAGAGAAACCGCCCATTGAAAGAATCAACATGGAAGATCCTTGCAAGACTACCAAGATATTGCTTACAATTGAAGGTGCAAGTGATCAAGCCTCAAAGGGAAGATTGGGCCTCGATTAAGTAGCTCTTGTTGAGCTTAGCTTCAGCCATGTGGGCCTTAGGTCAAATAGTACTTTAGTTAGTCAGTAGGTTAGCTTTCGGCCAAGAGAGACCCAATGGGCTGGCCGATTTTGCCTTAATGTTTTCCAAGCTTTATTAAGTTTAGTCAAGGCTATAAATAGCCCTAAAGCTGATGTTACATTTAGTTTTTGCGATATTACTAATAAAATTTCAGAATTTCGTCTTTCATTGAGGCAAATTCCTTTAGCTTGTGAAAGCTAGTTTGAACTTCCTAGAGTTGATCTTAGGTGGTTTCCTTGACTTATCAATCAAGCACACACACTTGATTGTGACGTCCTCTACCGTTGAATCCGTCCTTGAGTGGTCCAAGTTTGGGTTCGACTCCATCGATCTTGCAACGTGTCCTCTAAAGATCTAGGGTTTGCTTCCGCGTGTCATCTCCTTGGTTCCCGTGGATCAATGAATCGTATCAACTATGCACCGTGCGGTTGTATGCAAACTCAACATGGGGTAAGCACTCTTCCCAAGTTCGAATATTTTTTCTAATGATGGCACGTAAGAGTGTAGACAAGGTGCAGTTGACGACCTCAGTTTGGCCATTAGTTTGTGGGTGACGTAGTAGAAAAGAGTAATTTAGTACCCAATTTTTCCCACAAAGTTTTCCAAAAGTAACTCAAAAATTTGACATCCCTATCAGAGACAATTGTCCTAGGCATGCCATGCAATCTAATGATTTGTTTGAAAAACAAATCAGCAATGTGCGATGTATCATCTGTTTTATGACATGGTATAAAATGTGCCATTTTTCAAAAATCTATCAACAATAACAAAGATGCTATCATTACCCCTCTTTGACCTAGGTAACCCCAAAACAAAATCCATGGAAATGTCGGTCCAAGGTTCCTTAGGTACAGGTAAAGGACTATAGAGGCCATAGGGTTGAAATTTAGACTTAGCTTTGTGGCAAGTGATGCACTTAGCCACCATGCGTTCCACATCTCGCTTCATCCTTAGCCAATGGAAGTGTTCTTGAAGGATAGCTAAGGTTTTAGCCATGCCAAAGTGTCCCATCAATCCACCTCCGTGTGCTTCCCTAACAAGTAAAGAGCGAATAGAACAGTTAGATATACACACAGTCAATTGAGATAGAAGAGAAATCCATCAAGAATGTAGAATTTACCTTGAGTTGCTGAACCACAAGATTCATAAATACCTGAGAAGTCCGAGTCATTGGAGTATAACTCTTTAACTAACTCAAACCCTAATAACCTTGCATCAAGTTGAGTGAGTACAGAGTGACGGTGTGACAATGCATCAGCAACAACATTAGTTTTCCCAACTTTGTATTTAATGACATAAGGGAATGTTTCAATAAATGCAATCCACCTAACATGACGCTTATTCAACTTGTGTTGTGACTTAATGTGCTTAAGCGATTCATGGTCAGTATGTATAACAAATTCCCTTGGTCTCAAATAATATTGCCAAGTCTCTAAAGCATGAATCAAAGAGTACAACTCTTTATCATAAGCGGAATAATTCAAAGTTGCCCCATTGAGTTTTTCACTAAAGTATGCAATTGGTTTGAGACAACTCCAATACCCACCTCAGATGCATCAAACTCTATTTCAAATATCTTATCAAAACATGGTAATGCAAGTAGTGGTGCGTGTGTGAGTTGGTGTTTAAGCATTTGGAATGCACGCTCTTGAGTATCACCCCACACAAATTTCTCATTTTTCTTAATCACAGCAGTTAAAGGTGCAGCAATGGTACTAAAATGATGTGATACTCATTTGATACGATCTAGACAACCAATTCACCAACGGTTTAGGCAGCGGAAAATTTGACCCAAAACTAATCCCCGAGATAACGACGCTATTGATATTATCTCAACCCGTTATCTAACGAACTAGCGAACCAAATTGAAGGTAGCGGAACGCCACAACCAAGGAGTTACTTGATTGATAAGTTCAATTGAACAATTTGAGAAAGATTCTCAAATATTCAAAGAGACTCTCTTAGAAAGAGAAAGTGAAAGGCTCACGATTTTTATTAATGCAAAAAACTGCTCATGAAGGTCTCTTGCCTTGGCTATATATAGCCATACAACTTGAAAACCTAAAGTGACTTGAAAACCCTAACTCGGCCAGGCTAGGCCTTTGGGCCGATTCTACTACTCAAATCCACTATCTAATGATCAGCTTATAATCGACCCAATAAAGGCTTTAAGCTGGCCCAACATAACCCAATAAAAGCTAATTAACCAACTTAAGTAATAGTGAGCCTAAACTCTATAAATCGGATCCAACTCAACATGAGATCTTGGACCGAATTTATTCCTAGCAAATAAAATAGAAATCTGGAAAATAAACTACTAACTATTACTAAAAGATTCAATCTCTTGTAGCACAAAACATGGCCCATAAGCGGCCGATATTTCGCATCATTCCCCTCCTCTTGAAAAAGATTTGTCCTCAAATTGTGTTTGGAAATGAATGGTACTACAAGAGTTGGCAGTATGATACCTCAAATCTCCACATATTGGCTCTCTTAGAATGAATATACTTACATACGTCATGATTATTGTAATTCGGTGCACATGTCTCTTGGTCAACTTCATGAGGCTCTCAAACAAGGACATGCGCCAAGGTAGGAAAGAGCTTGTGTAAGGCTTGTGAAAATTCCAGGTTGCAATCCAAAACTCTCTAATTAGCCTTTGGTCATGGATTTTCACATTGGGACCTTGATTGTGCAAAGGTGTAAAATCCAGCACTAGTTGACATTGATTTGCATCATCTTGCATGGATAAAATGGGAGCAACTTGTTGCATGGATGAGGCACTAAACAACTCGTGGAGGACAGCTTTGGGATCTTGCGTGACACACAATTCTCATCTTCCAACATATAAGGTAGCAAACAATTGAATTCCACTTCATAAGGGTTACTCGAACTAGCACAAGTTGAAGTTGACAAATTGAGCACCTGGCCACCAGCTTTTGGATGTGTGAATAAGCATGAAAGATCACCACGTTTAGTTGGAATAAGCACGAAATCAGGTTGTAAGTCTTTAAGCAAAACTGGAAAATTTTGGACAGCTTTACAACCTACAAAAACAAAATAACCTTCAACTTGAAACAAATTAGAAATTGGATAAAGAAATAATGGTACATCATCAACTAAATGGTAAGAAGGTATAGAACAAGTTTTAAGTGCGAAAACTCCCTTGGACACTTCATTATTCCTTCCACCAATTGATTCAACTTGAGAAGGCATTGCTAGCCTTTTACACTTTCCTTCAAAATCTGCATGAGAAATACAAGTGTTAGGATGGAAATTATACTCAAAAGAAGGTGAAAATGATGAATGAACCATAGGTAGCAAATGAGAGTCAAAATTTGGAATTCTCCCTTCACGGTGGGTTTGAATTAATTCCCCTTTGGTATGGATAGATTTGAATTGAAATTGTCCCATGAGGTGTTCCCAAATAGATTTAACTCCTAGAAGACAAACTCCATGGAAACTAGTGAATTGTACGAGTGACTTTGGAATGGAGTATGGCATGACTAGCGTCACTTGACTTTGCTTAATCTGCATAAAAGAAGAAACACTAAACAAAGCAAAGGTAAATTCGTCAGGAAAACAATAAACCCTCACATTTTTGCTCAAAATCGGCTCACTCTTAGAATTTTTAATCTCTTTCTCATGCTCACTAGCTGAATTTTCCCTCTCATTATTCTCAACCTCTTTCTCCTTTTCAACTCCCTCGAATTTTACCTCTTCAGTCACAATTCCCTCATCTCGCTCTTTCTTCATACTATAACGCTCATGCTCACTCTTCAGGTATGCTAGATCAATACAAAGTTGCTTAGAATTAAGCGACACAAGCCTGGTACGACGGCAATTAAATGTGAAGGAATACTTATTAGTATATCCATCATATTTGACTTCTCGATTAAACATCCACCATTGTCCCAACAGCACATGCGTCACTTGAATAGGAACTACATCACACAACACCTCATCCACGTATTGGCCAATACGAAAAGGAACAAGTGTGTGTTTCATAACCCAAATATCACCACTATCACTATGCAACTTGTAAGGTCGAAGATGATCAATGGTTGGGAGATTCAATTTCTCAACCAAGACAGTACTTGCGAGGTTAACTTCACAACCCTTATCAATGGCTAAGCTGCAAACTTTATCCTTGATATGGCAACGTGTATAAAACCAATCATTTTTTTGAGCTTTGATGATTTCCAATTGCTCAGTTATCTCACGCAATGCCACAACATTTACTCCTTTAGGCACAAGATGGTGAAGCTCCAGTTGAGCATTCGTTTGTCTCATACTTTTATCACCTGTAAAACTCAACAAACATTAGTAGAAAGGCCTCACTCACTCCCTTACGTGTTTCGCTCACTCTCGTGTATCACTCAAGTGTTTTAAAACACTCTAATATCCTCACCACTCACTCTTCAAGTTCCTCGATTGCCCCCTTGAAGAAATCAGAAATTTCCTTCAAGTAGGTCAACCAAACTTCAATCAAGTCTCACCCAAAATGTGGCGTTTAATTTCTGGAATTTTTAGGGTTTATTGGACCGTCAAAGTGACTCAAGGAATGCTGTGAAAACTTGCTAAAAATTACCAGATTTAGTCCGCAAACGGTAGCCCACGAATTGGAAGAGTTTAATTTAGACAAGGACTCGATTTGGAAGCTAACAACTAATTGAAGTCCTAGATTGGTTTGGACTCCTTATGGACACTTCTAAGCACGAAAAACAATCTAAAAAAGGACTCAAAACACTAGTGTATATGGCTGGACAGAATACCAATTTCGACCAAACAATAATCAAGATGGCAGAATTTTGTTGGATCCTAGAGTGACTCTACCCGATTTTGCACTTGGCTGTATTTTTTGGAGTTGTAAGTAAGGTTTAATGGGTGGTGTTTTGGGTGCTTTAGTGGTTGAATTTCTGGTTTCTCATGGGTACAAAGGTGACCAATCAGAATTTGGTAATTTGAGTTCAACTAGGATTTGTTTTGCAAACCCAAGTCAACTTGGTTTCCAAATTCAAGTTGGTTTCCTTTTTGTTTTCTACTTGTGATCCGATTTTGTTTCCTTTTTTTTTCTTGCGTTTTCTTTTCTTTTTTTTTTGTAACGCAATCAGATTTCTTTTTCTTCTTTTTCAATTCAGATCACAACAACAAATAAGAATTTCGTTTGGATATTTGCACAAGATCAGCCCCAATTTCAAGAAACAACAACTAGGGTTTGGTTTGTTCAAGATATGGTGATTTTGACTTCAAGAATTCAAGAACCCAAGAATACCAACCCAATACTTCAAGATTCAACCAAGAATTCCAGAAAATTCAAGAAATTATCAAGATTCCCAAGAAAAAAAGGTAAACAGCCTTCTTTGTAGTGCAAGACACAAAATTTCCCAACACCCTTTGTCAAGAAACCCTAGTTTGAACGTTGGATTTCAAGAACCCGCTATGCAATCTAAGAACTTCAAGAAATTACCAAGCAAATTACAAGGAGCAAGAACAACAAGAAACAAACACAAGGTATGGGAAAAATATTTTTTTTTCGGATGAACAGTAACCGCGGATGAACAGTGTCGGTGAACAGTACGATGAACAGTGACTTTTTTGTTTTTTTTGAAGACACACGAAAATAGATTTGAAAAGACAAGACTATATGATTCAACACAAAAGAAAAGAAGGATATAACCTGGTGGTTGTCGACTAGCTCTGATTACCAACTGATGTGATACTCATTTGATACGATCTAGACAACCAATTCACCAACGGTTTAGGCAGCGAAAAATTTGACCCAAAACTAATCCCCGAGATAACGAACGTTATTGATATTATCTCAACCCGTTATCTAACGAACTAGCGAACCAAATTGAAGGTAGCGGAACGCCACAACCAAGGAGTTACTTGATTGATAAGTTCAATTGAACAATTTGAGAAAGATTCTCAAATATTCAAAGAGGCTCTCTTAGAAAGAGAAAGTGAAAGGCTCACGATTTTTATTAATGCAAAAACTGCTCATGAAGGTCTCTTGCCTTGGCTATATATAGCCATACAACTTGAAAACCTAAAGTGACTTGAAAACTCTAACTCGGCTAGGCTAGGCCTTTGGGCCGATTCTACTACTCAAATCCACTATCTAATGATCAACTTATAATCGACCCAATGAAGGCTTTAAGCTGGCCCAACATAACCCAATAAAAGCTAATTAACCAACTTAAGTAATAGTGAGCCTAAACTCTATAAATCGGATCCAACTCAACATGAGGTCTTGGACCGAATTTATTCCTAGCAAATAAAATAGAAATCTGGAAAATAAACTACTAACTATTACTAAAAGATTCAATCTCTTGCTGTCCAAAACATGGCCCATAAGCAGCCCATATTTTGTATCATAAAATCTTTGACAAACCGTCTATAAAAACTGGCGAGTCCATGAAAGCTGCGCACCTCACCCACCATGCTTGGAGTCGGCCATTCTTGGATGGTTTTGACTTTCTCCTCGTCCACCTTGATTCCCTGTTTACTCACAACAAAACCTAGAAAGACAAGTTGATCAGTACGAAAGGAGCACTTCTGAAGGTTAGCGTAGAGCTTTTCCCTTCGAAATACATCAAGAACAAGCTTAACATGCTCAACATGTTCATCTAGACTCCTACTATAAATCAAGATGTCATCAAAATAGACAACTACAAATTTTCCTAGAAATGGACGAAGCACATGGTTCATCAAGCTCATGAATGTATTAGGTGCATTAGTTAGACCAAATGGCATAACTAACCACTCGTACTGGCCATGTTTGGTTTTAAAGGCTGTTTTCCTTTCGTCCCCCTCTTTTATTCTAATTTGATGGTATCCACTTTTTAAATCAATTTTTGTAAAGATAACAGCACCATATAGTTCATCTAGCATATCATCAAGTCTAGTAATAGAGTGATGATATTTTACCGTTATTGCATTCACAACCCAACAGTCAGTGCACATTCGCTAACTTCCATCCTTTTGAGGCACCAAGATGACGGGAACTGCCCATGGACTCAAGCTTTCCCGCACCCATCCTTTGGTTAGGAGCTCATCGATTTGGCGTTGTAGCTCCTTGGTCTCATCTAGTCCCATTTTGTAGGCTGGCTTGTTAGGAAGTGGGGTGCCTGAAACTAGGTTGATTTGATGCTCAATTCCCCTTATTGGTGGTAGTCCATTTGGGATCTCATCGGGGAAGACATCTTCGTTTCCTGCAAGAGAGAGACAATACTAGATGGGAAAGTGTTAGTAAGATCACGTGTAATAACCAACACCTCTTTGCACAAAAGTACAAAGATAGGTGTATTAACACTCAAAGCTTTTCTCATAGGTTTTGCCTTCTCTCTTTTCTTTCCTCTTTGGCCGGCTCACCATATGCCTTTTTCCTCTCAATTTTCTGGGCCTTATCCTCTTCTTTCAAGCCCTCGACTTTTTCTTTCTTTTTCTTTTCATTCTCGAGCTCACTCTCCTTTATCAAGTTTTCTTGATCTTCACGAACTTGGCTAAGAGTTAGTGGCACAAGAACAATCCTCTTGTCGCCTTGCTTGAAGGAGTATTTGTTGGTAACACCATCGAATGTAACTCCCTTGTCAAATTGCCACGGTCTCCCCAATAATAAGTGGCATGCTTGCATAGGGACCACGTCGCATAGTACCACGTCCTCATACTTCCCAATTCGAAAAGGTACTTGGACTTGCTTGATGACATGAACATCCCCACTATCGTTCAACCATTGCAAACGATAAGGTGTTGGATGTCGTAGAGTGGGTAGTGCTAGTTTCTCCACCATTAAGGCACTAGTGACATTAGCACAATTACCTCCATCTATGATCAAGCTACATACCTTGCCTTTGATGTAGCAACGGGTGTAGAAAATGTTCTCCCTTTGTGCATGGTCAGCGGCCTTTACTTGAGTTGCTAAGGCTCGTCTAACAACGAGTCCAACTCGCTCATTGACGGGCAATGCTTCCTCTTCTTCCTCAAGTGATGGCATCTCCTCCTTTTCATCCTCATCATCGGTGAGAAACTCACCATTTGGCAAGATGATCATAGTGCATTGGTTTGGGCATTGACTAGCGATGTGCCCTCGGCCTTGGCACTTGAAACACTTGGTATCTCGATTTCGTCCCGTGCTCGACTCAATGGCAGTCCTTGGTGTTGCCTTAGACTCCCACTTAGTCATGTCCGGCCTCGGTCTTGATGGGGTAGAACTACTCGCCCCTTTGTCTTCCTTCTTTGGCGGTGTAGTGCGAGAATAAGAGGGTGACAAGTTGGTGTAACTCCTAGGCTGACCCCTCCTCTTAATCCTCCTTTCGATCTTGATGGCTTTCTCCACCAAGTCCCCAAGCTCCACATAGTGGTGTAACTCCACTTGTTCAGTGATTTCGGACCTTAATTCGTTCAAGAAGCGCGCCATTGTCGCCTCTCGATCCTCCGTAATATCCGCCCGCAACATGAGTATCTCCATCTCCTTGTGATAGTTCTCGATGCTTCGAGCTCCTTGATTGAGGGTTTGAAGCTTTTGGTACAAGTCACGGTAGTAGTGATTTGGTACGAAACGCTTCCTCATTAGTCGTCTCAATTCGGTCCAAGTTTGTATGGCTGGTTCACCACTCCTCCTCCGACTAATGGCGATTTGATCCTACCACACAACGGCGTAGTCGGTGAATTCGACGACGGCCAACTTAACCTTTTGCTCCTCCGAGTAGGTATTGCAATCGAAGACAAGTTCAATCCGCTTCTCCCACTCCAGTTATGCATCGGGGTCCGATCGTCCTTGGAAGGGAGGAATCTTCAGTTTTATGCCCGGAATATGGTCACTTGGTGGTCTAGTATCTCGCTTGGACCTCCTTTGGTTAGTTTCATAGTCGTTGTCCGAATTAGAGTCACTAGACTCATGTGCATGCATTTTTCTTCGGCTGCCTTTGGAGCCTCCTTAGGACAACTCTAGACTATCAATGCGTTGGTGCATCAATTCGAGCTTTTGGTCCATCATGCGTCCCAATTCGCCTTTTATTGCCTCTATAAAAAGTTTAAGATCAAAAGCTTGGGAGCTTACTCCTCCCTCGTTAGTCATGGTGAGGTATAAAGTATGAATGAAAAGAAGCAAAGTTTACCTCGCACACTTCCTCACGTGTATACTCTCGCTCTCGTGTTTAATCACTCTATTGAACTCACCAAGGTGTTTTCAAGGCTCCTCGGTTAACTCCTTGAAGAAGTTAGAACTCCTTCTAGAGTTGTTCAACTTACCAACCAAGATCACAAGATTGTAGCAATTGAAAAGATGAAGACTAACCAATACTCGATGACGACTCAAGTTGAATTTTTAAGGATCGTAAACAAGACTCTATCGAGAGATTGACTCTTGTTTTGCTGGAATTCTGGTTCGTTGCTCTCTTGAGGTATCCGGATAGTTTGTTGTGGAGTTTTTTTGGTGTCTTTAGGGTGTCCAAGTGGTGTGGTTTTTCAGCCCTTGACTGTCAACTAGTTCGGCTCACAATGGTTGTGCAACCGAAGTGGGGAACAAGGGCTAAAAGGCGGTTTTTGTTTTAGGAAACTGGTTTGTTGTTTTGGGAACAAGGTTTTGGATAAGGTTGTTAGATCTGATGTGGGAGGGATTAAGGTGTTTTAGGAAGGTTTGGATTTGATTTCTTGGTTCTAATCTCCTACAACCATGGAATATCTAAGGGTAATATCTGTTCTAATCTCCCCTCTCTCTCAGAAGTAAATAGTTTAGTGAAAAAAATCCACCACAAAATGCTTAATTCCTCTAGATCTTCAATCATGCCCCAACATCCAATTTAATTCTAGAAATAAAATTCATAATCCTCCTTTTTTGTACAATAGAATGGAAAAAAGCAGTATTTGCATCACCCACCTGAATCTACTGAATTGCCGACTTTTGCTGTTAATATTCATATTTAATAGAAAAAGCTCTTGCATGATCAGCCCTTGCCTCCCCTAGCTTTGTTCTCAACACATCATGATGCGGATACGGGTGCGCAACAACTTCAACCTTGGGTCAAGGATCCTTTGGTCAACATTGGTGGTCCGATGACAAGATCAAGATCCAAGAGGGTGAAGGAAGCTTTACGAGTCTTGATCATTCACCATACAAGCAAGGAGCAAGCTAAGTTTGAAGATTTGGTGGACCATGAAGTTACCTTGTTCACCTTGTACGTTTGAAGTGAAAGAATGATCTCATACTTGTTAGCTTAGTTAGTAGTTGTTTTAATGCTGCCTAGTTTAGTAGTTGTTAACCGCACAAAGGACATGTTGTCCTCTAGTTTTAATCCTTTTAGTAGTTTTATTAATTATTGGGCCGAATTCGGCCCACATAAAGAGCCAGCTCTTTATGGCTTCCCGATAAGGCCCAATAATTAATAAACTACTAAAAGGATTAAAACTAGAGGACAACATGTCCTTTGTGCGGTTAACAACTACTAAACTAGGCAGCTTTAAAACAACTACTAACTAAGCTAACAAGTATGAGATCATTCTTTCACTTCAAACGTACAAGTGAACAAGGTAACTTCATGGTCCACCAAATCTTCAAACTTAGCTTGCTCCTTGCTTGTATGGTGAATGATCAAGACTCGTAAAGCTTCCTTCACCCTCTTGGATCTTGATCTTGTCATCGGACCACCAATGTTGACCAAAGGATCCTTGACCCAAGGTTGAAGTTGTTGCGCACCCGTATCCGCATCATTCCCTCTTTCCTCGAAAAGATTCGTCCTCGAATCTTGAAAGTCTCCTCTTGAAAGTGATTTGTCCACAAATCGAGGTGCGCTTAAAGGACAGCAATGTTGGAAATAGATGAGTGACTATGAGCCACGTTGCATGTCGTTTGGTCAACTTCGGGAAGCTCTCAAACAAGGACATGCGCCAAGGTAGGAAAGAGCTTGTGTAAAGCGTGTGAAAATCGCAAGTGGCAATCCAAAACTCTCTAATTAGCCTTTGATCATGGACCTTGATTGTGCAAAGGTGAAAAATCCAGCACTAGTTGACATTGAATTGAATCATCTTGCATGGATAAAATGGGAGCAACTTGTTGCATGGATGAGGCACTAAACAACTCGTGGAGGACAGCTTTGGGATCTTGCGTGACACACAATTTCTCATCTTCCAACATATAAGGTAGCAAACAATTGAATTCCATTGCATGAGGGTTACTCGAACTAGCACAAGTTGAAGTTGACAAATTGAGCACTTGGCCACCAGCTTTTGGATGTGTGAATAAGCATGAAAGATCACCACGTTTAGTTGGAATAAGCACGAAATCAGGTTGTAAGTCTTGAATCAAAACTAGAAAATTTTGGACAGCTTTACAACCTACAAAAACAAAATAACCTTCAACTTGAAACAAATTAGAAATTGGGTAAAGAAATAATGGTACATCATCAACTAAATGGTAAGAAGGTATAGAACAAGTTTTAAGTGCGAAAACTCCCTTGGACACTTCATTATTCCTTCCACCAATTGATTCAACTTGAGAAGACATTGCTAGCCTTTTACACTTTCCTTCAAAATATGCATAAGAAATACAAGTGTTAGGATGGAAATTATACTCTAAAGAAGGTAAAGATGATGAATGAACCATAGGTAGCAAATGAGAGTCAAAATTTGGAATTCTCCCTTCATGGTGGGTTTGAATTGATTCCCCTTTGGTATGGACAGATTTGAATTGAAATTGTTCCATGAGGTAATCCCAAATAGATTTAATTCCTAAAAGACAAACTCCATGAAAACTAGTGAATTGTACAAGTGACTTTGGAATGGAGCATGGCATGACTAACTTCACTTGACTTTGCTTAATCTGCGCAAACGAAGAAACACTAAACAAAGCAAAGGTAAGTTCGTTAGGAAAACAATAAGCCCTCACATTTTTGCTCAAAATCAGCTCACTTTCTCTTTTTTTCTTCCTTTTTACCACTCATCTCATCAGATTTTTCCATCGCTTTATCTAGCTTAACGCCCGCGATTGTTTTCTCATTATCAACCTCCTCAACAAATGGTTCAATAGGATGAGATACTCCTTTGTTGGGAATAGGGTCAGCTACTTCCTTCTCAGAAAACTCACTTTGATAGCATCCACTTGACTCCATTTGTTTTTGGTGTAGAAGACGTTGATATGTCTCCCAAAATGACTCCGCATGAGGTGGTTCAACTCTAGGTTTAGGCCTAGAAAATGTTGAATGAACCTTCTTATCACCTCTTGTATAAACCGGCTTTAAAGAGGTAGTTTGCATGGAACCCCTCCTCTTGAGAGATTCGTTCTCTCGTTTGGGTTTATGTTTGTGTTCCCTCGCTCCCCTTTGGCTTTTCCTTGATCGAAATGAGGTGTTGGAATGATATCCCTCATCATCAACATCATGATCATCATTCTGAACACTTGAAACCCTATTGTGTGTATCTCCGGTACCTCGCATCTCAATGGCAGCCAACCTGTCGGATAATTGTGTCATCACAAATTCACGTCTCTCCGCTTGTTTTCGAAGAGCTTGGAGCACCAATTTGATTGACACATCGGCCTCAGACGGCTCGGGTATGTTCCCCTCCTGAGACATATTGTCAAACCTGCAAAACAAGTGTATCCTAGTCTACCTTGCAAAGCACTCGTGTATCACTCAAGGAAAAACACACTCACTCTCAATTTTCCTTCTCAAAGTTCTTAAAACAACTCAAACTCTCAAAAATTCCAAAATTAAGAACTCAAGAAAAACCAAACAACTCAAGACTTAAGAAAAAAGTGAATGAATAAAAAAATGCCCTATAAGCAAGTAATAAAACACAAAGCAGAAATTTTGTAAATCCTAGAAACCCTAGAATTCGTACCTTGTCATGCTGAAAATTTAGTTTGCTGTTAGGTGGGTGTTTAGGGGGTAATGTCACGTGTGGTAGTTGGTTATTGGTGACAAAAATCGGATGGAAGGGGTAAAAAATGGAAAGTTTAGGTTGTTTAAGGTGTGAACACAAAAGGATTAGGGTGGGTAGGTGTGAACAGGTGCGTTCGCATTCGGTCCGTCCTTTCCAAAATATAGAAACTTTAATCTAATCAGATTTTGGAAGTCCTTTTCAATCAAGATTTGGAATCTTTCTTTGGATATGATTGAGACTTTCCAATTAACAACTTCCAACCTTAATCCAACAAGAATTTGGAAACCAATAACAATTCGAATTTGGAAACGATTCCCCTCTTTTCTTTTCCTTTTTTACACAAGAACTTCAAGATTCACGATATCTTGGTTCAACAATCTCAAGTTATGGTTCACACAATCAAGATATTCAAGAATGTCAAGAACTTCAAGATTGCTTTCAAGAATTTCAGGAAACGACAACGGGTATTGCAAACAAAATTCTCAGCAATTAACAATCAAGAATTGAAAGGTACGTGACACACAAACTAGAAACCCTAAGAAACAGAGACAAATAAGATTTTTTTTACTCGGATGAACAATACGTGAACAGTATTCACTACAGTATTTATTTATTTTTTGACAAAATACACAAACTAACAAGATATGAGCAATTTCAATTGAAAGAGAATTAACCTGATGCTCCTGATACCAACTGATGAGCAACCCTAGGGGAAGACCCTTCTAGAACCTCCCAACTTGTAATATCAGAGTTGGACCTTTTCTCCCAATGGAAATTGAACGCGATTGTTCTCATGAACTCAAGACCTCTGACACACGAAGGTAATCAGCAACCTTAAGCAAATAATGATGGATGAAGAGACACCACGATTAGGGAACAAACTAATCGATAAAGTCTGATTTGAATCCTAAGCTTTGAACTCAAGAATTCAAGAGTAAGTTCGATTAAGAACTTGAAGGAAAATTCCTCACGATTTCTGGTTGTAATATTCGTCCCTTTTACTCGTACAAGAGATGCCTTTTTATAAGCTGGAACTAGGGCAAATTCGGCCCACATAAACTCACCTACCTAAACTAGGAATAGGAATTCGCCCACATAAAGAGCCAGCTCTTTATGGCTTCCCGATAAGGCCCAATAATTAATAAAACTACTAAAAGGATTAAAACTAGAGGACAACATGTCCTTTGTGCGGTTAACAACTACTAAACTAGGCAGTTTTAAAACAACTACTAACTAAGCTAACAAGTATGAGATCATTCTTTCACTTCAAACGTACAAGTGAACAAGGTAACTTCATGGTCCACCAAATCTTCAAACTTAGCTTGCTCCTTGCTTGTATAGTGAATGATCAAGACTCGTAAAGTTTCCTTCACCCTCTTGGATCTTGATCTTGTCATCGAACCACCAATGTTGACCAAAGGATCCTTGACCCAAGGTTGAAGTTGTTGCGCACCCGTATCCGCATCATTCCCTCTCTCCTCGAAAGGATTCGTCCTCGAATCTTCAAAGTCTGTATCAAAGTCAAACGGAGATAGGTCAGACACATTAAAATATGCACGTATGCCATACTCACTTGGAAGTTCCAATTTGTAGGCATTGTCATTTATCCTCTCCAGGACACGAAATAAAATCATGAATGGGGGATCCGGATCATATCATTCCCCTCCTCTTGAAAGCGATTTGTCCACAAATCGACGGTGCGCTTAAAGGACAGCAATGTTGGAAATAGATGAGTGACTACGAGCCATGTTGCATGTCGTTTGGTCATCTTCGGGAAGCTCTCAAACAAGGACATGCGCCAAGGTAGGAAAGAGCTTGTGTAAGGCATGTGAAAATCCCAGGTGGCAATCCAAAACTCTCTAATTAGCCTTTGGTCATGGATTTTCACATTGGCACCTTGATTGTGCAAAGGTGTAAAATCCAGCACTAGTTGACATTGATTTGCATCATCTTGCATGGATAAAATGGGAGCAACTTGTTGCATGGATGAGGCACTAAACAACTCGTGGAGGACAGCTTTGGGATCTTGCGTGACACACAATTCTCATCTTCCAACATATAAGGTAGCAAACAATTGAATTCCACTTCATGAGGGTTACTCGAACTAGCACAAGTTGAAGTTGACAAATTGAGCACCTGGCCACCAGCTTTTGGATGTGTGAATAAGCATGAAAGATCACCACGTTTAGTTGGAATAAGTACGAAATCAGGTTGTAAGTCTTTAAGCAAAACTGGAAAATTTTGGACAGCTTTACAACCTACAAAAACAAAATAACCTTCAACTTGAAACAAATTAGAAATTGGGTAAAGAAATAATGGTACATCATCAACTAAATGGTAAGAAGGTATAGAACAAGTTTTAAGTGCGAAAACTCCCTTGGACACTTCATTATTCCTTCCACCAATTGATTCAACTTGAGAAGGCATTGCTAGCCTTTTACACTTTCCTTCAAAATATGCATAAGAAATACAAGTGTTATGATGGAAATTATACTCTAAAGAAGGTAAAGATGATGAATGAACCATAGGTAGCAAATGAGAGTCAAAATTTGGAATTCTCCCTTCATGGTGGGTTTGAATTGATTCCCCTTTGGTATGGACAGATTTGAATTGAAATTGTTCCATGAGGTGATCCCAAATAGATTTAATTCCTAAAAGACAAACTCCATGAAAACTAGTGAATTGTACAAGTGACTTTGGAATGGAGCATGGCCATGACTAACTTCACTTGACTTTGCTTAATCTGCACAAACGAAGAAACACTAAACAAAGCCAAAGGTAAGTTCGTTAGGAAAACAATAAGCCCTCACATTTTGCTCAAAATCAGCTCACTTTCTCTTTTTTCTTCCTTTTTACCACTCATCTCATCAGATTTTTCCATCGCTTTATCTAGCTTAACGCCCGCGATTGTTTTCTCATTATCAACCTCCTCAACAAATGGTTCAATAGGATGAGATACTCCTTTGTTGGGAATAGGGTCAGCTACCTCCTTCTCAGAAAACTCACTTTAATAGCATCCACTTGACTCCATTTGTTTTTGGTGTAGAAGACGTTGATATGTCTCCCAAAATGACTCCGCATGAGGTGGTTCAACTCTAGGTTTAGGCCTAGAAAAATGTTGAATGAACCTTCTTATCACCTCTTGTATAAATCGGCTTTAAAGAGGTTGATTGCATGGAACCCCCTCCTCTTGAGAGATCCGTTCTCTCACTTGGGTTTATGTTTGTGTTCCCTCGCTTCCCTTTGGCTTTCCTTGATCGAAATGAGGTGTTGGAATGATATCCCTCATCATTCGCATCATGATCAGCATTCTGAACACTCGAAGCCCTATTATGTGTATCTCCGGTACCTCGCATCTCAATGGCAGCTAACCTATCGGATAATTGTGTCATCACAAATTCATGTCTCTCTGCTTGTTTTCGAAGAGTTTGGAGCACCAGTTTGAGTGACACGTTGGTCTCAGACGGCTCGGGTTTGTTGAATGAACCTTCTTATCACCTCTTGTATAAATCGGCTTAAAGAGGTTGATTGCATGGAACCCCTCCTCTTGAGAGATCCGTTCTCTCACTTGGGTTTATGTTTGTGTTCCCTCGCTTCCCTTTGGCTTTTCCTTGATCGAAAATGAGGTGTTGGAATGATATCCCTCATCATTCGCATCATGATCAGCATTCTGAACACTCGAAACCCTTTTATGTGTATCTCCGGTACCTCGAATCTCAATGGCAGCTAACCTATCGGATAATTGTGTCATCACAAATTCATGTCTCTCCGCTTGTTTTCGAAGAGTTTCGAGCACCAGTTTTGAGTGACACGTCGGTCTCAGGACGGCTCGGGTATGTTCCCCTCCTGAGACATATTGTCAAACCTGCAAAACAAGTGTATCCTAGTCTACCTTGCAAAGCACTCGTATATCACTCAAGGAAAAAACACACTCACTCTCAATTTTCCTTCTCGAAGTTCTTAAAACAACTCAAACTCTCAAAAATTCCAGAATTAATTACCCTATAAGCAAGTAACAAGACACAAAGCAGAATTTTTGCAAATCCTAGAAAAACTCTACCCGAAGCTGGAACTTTTTGAGCTGCTCTTTTGCTGAGTTTCTGGTCAGTATTTGGAGGGTAAGTGGTGCTTTTGGGGTGCTCAAATAATGCAAAAACCAGTCCTCAAATTTCAGTCAAATTGGTTCGCAAAAACTAGCTAAACCGATTTTAGAAACTCAAGAATTCAAAGACGGTTTTGGCTAAGGTGTTTGTGGGTAGTTTAGGTTTGGTTTTGGAAACTGATTTGGGTGTGTTTGGGGCTAGTTAGGTTGTTTGGGGTCGTTGGAATTCAATCAAGATTGGAAACTCAAGATTTGGAAACTAATCAAGATTTGGGAAACCAATCAAGAATTGGAAACTCAAGATTTGGAAACCTAATTTCCTTTGTGTGAGAGCCGATTCCTTCTCTTCTTCCTTTTTTTTTGTTTTTTTATTTTTTTTTGCTTTGGCTCTTCAAGGAACACAAATTCAGGTCCACACCAACAAGTTCAAGAAACGGTGAAAGGTTATGCAAATTCCAAGAAAAACCCTAGTTCTTGATTTATTGTTCAGGAACTTTCAAAACAAGACTTGGTGGTCCAAGAACTTCAAGAATTTTGTTCAAGAAGCTCAAGAACTTCCCCCAAATTATGTTGTGGGTGTCCAAGGTTTGCAAGAACAACAACCAAGACTCAAAGAAATAGGCAAAACAGAATTTCAGCAATACTCAAAAGAAAATTCCAGCAACTTGGACACTAAAACAATATAAGGTACGTGACTTTTTTCTTTTTGTTTTTAAACCCTAACAACCCAAACACAAGTATAACAGACCGAAGAACGAAATTTGGACAGAAAACACAAAAAGACAACACCCAAATAGATTTTTTGTGTTCGGATGAACAGTACCGCGGATGAACAGTACGTGAACAATGACGGTGAACAGTGCAATGAATAGTGATGGGTGAACAGTATTCACTACAGTATTTTTTTTGACAAAAGACACAAACTAACAAGATATGAGCAACTTCAATTGGAAAGAGAATTAACCTGATGCTCTGATACCAACTGATGAGCAACCCTAGGGGAAGACCCTCCTAGAACCTCCCAACTTGTAATATCAGAGTTGGATCTTTTCTCCCAATGGAAATTGAACTTGATTGTTCTCATGAACTCAAGACCTCTGACACACGAAGGTAATCAGCAACCTTAAGTAAATAATGATGGATGAACAAGATCCAAGAGGGTGAAGTTGTTGCGCACCCGTATCCGCATCACATCATCCCTCTTAGAATCATACTCCCTTTCACATTCTTGCAAAAATTTCTCTGCTTGTTTAACTTTAGAAAAAATGTTACCAAAACAATCTCTACACCACTGACATAAACGCCTCCTAGCATTCATAAGTTTCTAAAACAAATTCTCTATTCCCATAGCAGAAATAGATTTATCCCATTCCGAATGAACAATGTAAGGAAAATTAACTTGTTTATGCCAAATGTTCAATTATCTCAATGAAGAGGACCGATGAAAAGCAAATCCATATTTGATCAACAAAGGCACATGATCAGAACGACCACACACCAAATGCAAAATATGAGTAGATTCATAAGCAGCAGCCCATGCACTATTTTATTACAACTCGATCAAACCTCTACCAAATAGTTCCATTAGTCCAAGTAAAAGGCTACCCATCAAAAGGCACATTTGATAGAGAACAGTTAAACAAGGTTGCATTAAATTCTTCCATATTTTTTCTATTTGCTGAAGAACCCCCAACCCTTTCATTTACAGCCAAAATAACATTAACATCAGTTGCTGCAAGCCAAAGACTCTTCCTACCAACTCTAGTACACTTAGCATAAATGGCTGAGAAGAAATTTTAATATATATGATTTGTTCTACATACTCTTGAAAGGATAAAGAAAAATCATCATCCCAAAATACCTAAATCTTCCCATCAAGAAAACCTAAGCCTTATTGAAATGTAGAAAAGTACGAACAATTGAGAAAATATAAATAGAAGATATTGGGTTCAAGCAATTCCATTTCCAACAATTTCACTAGTTTTTGGAACATAAATCACGCATATAACGTTTGGGAATCTCTCTTGGAAACACCACTAACATTCCAAACAATTGCACTAAATGGATTTATCATGAGAAAATAAGGAAGACTTAACTTGAGAATGAAAAGCCAATAATTTATTGTTGTAATTCAGGGATCAAGCAATTTTAGGTTTAGATCCACCACACCAAAATCTTGCAATTTTTTATCCATAATCCCTTTAAACTGTGCAAGATCATGTTTAGAAATGACCAAATCCTGCATATTCCAAAAGAATTTCTCCTTACAACACGCGAACTTCTATCTTGAGGGCAAAAACATTGGCGAAACAGACAATGATACACCACATTTATTCACGTGTACTCGAAGATCATCCTTTGTCTAGTTTTCCAAAATAGCAAAGAAGTTAGTCACTTTCACGTTTCGATTATCCAAACTTGATGACTCTTCTACATTAATTTTTGGATCAGTAAATCACCCTCCACCAAATCAACTGTGGCAGATTTAATAATACCCGAAGGTTCACGTTCAACCTCCTGCATAATATCAACAATTCTCCCAATGTACCATCATGCAGGGTATTCCCTGGAACAACTTTTGCCGTAGGTCCTTGTGGAATATTATCACCACCCTTATTGACTCCAACTTGTGAAAATTTGAGTGTAGAAGTTCTGTACCCCAACCTAGCTCCATTGTTGGTTCACAAATTACCAAAGGTCTTTGACAAAAATCAACAAGCCTTGGTTGAGAGTCTTCCATCAATATCCCTTTCCCTATATCCTTTGAAACTTGCTCTTGCAAAATGAGAGCCTCTTCCTCCTTAGCAACAATAATTGCTTGATCCTTTAATAAGTTATTATCTTATCTGCCACCTCAGTAGCCCTTTGAACAATGCCACCATCCTGATCATAATTAGGAACTTACTTTGAAAGCAAAATTTGTTCCTTCGGAACATATGTCTGCTTCAGTTGATCACTAACCACAGGATTAATTTAGCTAGGTGCAAATAGGGTTTATCTTAAAGCAATGATCTTCTAAATGTCCAATTTGTTCACAAAAATTACAAAATTCAAGCCAAATTTCGTACCTAATTTTTTGCTAAAAACCATGATTCCCGTCTCTAATCTAAATCTGACAAATAGGAGTTTTAGAAATATCCAACTCAAAAACAAGCTTAGCAATAGAAGGATGGTGAAAATCCCTTGTAGCCATGTCAACTTGTAACGATCGATCTAACAAAGACCCTAACTCATTCAAATATTTCATATTAAAAAATGTAAAGGCAATTTTGGAAACAAAACCCAAATAAGGGCAATTGAAGGCTCTTGATTTGTGTTAAAATCTACCATCCACTTCAAAATTATCATAGGCGAATTTTGAACAAATCATGTTCTCTGCAAAACAAAAACCCATGTATAGTCCTCTTCAAGCGTAGGACAAAGAATCACATAAAAAGAATCCAAAAGACCCATCGGAGAAGCCCCTCTAAGCTCTAACATAATGATAAATTTCTGGATAACCTCCATATGTGAGGACTCATATTTTTATTCTTAATTTAACCTATTTAAAATTATTTGCATGGGTGTTATTTAATTTTATTATTTTAGCATGAATTTTACTCAAATCGTATTTTTATCGTTTACGTGTCAAAAATTTTCAAAAGTCGCACCGACGCGATTAATTGGAGATTTGGGGAATTTATTTTGGACTAGTAAGAATGAGTATTAGTGGTGCAAGAGAAACTACCTTGGAAGATTAGTATTTGAGTGTAGCAAACAAGAAGGAAATTTGTAGTACATGACACTATTGAACTACTATTCATAGTTGACCTTCTCAACCACCAAAAAGCTAGCTTTCCACTCAACCTCACATCATAACGCAACTCCATCTCCTCTCATTTTCTCTCTCTAGTGGCCGGCCCTTAAGCTCCAAAAGAAAGGAAGAAAAGCTCCAACTTTCTTCACCAATCTTGCCCCAAGAATCCATACAAAACTCTCAAAACCTTTGGAAGTTGATCTAGCTAGAAGAAAGCTCCTACCTTGTGGTGATTCTTGGTAGATTGGTGGTGCATAGCTTGGCTCTAACTAGGGTTCAAGAAGCTTTGAAGAGGTAACAAGTTTCACTTCCCTTGATCTTTAGTTGTATGCAACAGTTAGTAGTGGTTATTGGTTGTTATGTAAGGATATTTGAAACCCTAACCAAAGCTAAGCTAGATGACTTGAGGAAACCCTTGTTTTCTTGCTTTATTTTTAGGTAGATGTCTTGAGGTGACTATTAGGTAGCGGACTTTAGGATTCTTGCTTGTTTGGTGGTTATTCTTGTGGTTTATGGCTTGATTTCTTGGCTGAAAGTTGGAGAGAAAACTTGAAGAGGAAGAGGGGAGGTGCTGTCCGAAATTTTGCTGCTTTACTTCCTTGATTTATTTTCGAATTTTGTTGCTCAAATGGCTACAAAAATGCTTGTTATATGTTGGATTATGTGTGTAAAACTTATCTCTCAAAAATCATTTCATTTGCTTGGGTAAAAGTTGAGTTTTGAGAAAAGAAGCAAACCTGGAAAAACTTGCTCAGGACAGCCGACCAGGGTATACTTAACAGCCTATAAATTTTTGTTCAGGAATTGAAATCAAGTACCATTTGCGGCATTTGAAACTAGACTCCAAAGGATTTCCAACGGTATAAAATATCCCTGCTAATTCGTTTTCCGTGAGCTGTGGCGAACCGGCAAAGTTGACTTATTTGCTCCCACTGTTTTACCCGTGAAACATGCACAGCTGCATCTTGTAGCTTATTTTTACTCCTCTTGTGAAACGAATTTGAACACAGTTATTCTGATGATTTATAGCATTTGAATCTAATTTTCAATGCTATAAACCACATTCAATTTGGACTTGTGTAGCTTTAGTTATGATCTGATTTCAAAACTGTGTCGATGCTCCAAGGCTGAAAATCCGTGGAACAGGTTTCAAAAACTAGTTTTCGTAAAACTGCTGTAACTTGGTGTAGGGAAATCCAAATTTCATTCTGCTTATTGTATTTGAAACTAGACTTTAATTTATTTAAGTTTTATAAATTTTAGAGGCTAATTCAGTTCCTATGAAATTTGCTAAATTTTTCAAATTTCACTAAAAATCGAGACTGTTTTGCCCTGTTTTAATGAAGCAGCAAGTTAGAGCTGAAATTTGAATGGTTTCTGATTTGAATCTAGAAAAAGTGTCTTCTAAAGAATTTTAGTACATTAATCTAGTTTCCAACGGTGTAAAGTTTCTAATTTTTGGACTTACGGAACTCAAGATGTGATTTTTCAAGTATTGTCGCACAAAGCTAGAATTTTCTGGTTTCAAACAAAATGTCCTTCTTAAGAACTTCCAACTTTCCTTTGAGATTATTAATCCGTTTTAAGTTTCAATTCATGGATGGATACAAGGTTTCTTGTGACTAAACCTTCAATTTTGAATATTGGTTTTCAAAGGATTAAACCTCTCTTGATGCATTGTCTTGGTTGCCTAAACAAACGTATTTTCTTCCTTATATGCTAAATGACTTAGGGCATACATGAGTGATGGTTGGTTGATATTTCTTCAAGTGTTCAATAGGATTTCGAAAGGAATCCCGGCGCGGAATTTTAAAGGAATTTCTTGCCCACTTTCTTTTGAAATTGGTGAGTGTCAAGTGTGTGAGAACTTGCACAATTCTTCATATTTTCTTAAATTTCCTTTTATTTTGAATAAGTTACTTTATAATATCTTTACTACTCATTTACTCCCTCAATAGTTGTGATAAATAATAGAATTAAGAATTTTACCCTTAGTTTTATAGTTAGGGTAAAATAGGGTTTCTATGTATTTTGGTAGTGGAATTAATTGGTGAGGTGTGTGTATTAAATTTGGTGGTTAAGAGTGAGTTTTAGATAAGGGAAAGTGTGTGATTAGAAGTGCTATTAATAAGTTAGTGAATCATAAGTTAAAACACTAGTACGTGCGAGTTAAGGAAAATCGGCTTGAACCGACGTGCACCGTTTGCTACCGAGTGGGTACACCACTTGAACACTACTTCATTATCTTAATCTCCTTGCTTTTATTTCAGAAAAATCAACCCTAAAATATCCTTAAAGCAGCCGAAATTCTGACTTAAGAAAAGAGGGAAAAGAAAAAAATTGAGATTAAACCATGAAGCGACACTTGGCGGAAATCAAACTAATCTTGACCAAGCAAATTTCCTCCTTCTTATCTTCAAATTGGCTCTTTTCTTCTTCATTTTTTTTCTTGTTGGCCGAGAGTGAGAGGAGGAAAAAGAGAGAAGAAAGCTTGCAACTCCAACCTTGAATCAAGCCTTGTTTGAGTGAAATCAACAAAAACCAAACCGATTAAACTTACCTCTTGGTGATTGGAAAGCTTAGTGTGGTGAAATTTTTGGAAGATTGTGGTTTGTTTTTCACTTGCAAGAAGCTTTTGGAAGGTATAAGGCTTAAACTTCCTTTTTCTGCTTACCCTTGCTAAGTTTGGTATAGAAGCTTTTAATCTTGGCTTGCTATGGTTGATTTTCTAGTTTTTTGATGGTGTAGTTGGAATTTTCAGCTAGGGTTTGCATTTTTAAACTTGGATTATTGTTGTTTACCTAGTAAATGATGTTATTGAGCTTGGATATGGAGTTGGTGAAGTGAATAACGGTTTGATTGTTAATTTAGAGTTGAAAATCAAATTTCAGCTTTGGCAAGTGAAATTTCAGCTTTGATTTTGATGGGTTTCATTGCTAAATTGACTTGTGTTTGGATAATATTAAGCCTAGTTGAAGAGCTATCTTGTTAAGCTTGCTTATATGTTGAATTTGGACTGAGTTGAGGAAAGAAATGAAGCCCTAAGTGCTGGAAAATAGCTAAATACAAAGGGCATGCTGCCTAAATTTTCACTTAAGGGTTAGGCGTATGTACTCGCGACTTGAGCGAAGATTTGAGGTCGAATTGAACTTGGATCGCCTATGGTATTCGAGTTTTCTTTAGTAGAAGTATATAAGCTGAAATTTTGCCGAAACTCGTGCCCTTGAAAAAGTGAAAGTAGTGACCCTTAAAAATACGATTTTTTCGATCTTTTATACCAAGTGCGACTTCAAAAGTATAAACCACTTCTTTATCGTAACTAAACGAGCGAGTATGAATTTTCTAGAGTTTGATAAGTAACTTGAATGCTACTTAAACGAGTTTCATTTATTTGATTTTCTTGAAGCGAAACTCCTATGTTTCAAACCCTAGTTGATTTTAAACTCTTACATAATATTTTACCACAGATTTGGACTCCATCCAAGAAGTTGAACTTGAGCGTGACCTTGAAAAGCACTAGATCTTTGGTGAGTGCTTCCCAGTGCATGATTGTACTTGATACTTGTTTTTACATGTTTTACCAATGTGCTTGGACAATATTTGACTTGTTTGGACGGACAAGGGTGTACTTTATCGCACTTGTCCGAAACGTGACTTGTTACTATGCTTTGATTTCACTTGACTTGATATACTTGTGTATGCGTGAGCATTCTCTGGAATTCCAGAAACCCTATGGCTAGTTAATCGAGTCGAACCGGCAAGGGTCTGGTCGATTAGATAACGAACCCTGGGTCTCTTGTTTTGTCGAGTAGAGTGATACCTTCTCGACTAATCGATATGCTCGAGTATTACCACACGTGTTTATCTTGGCGTTTGGGCCCGGTAAGGGGGTTGAATGATGGACGGAAATTGGTGTTAAGTGGGGCACTACTGGACTGGTTACCTTACTTGGAAGTTGACGGAGTGTCAACTACTACTTGATCAAGCTATGGTGGAGCTATTTGAAATAGCTGTTGTATCATTTTACTTGACATGTTAAATATCTATTGATTGGCTTTGCGAAGTGTTATTGCTCATTTTCTGGGCTTCAGATGCTCGCTATCTTGATACTTATGAATTTAAATCATGGTCAATTTGCTATTTGGGTCTGCATGATGTTTTGGAATCTCATTGAGTTTTAGCTCACTCTATTAGTTTTTGTTTTCCTTACAAGGGGTACGAGCGAGGGCATGAGACTGGTATAAGCTAGCATAGTCTAGTTTTTGAAATTTTGCGATTGTACTCGCACTAGTCGCTCGATTAGGGTTGAATGTATCTAGAACCTAAATCTTTTGATGTATTTGGGATTGTATGAATGTTTGGAATAGAAATGAATGTGATGTGAACCACGATCTAGACAACCAATCACCAACGGTTTGAGCAGCGGAAATTTGACCCAATCTAATCCCCGAAGTAGCGAACAATATTGATATTATCTCAACCCACTACTTAACGAATTAGCGAACCAAACTATAGGTAGAGGAACGCCACAACCAAGGAGTTACTTGATTGATAAGTTCAATTGAACAATTTGAGAAAGATTCTCAAATATTCAAAGAGGCTCTCTTAGAAAGAGAAAGTGAAAGACTCACGATTTTTATTAATGCCAAAAAACTGATCGTAAAGGTCTCTTGCCTTGGCTATATATAGCCATACAACTTGAAAACCTAAAGTGACTTGAAAACCCTAACTCGGCTAGGCTAGGCCTTTGGGCCGATTCTACTACTCAAATCCACTAATGAAGGCTTTAAGCTGGCCCAACATAACCCAATAAAAACTAATTAACCAACTTAAATAATAGTGAGCCTAGACTCTATAAATCGGATATCCAACTCAACATGAGGTTCTTGGACCGAATTTATTCCTAGCCAATAAAATAGAAATTTGGAAAATAAACTACTAATTTTACTAAAAGATTCAATTCTCTTGCAGCCCAAAACATGGCCCATAAGCGGCCCATATTTCGTATCATTCCCCTCCTCTTGAAAAAGATTTGCTCCTCAAATCGTGTTTGGAAATGAATTGGTACTACAAGAGTTGGCAGTATAACACCTCAAATCTCCACATATTGGCTTCTCTTAGAATGAATGATACTTGCATACGTCATGATTATTGTAATTCGGTTGCACATGTCTCTTGGTCAACTTCATGAGGCTCTCAAACAAGGACATGCACCAAGGTAGGAAAGAGCTTGTGTAAGGCTTGTGAAAACTCCAGGTTGCAATCCAAAACTCTCTAATTAGCCTTTGGTCATGGATTTTCACATTGGGA
The DNA here is from genome assembly GCA_023065735.1 of Coffea humblotiana. Classification (NCBI taxonomy): domain Eukaryota; kingdom Viridiplantae; phylum Streptophyta; class Magnoliopsida; order Gentianales; family Rubiaceae; genus Coffea; species Coffea humblotiana. Next base: position 11,218,555 of record CM041212.1, on the reverse strand, counting down.
CCTTGATTGTGCAAAGGTGTAAATCCAGCACTAGTTGACATTGATTTGGATCATCTTGCATGGATAAAATGGGAGCAACTTGTTGCATGGATGAGGCACTAAACAACTTGTGGAGGACAGCGTTGGGATCTTGGCGTGACACACAATTTCTCATCTTCCAACATAATAAGGTAGCAAACAATTGAATTCCGCTTCATGAGGGTTACTTGAACTAGCACAAGTTGAAGTTGACAAATTGAGCACTTGGCCACCAGCTTTTGGATGTGTGAATAAGCATGAAAAGATCACCACTTTGAGCTGGAATAAGCACGAAATCAGGTTTGTAAGTCTTTAATCAAAACTGAAAAATTTTGGACAGCTTTACAACCTACAAAAACAAAATAACTTTCAACTTGAGACAAATAAAAATTGGATAAAGAAGCAATGGTACATCATCTACTAAATGGTAAGAAGGTATAGAACAAGATTTAAGTGCGAAAACTCCCTTTGACACTGCATTATTCCGTCCACCAATTGAATTCAACTTGAGAAGGGATTGCTAGCTTTTTACACTTTCCTTCAAAATCTGCATGAGAAATACAAGTGTTAAGGATGGAAATTATACTCAAAAGAAGGTGAAAATGATGAATGAACCATAGGTAGCAAATGAGAGTCAAAATTTGGAATTCTCCCTTCACGGTGGTTTGAATTAATTCCCCTTTTGGTATGGATAGATTTGAATTGAAATTGTCCCATGAGGTGTTCCCAAATAGATTTAACTCCTAGAAGACAAACTCCATGGAAACTAATGAATTGTACGAGTGACTTTGGAATCGAGCATGGCATGACTAGCGTCACTTGACTTTGCTTAATCTGCACAAAAGAAGAAACACTAAACAAAGCAAAGGTAAATTCGTTAGGAAAACAATAAACCCTCACATTTTTGCTCAAAATCAGCTCACTCTTAGAATTTTTAATCTCTTTCTCATGCTCACTAGCTGAATTTTTCCTCTCATTATTCTCAACCTCTTTCTCCTTTTCAACTCCCTCGAATTTTACCTCTTCAGTCCACAATTCCCTCATCTCGCTCTTTCTTCATACTATAACGCTCATGCTCACTCTTCAAGTATGCTAGATCAATACAAGTTGTTTTAGAATTAAGCGACACAAGCCTGGTACGACGGCAATTAAATGTGAAGGAATACTTATTAGTATATCCATCATATTTGACTTCTCGATTAAACATCCACCATTGTCCCAACAGCACATGCGTCACTTGAATAGGAACTACATCACACAACACCTCATCCACGTATTGGCCAATACGAAAAGGAACAAGTGTGTGCTTTGTAACCCAAATATCACCACTATCACTACGCAACTTGTAAGGTCGAAGATGATCAATGGTTGGAAGATTCAATTTCTCAACCAAGACAATACTTGCAAGGTTAACTTCACAACCCTTATCAATGGCTAAGCTGCAAACTTTATCCTTGATGTGGCAACGTGTATAAAACCAATCATTTTTTTGAGATTTGATGATTTCCAATTGCTCAGTTATCTCACGCAATGCCACAGCATTTACTCCTTTAGGCACAAGATGGTGAAGCTCCAGTTGAGCATTCGTTTGTCTCATACTTTTATCACCTGCAAAACTCAACAAACATTAGTAGAAAAGGCCTCACTCACTCCCTTACGTGTTTCCCTCGCTCTCGTGTATCACTCAAGTGTTTAAAACACTCTAATGTTCTCACCACTCACTCTTCAAGTTCCTCGATTGCCCCCTTGAAGAAATCAGAAATTTCCTTCAAGTAGTTCAACCAAACTTCAATCAAGTCTCACCCAAAATGTGGCGTATAATTTCTGGGATTTTTAGGGTTTATTGGACCGTCAAAGTGACTCAAGGAATGCTGTGAAAACTTGCTAAAAATTACCAGATTTAGTCCACAAAAGGTAGGCCACGAATTGGAAGAGTTTAATTTAGACAAGGACTCGATTTGGAAGCTAACAACTAATTGAAGTCCTAGATTGGTTTTGGACTCCTTATGGGACACTTCTAAGCACGAAAAACAATCTAAAAAGGACTCAAAACACTAGTGGTATATGGCTGGACAGAATGCTAAATTCGACCAACAAGAATTAAGATGGCAGAAATTTTTTGGAACCTAGAGTGACTCTACCCAATTTTGCACTTGGCTGTATTTTTGGAAGTTGTAAGCAAGGTTTAATGGGTGGTGTTTTGGATGGTTTAGTGGCTGAATTTCTGGTTTCTCATGGGTACAAAGGTGACCAATCAGAATTTGGTAATTTGAGTTCAACTAGGATTTGTTTTGCAAACCCAAGTCAACTTGGTTTCCAAATTCAAGTTGGTTTCCTTTTTGTTTTCTACTTGTGATCAGATTTTGTTTCCTTTTTTTTTTGCTTGCGTTTTCTTTTCTCTTTTTTTTTTTGTAACGCAATCAGATTTCTTTTTCTTCTTTTCAATTCAGATCACAACAACAAACAAGAATTTCGTTTGGATATTTTGCACAAGATCAGCCCCAATTTCAAGAAACAAGAACTAGGGTTTGGTTTGTTCAAGATATGGTGATTTTGACTTCAAGAATTTAAGAACCCAAGAATACCAACCCAATACTTCAAGATTCAACCAAGAATTCCCAGAAAATTCAAGAAATTATCAAGATTCCCAAGAAAAAAAGGTAAACAGCCTTCTTTTGTAGTGCAAGACACAAAAATTCCCAACACCCTTTGTCAAGAAAACCCTAGTTTGAACGTTGGATTTTCAGAACCCACTATGCAATCTAAGAACTTCAAGAAATTACCAGCAACTACAAAGCAAGAACAACAAGAAACAAACACAAGGTATGGGAAATTTTTTTTCGGATGAACAGTAACGATGAACAGTGCGTGAACAGTACGTTTTTTTTTTTTTTTAACACGCGAAACAGATTTGGAACAAACGTATATGACTCGAAACAAACAAAAGGAAGATATAACCTGGTGGTTGTCGACTAGCTCTGATTACCAACTGATGTGAAAGCCACGATCTAGACAACCAATCACCAACGGTTGAGCAGCGGAAATTTGACCCAATCTAATTCCCCGAAGATAGCGAACAATATATTGATATTATCTCAACCCCTACTTAACGAAATAGCGAACCAAACTTAAGTAGAGGAACGCCACAACCAAGGAGTTACTTGATTGATAAGTTCAATTGAACAATTTTGAGAAAGATTCTCAAATATTCAAAGAGGCTCTCTTAGAAAGAGAAAGTGAAAACTCACGATTTTATTAATGCAAAAAACTGATCGTAAAGGTCTCTTGCCTGGCTATATATAGCCATACAACTTGAAAACCTAAAGTGACTTGAAACCCTAACTCGGCTGAGGCTAGGGCCTTTGGGGCCGATTCTACTACTCAAATCCACTAATGAAGGCTTTAAGCTGGCCCAACATAACCCAATAAAAACTAATTAACCAACTTAAATAATAGTGAGCCTAGACTCTATAAATCGGATCCAACTCAACATGAGGTCTTGGACCGAATTTTATTCCTAGCAAATAAATAGAAATTTGGAAAATAAACTACTAATTATTACTAAAAGATTCAATCTCTTGCAGCCCAAAATATGGCCCATAAGCAGCCCATATTTCGTATCAGAATGTACATGAACGTTCCAAACGTGGGAACTGTTATTCCATTTACGCTTGAGGTTGTAAACTATTTTATTTGAAGTAAGTGAGCAAGTCCTGGCGAGAGTTGGGCAGGCGGTTCGCTAAACACTAGGGTAAGCCCTAGGGGGAGGTGGGGTCGTCACAAAGTGCATGTCTTGTTGCCACTACTGGAACTACTTCTTGTTGATTATGTGAATTAGATTTGTCGAGGCGAGTGTGTACTTTATCTCACTCGTCCTCTCTTGCTTGACGTGATAAGTTACTTGCGTGTATTCGATAAAGATACTTGTGCTTGTGTTTGACTTGGCGTCGATTTGAGAGCAATCTCATCGATTTATACTTGAACTTGGGGCCCCCAAAACCCAATGGCTAGCCATTCAATTCAAGCCGGCAAGGGCTTGGTTGAGGAGTTTGGTGAACCTTGGGCTCGTGTACTTGACTCGCTTGGATATACTCGAGTAATACCACATCATGTTTGATGTGCGGGCCCAGCAGGGGTTGTAACGGTGGACGGAAATTGGTGAAAAGTGTGGTTCTACGGACTTGTTACTTGCTCGGTTAACGGAGTGTCAACACTTGGAAATGTTGGATCAAGATTGTGGCAAAGCAGTATGGATTTAGCTCCTGAGAGCTTCCGTATCCTTTATTGATTGTGTTTTGTTTTCTTTTGTGAGTTACATGAATATTGTGGCTGCCCTTCTTTTATAAGTTTTAATGCTCGTTGTACTTGCTTGCTTGCCTGTTTTCTTGGCCTCATTGAGCATTAGCTCACCCCTTAAGTTTGTTTTCCTTAATAGGAACTTGAAATGGAAAGATTTTTGGAGAAGATGGTTTTGATTGTATTTTGGTCCAATTATGGATGTAAATGAATTAACCGACTTTTGGTGGTTGTACTTTTGGGAACTTTGATGTAACTTTTGGAAATATTATGATGTAGACTTGGATGACTAATTTGAAGAAGCAACTTTTCTTTATACTAGTTTTCTTATTGGTTGATTAGTTCTAAATTTAAATTTGGCTTGTATGGAGTCCTGGCGAGAGCTAGGCAGGCGGCCCACCGAAACCCTAGGGTTCATCCTAAGGAGAAGTGGCACACCATAGGTGGACAACTTAAAACAAATCAACCTGATAGGGCTTTTTACTACATTACAAAGTTTAAAACCTTATTATCCTATTTTCACAAGTGCATGGTTCATTTATTGTGTATAGGGATAATAGGCGTTGATCCCACAAGAACTTAGAATTTGGCAATTACTTGAGTTTAATCACTTGCTTTATTATCTAAACAATCAAAGTTTAAGATAGTTAACTAGGCGATAAAACCGGCCATGAAAGATATTAGCTCAAGTGGTCCAACCGGCCATAATAGTTAGAAATTAGTTAAGTGGTACAACCGGCCATATGGCAAAAGCAATAAATATAAAATCAGCTATTAGGTAGTAAAATCAACCATTTAGGCAGTATGGTGCAAGAAAATAAATAAAAGTAAAGACAAATTAGATTAGAAGTACTTTAAAGATTAAGTGAGAGAATCCTAGGGATTAGAATCCCTTGTTATGTCAGGATTAGAAATTAGTTAAGATGATTATGCTTATACTTCCATGAATTGTCAAAGAACAACTTCCAAATAGATGTCCTTGCTTTCACCAACGAACATTTAAGAAAAATTGCCTTGGCTAATTCCTCTAAAAATTGATTTCACCAATTCCTTTAACTCCTTGAATCATTTTTCACCTTTGCTCATAGAGAAAAGGTAAGAAACATGTTAAATAAATTCAATTAAGTTATTACATGAATCCAACCAACCATTATTCACTACTTTCGTGAGAATAATGCTAATGTTAATTGTGAGAACCCTCACTTTAAAATACAATTTCCCCAAATTACTTGTCTTGCCCTAGGATCTAAATCACTTGTTATATGCCCTTGCATTATATTCCCTATGTGTTACAACATTTCACATGCATTATATTTCATTTCCTTTTACTTAAAGTAAAACATTTTCTTGAGTTGATTTTAAATAATTCATCACTTACATTTTTCCAAGTGGCTTTGATTTGTGGCAAGGACTTTAAATGATAGGATTTGGGGTGTTAAATAGGTATTGGTACATTTGGAAGGGTTGAAATATCATTAGTCAAAGATTAAGGAAGGAAATGGACAAGAGTTGGGCCATGTGGCAAAATTCTAGCCATGGATCTTGTTTGACCAAGAGATTAGAAAGAATTAAACCATCTTGGAGCTTTTTTTTCTTTCATCTTGGCCGACTTTCTTGAGCTCCCAAAGGAAGGAGAGAAAACTTCATTTGCTTACTTCTAACCCTAGTTGAGCAAGAGCAAAAATCAAAAGAGAAAGATCTTGAGTTAGTGAGAAACTTTCCTCCAACCCTAGTGCTTGATTCAAGCTGAAAGCTTTCATTTGGTGGATTTATTTGGTGGTCCAAGCTTCTTACAAGAAAGGTGAACAATCTTTAAATCTTGGTATTATGGTGTTATATCATGTACCATAGGTTTTTAATGGCAAACTACAAGTTGTTTGGTTGAGATTTGGGGTTAATCCCTTGATTGAAACAAGTATACTTGGGTTAGTTAGTATGCACACCATGTGTTTGATGAAATGTTTACACTTTGTTCATGGTTGTTTATGAAGTATTTACATGTTTTAAACCTCTTTTGAGTTAGATCTACACTTGATATGTTGTTTAAGTGAAAATCATTAGAGGATGAAGGTTGGTTGAATAGAGAAAATTGTGGACTGTTTTCATCTCCTTGGCTGACCGGTAATGAGAAGGAAGGGTTTTCTTCTTGATTTTTGTGGTTTATTATTACACTTAATCATGCCTAAAACAATTGGCTAGAGATTGGTTAAGCTCATGTGTGAATTGGGAATGAAAATTGGAACAAGTAAAGTGGTGGTTTGATCTATAGTGGACTGGTTTGGGTTTTCTTGATGGCTAGACTGCTATGGACATTCTTAGTCATGTTTATGTGTTGTATTTTGAGCTCCAATGGTACTAAATGACTGTATATGAACATTTGAGGACTGAATTGGGTGAATTTGAACCAAACCAAATGAAAGATACGCATCATGAACTAGTGTACCTTTGTTAGGGTTTAGGACTGATCCAGAGTTGGAAAATCAGCCCACTTGTCCGAGCTACTGTTGCTTCTAGGAAACCAAATAGAGTGTGAATTTAGTACCGTTGGAAAGCCCTTCGAGTCTAGTTTCCAACGCCACTGACGTCACCCTAATTCCGACCTTCCTACAGTGAGATATAGCCGTTTTCCCAAGACTGCGCGAGTGCGACTGTTTTACCCCGTGAAGAACATTTTGACCTTGAATGAAATTTTATTTTGCCCAACTTTCTTGCACTTGTCAAACTTGTTTTCCTCATCGAAATTTTACTGCATTTTGGGCCTAACTTTCATGGTGCATTGAGACAGATTAACCACTCATTTGGTCACCTAATGAGCTCACTTTTGGCTTGGAATTAAACCTAGTTTGTTAACGATTTCACTCGTTGCCCTAGGATTGGGAAACGGTGGGTGAACGTAACCGCACGACTTGACGTTTGAACTCTACTTTGCTTGACAGGTGAGTGTTCCACTACCTGCTACCTGCCTTATATGAATGTCTGAAATTTTTGAATTACGACTGTTTGAGCCAAATCATGTTTTGATAAAACGGAAGGGCGAGCGTGTACTTTATCGCACTCGACTCCCTCATTTTCCATTGAGGCTCTATATATTGCAATTATGAGATATGAATTCTCTATATGTGACTATACTTGAGTTGTTTGGGTGATACCCATCAACTATTACTACTGTTTGGGTACCCGACCTCATAGGTGAGTTGGTTGGATCGAGCCAACAAGGGCTTGGTCGAGACGACCGATAAATCTTGGGGACCGTTTACTGAGAACTGGAAACCGGTATACTCGAGTATTACCTAACTACTGTTATGGAGTGCAGGCCCGGTAGGGGATTGACTGATGGACCAGAGATTGGAGAAAGTGGTGTTCTACGGACCGTATATGCTTTAATGCAAACGTTGACGGAGAGTCAACAGACCCAGTATGATCAAGCTCAAGGGTATTTGGATTTTGGAAGCCACTCGTATCCTTAAAGTGAACTGTGATTAAATTGTTATTGTATTATACAGTATTTTACTTGGTTATTTTATGCTCTTATTTGGCTATGTGCTTACTTGTTTTACCTTGGAACCTCACTGACTCTACCTCATCCCACTCCCTTTGTTTTCCTTAACAGATCGGGGATGGACTAACGGTCGAGAGTTTCTTAGCTTCATTTTGCTTGAACTTGTGACCCTTTTGTTAAGATGACTTTACTTTTGACTTTTGTAAGCTTGAATTCAATAGTTCGACTTGTGTTATGTAATTGTAGTATGGTTTGGTAAGGGTGACTTTAGCTTGCCATTTTAAGTTGGAAAGGCGGCTTGACGTTTATATACCATTAGAGTTTATACGCTTTGATTTAAGTTATGCCACTGGTTATCTTGAGTTACTAGTTCTTTGATCGACCGAGCCCGGCGAGAGTTGGGCAGGCAGTCCGTGATACCCTAGGGTTCGCCTAGGGAGAGGTGGGGCTGTCACATTAATGATATGAAATATGGGCCGCTTATGGGCCATGTTTTGGGCTGCAAGAGATTGAATCTTTTAGTAATAGTTAGTAGTTTATTTTCCAGATTTCTATTTTATTTGCTAGGAATAAATTCGGTCCAAGACCTCATGTTGAGTTTGGATCCGATTTATAGAGTCTAGGCTCACTATTACTTAAGTTGGTTAATTAGCTTTATTGGGTTATGTTGAGCCAGTTTAAAGCCTTCATTGGGTCGAATTATAAGCTGACCATTAGATAGTGGATTTGAGTAGTAGAATCGGCCCAAAGGCCTAGCCTAGCTGAGTTAGGGTTTTCAAGTCACTTTAGGTTTTCAAGTTGTATGGCTATATATAGCCAAAGGCAAGAGACCTTCATAAGCAGTTTTTATCAATACAAAAATCGTGAGTTTTCACTTTTCTCTTTCCAAGAGAGATTCTTTGAATATTTGAGAATCTTTCTCAAGTTATTCAAGTGAACTTATCAATCAAGTAACTCCTTGGTTGTGGCGTTCTACTACCCATAGTTTGGTTCGCTAATTCGTTAAGTAGTGGGTTGAGATAGTATCAATATTGTTCGCTACTTCGAGGGTTAGATTGGGTCAAATTTCCGCTGACAAACCGTTAGTGATTGGTTGTCTAGATCATGTCCAAGTGTATATCACATCAGTTGGTAATCAGAGCTAGTCGACAACTACCAGGTTATATCCTTCTTTTTTATTGTGTTGAGTCGAATCTTCTTGTCTCTTTCAAATCAGATCCTTATATCAAAAAAAAAAATCGGTACTGTTCACCGATACTATTCACCGTCACTGTTCACGTACTGTTCATCCGTGGGTACTGTTCATCCGAACACAAAATCTGTTCGTGTGTTATCTCTTTTGTGTTTGTGTCTAGTTTGTTGATAATTATTGTGGTCATTGTGTTGTGTCCAGAAAACAAACGAAAAAGAAAAAATTTTGCAGCTGCTTGGGCTTTCTTGTTCCTTCTTATCGTGTCTCGTGTATTGTGTTGCAATCTGTCCGAAATCTTGGATGCTATTTCCTATTACCTTTTGTCCAGATTGTAGTATGTTTCTTGTGTTGGTTGTGTCGCTTTGTTTGTGAAAACAACCCAGCAAAGTGTCAAAACAAAAAAAAGAAAAAAAAAAGGTGCAACATACCATTGTTTCTTGAGTCGGGTTTGCTGGAATTTCTTTTCTTGGGCTGCCGAACCTGTTTCACCCTTAAACCTTGAATATTTGTGTTGTTTCTTGCAAACCTTGAATACCAAAAGCGTAGCTGGGAAGTTCTTGAGTTTCTTGATCAGATTTCTTGAAGTTCTTGAAAACAAATTTGGAAGTTCTTGGAAAAAGTCTTAGGTTTCTTGAAAACTTGGGAAGAAAACTTCTATTTTCTTGGCACCTTGAACTTAGATCCGAAAATTCAATTGTTGGGACTGAATCTAAGTTCTTGAATATCAATTAGAGAGCCGCAAAAGAAAAAAAAAGAGCAAAGAAAGAAACGAAAAAAAAGGAAAGAAAGCATCAGCTCTAGGTTTCCTACTTGGAAAACAAGTCCCATTCTTGATCTACTTCTAATCCTAAAGCTATTGGAATTGAAATCAACCAAGAGAACCAAGAAATCAAATCCAAACCTTTCTAAAACACCACAACCTTCCCACATCAGATCCGAACAGCCTTCCCAAACCCCTTGGCGTCCCAAAACAAACCAACCAGCCTCCTAAAACCGCCAACTAATTGAGCCTTGTTCCCTAATCGGTTACAACACCATTGTAAGCCGAAGTGAACTGTCCATTCAAGGACTAAAAGGACCTACCCTTGAGCATTCCACACATACCAAAAACTCCACAAAATCTGCCCGAACACCCCAAGAAAGCAACGAACCAGAATTCCAACAATAACAAGAGTCCTTCCTTCGATAGAGTCACTCTAGGATCCAAAAAAAATCTGCCATCGCGTTCTAATTTCTATCGACATTAGCAATCTGTCTAGGTTGATAAATTGTCTTCTTCGAGTCATTTTTGCATATTGTTGTTTGTGTTAGGAGTGTCCAAAAGAATCCAAATAGGTCTAGCCTTTACTTAGCTTGTTAGAGTCCTTTTCGAAGTCAAACTCTCACAACACTTGAGTCACTCTTTGCGGACTAAATCAGTAAAACTCCAGCGTGTTTGCTCATGTTCTTTGCTACCTTTTGAGTCATTATTCAGTCCTAAATTTTCAGCTATTCATACGCCACCTTTGGGGAAAACTTGAGTGAAGTTTGGTTGAACTACTTGGAGAAAATTTCTGATTTCTTCAAAGGAAGCAATCAAGGGACTTGAGAAGTGATTAGTGAGAGCATTAGAGTGTTTTAAACACTTGAGTGATACACGAGTGATGAGTGTAAACACGTGAGCTTGTGTGGTGAGGAAAATATCCTTTGTTTCACTAATTTTTTTTGCAGGTTCTCTCATACATCATGGCGAATACAAGGCATTTAAAGGCTAGCTTACAATATCTTCTTCCGGATCCTAAGGGAGTCAAAGAAGTGGCATTACGTGGTGTAGATGAGCAGTTGGATATCATCAAATCTCAGTTGCATGATTGGTTTTATACTCGTTGTGGTGTCAAAGATAAAACTTGCAGCTTGGCCATTGATAGGAGTTGTGAAGTCAATCTTGCAAGCGCTATCATGGTTAACAAATTAAATCTTCCAACCATTGATCATCTTCAACCGTATAAGTTGTCGAGTGCTCATGGTGATGTCTGGGTTACTAAACACACACTTGTACCTATTCAAATTGGCAAGTATGTGGATGAGGTGTTGTGTGATGTAGTCCCAATTCAAGTGACACATGTATTGCTAGGTAAAGCATGGATGTTGAGGCGAGAGTTAAATATGATGGACATACTAATAAGTATTCCTTCTTATTTAATGGTCGTCGTTCTGCACTTGTATCACTTATTTATGACCAACTTTGTATTGATCTAGCATACATGAAAAGTGAGCATGAGTGTTATAGTATGAAGAAAGAGCTAGATAAGGGAATTGTGACTGATGAGGTAAAATTCGAGGGAGTTGAAAAGGAGAAAGAGGTTGATAATAATGAGAGGAAAAAGTCAGCTATTGAGCATGAGAAAGAGATTAAAAATTCTAAGAGTGAGCTGATTGTGAGAAAGGATGTGAGATCATACGTTTTTTCTAACGATCTTAACTCTACATTGTTTAGTGTTTCTACTTTTATGCAGGTTAAGCAAGGAAAAATTGAGTTGATCTTGGCATGTTCTATTCCTAAATCCATTGGTGAATATCAAACTTTTCATGGCGTTTGCAACTTAAGTGTTGTATCTCCTTGTCATCCATTGATGTTCAACTTCAACCATGAGCCTGATTTGCTTATTGGAAGGAATAATGAAGTTTCAAAGGGAGTTTCTACACTTGAAACTTGTTATAAACTTCTTTCTTATTTCGTTGGTGATAATTCTTTCCTCATCGTTCCAAATTCTGATTCCTTACAACCTGATTTTATTCTTCAATTTGAAGGTACAAAAGCTGCCTATCTCGATCTTGCTCCATTTGTGCAAGATAGGCCATACCAACAACAAATTGCAATGAATTATGTAACTTTGCACAATCATATTCGGGACTTTTCTAACCTGATTGAACATCACTATGAAGATCCTTATCTTGTGAATGTGAATAGTAAGCTGTCAAGTGATTTTATACCTACAAATGCTAATCGTGTGATTTATTGTGTAGGTCCAAATTCGACCATTCATGACACAAGGCTGATTAGAGAACTTTGGAGTGGTTGGAGTAAAGCCTTGAGTTTTCAATGGCGGATTGTGAGCATTTTCAAGTTGACCAAGAGACATGTGCACCGAATTACAATAATCATGACGTATGCAAGTATCATTCATTCTAAGAAAGCCAATATGTGGAGATTTGAGGTGTCATACTACCAACTCTTGAAGTACCATTCATTTCCAAATACGATTTGAGGACAAATCTTTTTCAAAAAGAAGGGAATGATACGAAATATGGGCCGCTTATGGGCCATGTTTTGGGCTGCAAGAGATTGAATCTTTTAGTAATAGTTAGTAGTTTATTTTCCAGATTTCTATTTTATTTGCTAGGAATAAATTCGGTCCAAGACCTCATGTTGAGTTGGATCCGATTTATAGAGTCTAGGCTCACTATTACTTAAGTTGGTTAATTAGCTTTATTGGGTTATGTTGGGCCAGCTTAAAGCCTTCATTGGGTCGATTATAAGCTGACCATTAGATAGTGGATTTGAGTAGTAGAATCGGCCCAAAGGCCTAGCCTAGCTGAGTTAGGGTTTTCAAGTCACTTTAGGTTTTCAAGTTGTATGGCTATATATAGCCAAGGCAAGAGACCTTCATAAGCAGTTTTTATCAATACAAAAATCGTGAGTTTTCACTTTTCTCTTTCCAAGAGAGATTCTTTGAATATTTGAGAATCTTTCTCAAGTTATTCAAGTGAACTTATCAATCAAGTAATTCCTTGGTTGTGGCGTTCTACTACCCATAGTTTGGTTCGCTAATTCGTTAAGTAGTGGGTTGAGATAGTATCAATAGTGTTCGCTACTTCGGGGGTTAGATTGGGTCAAATTTCCGCTGCCAAACCGTTGGTGATTAGTTGTCTAGATCGTGTCCAAGTGTGTAGATCACATCAGTTAAGAACTTAGATCTATTGAAGGCAACTTTCATTACTCAACAATTATCAAATCATTCATAGTTGATGGCCAAACAACTATAAAGCATAAACACAAGTTCTCACACTAACAAAGCATGAAAAAGCATAATCAACCCCTAACTACTTCAAATCAAAACTATAACAAGTTCATTTTCACCCTTGGATATGAAAAAAGTTTAACTAAACATCATATTAAGAATATCTAAGCATGAAACAAACTTGTAACAAAGCATAACAAATAAGAACAAGAGACAAAGTTTAGGAAGAAGAATTCTTATTCAATGTCTTGAAGTTTGAATCCTTGAATTCCTTCACAAGTTGATTTCTCAAATAAGCTTGATACAAGAGTGTTTTCACCTCCTTCTCAAAGTTCTTAAACTAACTTTAAAACCTACAAAATGAAAGTAGAGCTAAAACTATTCCTATCTCTACTTCTACTCTATACTACAAGGTGTTTCAAGATACTATAAAGTACTATATGATCCTCAAATGAATGAGATACAAGGGGTATTTATAGATGTTTCTGGATGAGAAATGTTCTCATAATGTAGTCACAAAATTTGTTTTCCACTTGTCCAACTCAAATTTAGCTGGTTCCAACCGAAATTCTTGCAGACAAATTGGTCAAAAGATTGGTGTAAACAAAATGCAAGTTGCAGCTTCAATTTAGGGATCTGTGAGGTGGATCTATGACCTGCTACCTCGCGATTCTTCTTTGTGCTCAGTTTTGCATTTTCAGCTAAAAATTCAACTTTACTCTGTTTTTTGTCCAACTTCAATTACAATTTTCTTAATGACAGAAGTCGAATTAACTCTTGTACAAAACATGAACACTGTAGCTCTTTGAGTTAGATTTCCAATACATCAAGAATCATCTCATTTGGACCTCTATAGGATGTGAAATGACCAAAATACCCCTAACTGATCGATGCTCTATTTCAGCTTTTGACAAAAATTTTACCAACTGTATTTCGACTTTTTGAATGGGAAACTCAATGAACTGGATTTCAATATCTTCATAAGAATTGTAGAACTATGTCTTATCTTCAAAATGGTTGAGAAATCACCTCAATCCGATACTTGTAGCTCAATATATAATAAAAATACCAAAATATATCAAAGCTATGAAACTCCTTTTGACTTAAATTCCTTCCTATGATACCAAAACCTACAAAATAACACAATTTTGCATGTTTTGGTTGAGTAACACAATTTGTATGAAATGTAACTTATAAAGGAACTCAATTCTTCCATTTTAACTTAAATCACACCAAGAATTTAACCTAAAACCTAACTAAGAATAGGTAAAATAAAGGCTAATCACGACCCACCAGTACATTACTTAAAGGTTCAACTAACTTCATCTCCTCCTTATGAGAAATCAACAAAGTTGGCTCACCTTTGTATAGAACAACACCCATAATTAGGAAGTACAGAAGAACTATCACCAGAATTAGCACTAGCACCCCGATCAAAGCCATCGCAAAGAACTTGATGACATGCTACTTTCCAAGACTATCCGGATCTAACAGTCGTAGGCCAGCCATGGTTGAACGAGAAAACCCTACGAGAACCAAGAAACCCTAGTTTATGCAAAGGGACAAAGAGAGAGGACCCTACAATTACAGAATTATGATGTTTATATTTGGCAAGTGCGTATGATTACCTTGATCTGGCATATGGTGCATTCATACTGTATAGGAACATTTATTAACATGGGAATATCTTTGAATAACTCTACTTCACCACTGAGATTTGTCTCAACTTCTCCTTTTATAGCACTATTGTCTACCATGACTATGGATGCTCCTAAGGCTACCTCACTATTATCTTCTTCAACTATATCATGACAAATGACCATGACTAATAATTAGTATAGTACAAAACTTGAAACAACTGACTTGTCACACTAGTAGTGTATAAAGTTACACTAAGGTTATAACAACATAAAATGCATGACTATTTGGTTTGTTGATAATGTAGACACCAAATTTTTAATTTATTTTTATTTTATTTTTATTGATAATTATTATCTATTTTTATTTATTAATCTCATGATTTTACTTTTAGACATTTTTTAGCATTTTAGATACCAAATTTTAATTTAGCGTTATTTATTATATTTTTTTTATTATTTATTTTTAATGATAATTATTATTCATTTGTGCTCATTAGTCTCTTAATTTTTATTTTAAGACATTTTTAGTATTAAAATTTATCGAAAAAGAAAGTTGTTCACAAAATATGCTTTAATCCTTTTAGATTCAATTTATGAAAATTTGTTGCAAATTAACTTCAATTAGGAATTAACGTTGTTTGGTTTACCTAAATTAATTGAAAATTAGTAAAAATACAATGATAAAATAAAAATAAAAATAAATAAAATTTTAGCATTTTTTTATTATTGATCTTGTTTCATTTTCATTTTTTTATTTATTAAGAAAATCATTTCCTTATTTGTTGATAATTAAGTTGATAAAAAAAGGGGGAACTATTCATCATATCCTTCGTACGAGCCACGAACCAGAATTTTGCAACTGGCAAGGTGAACCCATTCACTTCTTTTTGTTGTTTCCTTTTTCCCCAACCATTTACCATCTCATGTCCCTAATCTATATCAAGATCTTTCTAGAAGAATGCCATCGGATGGCTCCAGTTTTCTGTAGAAACCCACCCTTCATCCTCACCTTTGAGGTGAGGGTTTTGGAGTTGCTGATTCCTATAAAAGGGATCCAAAAGAAACGCAGCCGGGGAGGAGGGGATAGAAAAGAAAGAAAGAGAGCTTGTAAGAAACTAAGCAAGGGAGGCCATCAGCTGGAAAAGAGAAAACGAAAGGAAAGTGAGTGAGAAGGAGTGACGGCTGAAGGAAAAGAGGGAAGTAGAGAGAGATAGAAAGAACCGAGAGAGCTCTCGGCTGAGGAGAAAAGAAAGAAAAGCAAAAGTGAGAGGGGCTACGGGAACAACGTGAAGAGAAAACCAGGAGAAGGAAAAGAAATCTGGGATCCAAGAGAAGGAGAGGAGCTACTGGAGTCTTTCTTTTTTTTTCCATCGCTACTAAATTCCATCGAAATAGCACTGCAAGGTTTCTTTTTAGCTTTTCCTATAGATAGTTTCTACGAGAATCATGGGTTTGTTTGATGTTTTGATGGTTATGTGTTTGAGTTGTCATTTGGTTTAAGTCGGTGAATATGCAAAAGACTTGCGATGGCTGTTTCCTTGTGTTTGTTTATGGCTTAAAGTTGTTGTCTTTTGTTGTTATTTTGCATGTTAGGTATGGTAGGGTTTGAAATCTATTCGGTGCTGTTTATATTTGTTATTAGGTTGTGGTTTAGTAGCAAGATGTTAGCTTTGAAAAGAAAGGACATCTATATGGCCAGTTCCTCTGAAAATGTATCTGAGTTCGTGTGCTGGATAAGTTGCAAGAAGTTCCCAGCTAGTGTTTTTTATTCTGATTTTGTTATGCTGAAATCTACGTTTGCAAAGCAGGGAGAATGTTTGAGTATTTTGTTGCCTAGGATCAGGTGGCTTTAGTTGAAGTTTGTACGTAAGAATTTGCTGCAACAAGTTCGAAAAATTTCGACTTGTTAAAGCGATATTGGTAAACTGATTTTTTGGGATGGCTGAGGTTTTGGTTTGGCATGATTTTGTTGTTTGGGTCTGATTGTTGTTGGCTAGTTCAGCTATTGAATGTGGTTGCTGCACTTTAGGATAGCAGCATGTGGCGTAGCAACTAGCTGCAACAAGCTTGAAGTTCTGGCTTGTTGCAGTAGAGGTAGAGATTATTTTGCGAATGGTTGAAACTTCCATTGCTCCAAGTTCAGTTTTTTTTTTTGCTGATTTTTATGTTTAGCACCCTTATTTGATCTCTGTGGAGTAGACAATTGCATTTGGTTAATGTTAATAACATGGGTGGAAGTCATAGCATTAGGCTCGGGTAGGCTTTATTTCTTATAAGCAAGCTGCGGTTGTATAAGAAAGTTGCAACCAAATGTTCTGTCTTCCAGTTTCGCATGAATCTTTTTGAATTTTTGAATATTGAAATTGGGTGTCGAAATGAAAAGAAAGCTTTGTGACACTTTGTTTCCAGTTGTTTGGTCGAAATGTTAGATGTGTTTGAATAAAATGAAGATTACATTAGATGAAACAAAGTTTGCTCTCAATGATTCTGGTTTCATGTTTTCTTTTGTTATTGCATGTTTTTCTCCTTTTGGTATATTAAGAACCTTGTCCAGATTTTGCTAACCAAATGGTTTGAGACTTTTACTGGTTTTTGGATTAACAAACTCGTGAGTTTTGCTTGATTGTGTCGAACCAGCAAAATCTCATAATTTTTCCAGATTTGGGCATGTTCTTTTCCTCTGAACTGTTGTGTTTACATATAAGGATTTTGTGGTCGAAAGGTGGAAAATGTTTGGAAAATTTGCTACTATAGTCTAAGTCTTTGTTGTTTAAGTCATTAGTTGTATTCGGATGAAAAGAAACTACATCAGAAACCATGAAAGTTGTGCCGCAAGCTTGCTGCCGAACCATTTTGCATGAAGTTCTCCAGTATTTGCATGATTTCTTTCTATGTTTTTGCTTGTTTGGATGTCAAAGTTATGTGTTGTTTAGTTTAAAGTTTGGATGTTGGATTGAGAAAGTGATGCGGATACGGGTGCGCAACAACTTCAACCTTGGGTCAAAGATCCTTTGGTCAACATTGGTGGTCCGATGACAAGATCAAGATCCAAGAGGGTGAAGGAAGCTTTACGAGTCTTGATCATTCACCATACAAGCAAGGAGCAAGCTAAGTTTGAAGATTTGGTGGACCATGAAGTTACCTTGTTCACTTGTACGTTTGAAGTGAAAGAATGATCTCATACTTGTTAGCTTAGTTAGTAGTTGTTTTAAAGCTGCCTAGTTTAGTAGTTTGTTAATCGCACAAAGGACATGTTGTCCTCTAGTTTTAATCCTTAAAGTAGCTTATCTAGTTGGTCATAAGCTTGCTTTAGTCAAGCACCAACGTTATTTGTTCGTGTTAAGTTGATTAGGGTTTTTCTAGTTGCACTTGGGCTTGGGCCGAGTTTAGCAAGGGAAATTCCAAGTCGGATTAGGTTTTGTTGGCAGTTTAGTTTAGGTCTTTTATACGCCTATATAAGGCTTCTTGTCTTTCAGAATAAGGGACGAATATTACAACCAGAAATCGTGAGGATTTTCCTTCAAGTTCTTAATCGAACTTACTCTTGAATTCTTGAGTTCATAGCTTAGGATTCAAATCAGACTTTATCGATTAGTTTGTTCCCTAATCGTGGTGTCTCTTCATCCATCATTATTTACTTAGGGTTGCTGATTACCTTCGTGTGTTAGAAGCCTTGAGTTCATGGAACAATCAAGTTCAATTTCCATTGGGAGAAAAGATCCAACTCTGATATTACAAAGTTGGGAGGTTCTAGGAGGGCCTTCCCCTAGGGTTGCTCATCAGTTGGTATCAGGAGCATCAGGTTAATTCTCTTTCAATTGAAGTTGCTCATATCTTGTTAGTTTGTGTCTTTTGTAAAAATAAAAAAAATACTGTTCACCGTCACTATTCACCGCATTGTTCATCCGCAGTACTGTTCATCCGAATACAAAAAAAATCTGTTCGGATGTTGTCTTTTTGTGTTTTCTGTCCAAATTTCGTTCGTGGGTCTATTATACTTGTGTTTTGGTTGTTAGGGTTAAAAACAAAAAAAAGTCACGTACCTTATATTGTTTTAGTGTCCAAGTTGTTGGAATTTTCTTTTGAGTATTGCTGAAATTCTGTTTTGCCTTTTTCTTGAATCTTGGTTGTTGTTCTTGCAAACCTTGGACACCACAACATAATTTGGGGAAGTTCTTGAGCTTCTTGAACAAAATTCTTGAAGTTCTTGGGCCACCAAATCTTGTTTTGAAAGTTCTTGAACAATAAATCAAGAACTAGGATTTTCTTGGAATTTGCATAACCTTTCATCCGTTTCTTGAACTTGTTGGTGTGACCTGAATTTGTGTTCTTTGAAGAGCCAAAGCAAAAAAAAAACCAAAAAAAAAAGCAAGCGAAAAAAAATGAAGAAGAGAAGGAATCGGCTCTCACACAAAGGAAATCAGGTTTCCAAATCTTGATTGGTTTCCCAAATCTTGAGTTTCCAATTCTTGATTGGTTTCCAAATCTTGATTGGTTTCCTAATCTTGATTGGTTTCCCAAATCTTGATTGGTTTCCAAAGCTTGATTAGTTTCCAAATCTTGATTGGTTTCCCAAAACTTGCGTTTCCAATCTTGATTGGTTTCCAAATCTTGAGTTTCCAATCTTGATTGAATTCCAACGACCCCAAACGACCTAACCAGCCCCAAACACACCCAAATCAGTTTCCAAAACCAAACCTAAACTACCACAAACACCTTAGCCAAATCGCCTTTGAATTCTTGAGATACTAAAATCGGTTGAGCTAGTTTTTGCGAACCAATTTGACTGAAATTTGAGGACTGGTTCTTGCATTATTTGAGCACCCCAAAAACACCACTTACCTTCCAAAATACTGACAAAAAACTCAGCAAAACAGCAGCTCAAAAAAGTTCCAACTTCGGGTAGAGTTTTTCTAGGATTTGCAAAAAAAATTATGCTTTGTGTCTTGTTACTTGCTTATAGGGTAATTAATTCTGGAATTTTTGAGAGTTTGAGTTGTTTTAAGAACTTCGAGAAGGAAAATTGAGAGTGAGTGTTTTTTTTTTCCTTGAGTGATACACGAGTACTTTGCAAGGTAGACTAGGATACACTTGTTTTGCAGGTTTGACAATATGTCTCAAGAGGGGAACATATCCGAGCCGACTGAGACCGAAGTGTCACTCAAACTGGTGCTCCAAACTCTTCGAAAACAAGCAGAGAGACATGAATTTGTGATGACACAAATATCCGACAGGTTGGCTGCCATTGAGATGCGAGGTACCGGAGATACACATTCGAGTGTTCAAAATGCTGATCATGATGCGGATGATGAGGGGTATCATTCTAACACCTCATTTCGATCAAGGAAAAGCCAAAGGGGAGCGAGGGAAGGTCGAGACCGACCTAGGAGAACCGATGACAATCTTGGTTCCATCAAGACTAAGATGCCTACCTTTCATGGGAAGAATGATCCTGAAGCTTACTTGGATTGGGTTAGGCGAGTTGAGCAAGTGTTTGAAGTCCACAATTACTCTGAAGAGAAAAAGGTGAAACTTGCAGCTATTGAATTTCAAGATTATGCATCTATTTGGTGGGAGCAAGTATGTGCCACAAGGAGGAGAAATAGGGAACAACCGATTGACACTTGGACTGACATGAAGCAAGTGATGAGGAAACGATTTGTACCCTTCCATTATACCACGGACTTGTACAATCGGCTCCAACGACTCACTCAAGGGTCTAATTCTGTTGATGAGTACCACAAACAAATGGAGGTAGCGATGATAAGGGCCAATGTACAAGAGGATCCGGAAGCAACCATGGCGAGGTTCCTTAATGGATTAAATCCTGAAATTAGGAAGAAGGTTGAGCTTCAAGACCACTTTGAGCTTCAACAAATGGTGTCTTATGCAGAGAAGGTGGAAAAGCAAGCCTTACCTATAAAGACACCTAGTGGCCGAACCACTACATCCTCTTCCACTCCTTGGAGAAGAAATCAATTGCCAACATCCAATGCTTGGCCAAGGCAAGGTAATAGAGAGAGGGAAAACAAGCGGATGGAACAACCATCCCATCCGAGTGCAACTTCTTCTAAACCAACCCTGCGGCCGACTCTTCCAGGGGCAAATACATCTACCAACCAGCCAAAGGCATGCTTCAAATGCAAGGGAATTGGCCACCTCATGGCTCAATGCCCTAACCGAAGCATCATGTACATGAATGAAGAGGGAGTGTGGCAAAGCGAAGGAGAGGAGGAATATGCGGACATGCCACCGCTTGAAGAGGAAGGGAAGGATGATGACATGGTTGAGATAGAGGAGGACCCCGTAGCTCGAACTATGGTAACTATGAGAGTGCTCAATGCACAAGCTCAAGAAGATGATCTCCAACGAACCAACATCTTTCATACGAGATGCAAAATTGGAGATGAGGTATGTCTTATGATCATTGATAGTGGCTCTTGTACTAATTGTGTAGCCGCTGATTTTGTTGAGCAAAACCACATTCCATGGACTTACCACCCTAAACCCTATAGATTATCTTGGTTAAATGATGGGGGGGAAGTCAAGGTGACCAAACAAGCTTTAATTGCTTTTTCTATTGGTCGATACAAGGACCAAGTTTTATGTGATGTAATTCCTATGCATGCTAGTCATGTCTTGTTGGGGCGTCCTTGGGAGTATGATAGACAGGCTGATCATATTGGACTCACTAATAAGTATAAGTTCATTATGGACAACCTCAAAATCACTCTTTCACCCTTGACACCTACACAAGTGTATGAAGAACAATTGCATCTAAGAAAAGAGAGAGAGAAAAGGCAGCCAAGAGAGGCAAAGAAAAAGCCGAATGTGAGAGAAAATGAGGGGAAAAAGAAAGTAGAGGCCGAGTTGAGTGAAAAAGAAAATTCGAGTGGAAAAAGACTCAGTGAGGCCGAGAGCTTGAAAATGAAAAAAAAAGAGCTTCTATGCAAGTGTGCGTGAGGTAGATAGGGCTTTGAATGCACAAAATCTTCTCATAGTACTTATGTACAGGGAAGCTGATTATTCTTCTTTTTACACACTTGGCATAACCGATTCTCTTCCTAGTGCAATCTACTCTCTTTTGCAGGAATTCAAGGATGTGTTTCCAGAGGAACTACCGAAAGGATTACCTCCAATTCGAGACATTGAACATCAAATCGACTTTGTTCCTGGAGCAATTCTACCAAATCGACCAGCCTATAGAGCAAATCCGGAGGAAACAAAGGAAATCCAAAGGCAAGTCGATTCCCTCCTTGAAAAAGAACAGGTTCGTGAATCTCTTAGTCCTTGTGCAATTCCAGTTATTTTAGTGCCTAAGAAAGAAGGGACTTGGAGAATGTGTACAGATTGTCGTGCAATTAATAACATTACTGTTAAGTATCGTCATCCTATTCCTAGGTTAGATGATATGTTAGAAGATTTGCATGGAGCAATCATTTTCACTAAAATTGATTTAAGATCGGGTTATCATCAAATAAGGATAAAGGAAGGAAATGAATGGAAAACTGCCTTCAAAACAAAGTATGGTCTTTATGAGTGGCTTGTGATGCCTTTTGGCTTAACAAACGCTCCAAGTACTTTCATGAGATTAATGAACCATGTTTTAAGGCATTTTCTTGGAAAGTTTGTTGTTGTTTATTTTGATGATATATTGATCTTTAGCAAGTCTTTAGATGAGCATGTTGAGCATTTGAAACTTGTTTTAAGTGCCTTGCGTGAAAATAGACTATTTGCTAACATGGGAAAATGTATCTTTTGCACTCATGAAGTTAACTTTCTTGGATATATTGTTGGTGCAAATGGCATAAGTGTTGATCCAGCCAAGGTAAAGGCCATTTTAGAGTGGCCGACTCCAACCAATGTGTCCCAGGTAAGGTCTTTTCATGGTCTTGCAAGTTTCTATAGGAGATTTGTTAAAGACTTTAGTACTATTGCAGCACCTTTGAATGAGATAATTAAAAAGAATGTGGGGTTTCAATGGGAAAAAGAGCAAGAAGAGTCATTTAATAAGCTTAAGAATTTGTTAACTTCAACACCTATTCTTGCTTTGCCTAATTTTGATTTGACTTTTGAAGTTGAATGTGATGCTAGTGGAATAGGCATAGGGGCTATCCTACATCAAAACAATAGACCCTTGGCATATTTCAGTGAGAAGTTGAGTGGGGGAGCTCTTAATTACCCTACTTATGATAAAGAATTGTATGCTGTTGTGCGTGCTCTTGAAGTGTGGCAGCATTATCTTATGCCTAAGGAATTTGTGATACATACTGATCATGAATCAATTAAATTCCTTAAAGGTCAAGGTAAGTTGCATAAAAGACATGCTAAATGGATTGCATTTATTGATTCCTTTCCATATATCATTAAGTATAAGAAGGGGAAAGATAATGTCGTTGCAGATGCATTGTCTAGGAGGTATACTTTGATCACTACCATGAGCACTAAGTTACTTGGTTTTGAGCACATTAAAGACTTGTATGCACATGATGACGATTTTTCTAATGTGTTTAAAGCTTGTGAACATGCTGCATTTCAAAAGTTTTATAGGCATGAAGGGTTCTTGTTCAAAGAAAATCGCCTATGTATTCCCAACTGTTCACTTAGGGAATTGCTTGTTAGAGAAGCCCATGGCGGAGGGTTGATGGGACATTTTGGCGTTGATAAAACTCTTGACATTTTGCATGAACACTTCTATTGGCCTAAAATGAGGCGTGATGTTACTAACATTTGTGATAAGTGTTTAAAGTGTAAGCAGGCAAAGTCAAGGAGTAACCCTCATGGATTGTACACTCCTTTACCCGTACCTCATGCCCCTTGGACAGACTTATCCATGGATTTTGTGCTTGGTTTACCAAGGTCTTCTAGAGGTATGGATAGTATCTTTGTTGTAGTGGATAGATTTTCTAAAATGGCTCACTTTATCCCTTGTAGGAAAACAAATGATGCGCGCCATGTTGCTGATTTATTCTTCAAGGACGTGGTTAGATTGCATGGGGTACCGCGTACTATTGTAAGTGATAGGGATGTGAAATTCTTAAGCTATTTCTGGAAATCACTTTGGGGAAAGTTGGGAACTAAGTTGTTATTTTCTACTTTTAGTCATCCTCAAACGGATGGTCAAACTGAGGTAACCAATCGAACCCTTGGTGCTTTATTTCGAGCCATTGTTCAAAAGAATTTGAAGAAGTGGGAAGAATGTTTGCCTATTGCCGAGTTTGCATACAACCGAACCACTCATTCTACTACTACTCATTCTCCTTTTGAAATTGTTTATGGGTTTCAGCCGCTAACTCCTCTAGATTTATCACCTATTCTTGTTGATGAGTGTTTAAGCGCAAATGGTGTCAAAAAGGCAAAGGCTGTTCGGACCTTGCATGAGAGAGTTCGAGCTCAAATTGAGAAGAAAAATGCGCAATATGCAACACATGCGAATAAGGGTAGAAAGCATGTTATATTCGAACCTGGTGATTGGGTTTGGGTGCACATGAGGAAAGAAAGGTTTCCAGCATCTCGACGGACCAAATTACATCCAAGAGGAGATGGACCTTTTCGTGTCCTGGAAAAGATAAACGACAATGCCTACAAATTGGAACTTCCAAGTGAGTATGGCATAAGTGCATCTTTTAATGTGTCCGACCTATCTCCTTTTGACTTTGATACAGACTTTGAAGATTCGAGAATGAATCTTTTCGAGGAGAGAGGGAATGATGCGGATACGGGTGCGCAACAACTTCAACCTTCGGTCAAGGATCCTTTGGTCAACATTGGTGGTCCGATGACAAGATCAAGATCCAAGAGGGTGAAGGAAGCTTTACGAATCTTGATCATTCACCATACAAGCAAGGAGCAAGCTAAGTTTGAAGATTTGGTGGACCATGAAGTTACCTTGTTCACTTATACGTTTGAAGTAAAAGAATGATCTCATACTTGTTAGCTTAGTTAGTAGTTGTTTTAAAGCTGTCTAGTTGAGTAGTTTGTTAATCGCACAAAGGACATGTTGTCCTCTAGTTTTAATCCTTAAAGTAGCTTATCTAGTTGGTCATAAGCTTGCTTTAATCAAGCACCAACGTTATTTGTTCGTGTTAAGTTGATTAGGGTTTTTCTAGTTGCACTTGGGTTTGGGCCGAGTTTAGCAAGGGAAATTTCAAGTCGGATTAGGTTTTGTTGGCAGTTTAGTTTAGGTCTTTTATACACCTATATAAAGCTTCTTGTCTTTCAAAATAAGGGACGAATATTACAACCAGAAATCGTGAGGATTTTTCCTTCAAGTTCTTAATCGAACTTACTCTTGAATTCTTGAGTTCATAGCTTAAGATTCAAATCAGACTTTATCGATTAGTTTGTTCCCTAATCGTGGTGTCTCTTCATCCATCATTATTTACTTAAGGTTGCTGATTACCTTCGTGTGTCAGAGGTCTTGAGTTCATGAGAACAATCAAGTTCAATTTCCATTGGGAGAAAAGATCCAACTCTGATATTACAAAGTTGGAAGGTTCTATGAGCGTCTTCCCCTAGGGTTGCTCATCAGAAAGTTTTGATTAAAATATGCGATTGAATCTGAAATTGGTATTTGAAAGCGAAACAAAAGTACAGCAGTTTTTTTTGTTGCAGAAGCATAAGCTTCCTCGTAAGTTTGCATGCACAACTTTCAGAAATTGCATTTTAACCCCTGCTTTTTCACCTAATGCTACTATGGCCCATAAAACTGGAAAATTTAACCAATCTAGTCTCTCTTAAAAGGTATTTTTCTTTGATATGATTTAATCTATTTCCTTTTGGGTTGATTTAGTGAATTTTATGATGATTTTTGAAGGATTAATATTTGTTAATAAATTTATAGTTTAATTTTGATTTTAGTAGAACTTTGAGTAATTTGTTGTTTAATTATGATAAATAGGTCTTCATTCATTTTGGTGAATTTTAGTATTTGATTTTGATAGCTTTCATTTTTAAGCCATTAATTTTAATTTGTTTTAATTTAGACCCCTAATATTTGCAATAATAGCGATTTGACTCCTTAAACTTCTTTAATCCTTTCAATTGGGTCTTTGTTTGTATTAATTGGTTAAATATGGGTAATACTTTCCTTGGAATGTTTTGAGTGAGTCAATTTCATATTCATTTCCATTTCATGTGATTATTCGTTAATTAAATTGATGCCTTGACCCTTTTCCTTGTTTTGGAGGGTAAATAAATAATTTCATCTCATTAGGGTACCAATTCAAGGGAGGTACACTCTACCCCTTATTTTTACTTTATTTGACCCTATGTGCACTTATATGACTTTATGTGTCTAGTTGCATGCCTTTTGAACGTTTTTATTTCATTTATTTATTAGATTTATTTGTTTCAATTTTGAATATTTATTTCAATTATTTAGGCATCCAAATGCCAAGTTGTAATAGTTAGGTTTATTTTATTTCATTTTCCCCTTTTAGATTGTAGCATAGTTATTAAAACCAACCCGGACATCAACCCGGCAAGAGGACCGGGTTGACGGGTCAGTGGTTCAACCGGTGGGTCACCGGTTGAATCGTCGGGTCACAACATATAATAAAAAATATATATAATATAATTAAATAAACATGTAAATTATAATATAAATACAGAAATTCTTAAATCTTAACAAGTTATAACATGTTCATAGTTCATACGTCATAGTTCATTTCACACACATAATCCACAACCATATGTGATCAACAATTCATGAATTCAAACTAAAATCAGTAAATTACATACAAATATAAATGATAAATCTAAGTATCAAACCATGAAACATAAGTCATAAACGACCAATTAAATACAACCAAACATAAAGTCATGAACATAAACAACACCACAATTATCACTTGAGTAGTTCACTCCATCTATTATTCATGCCCATGGTTCCCAACTTCTGCCAAATTCAGTACCACCAAATTCGTTTACATCGCAGCCTGCATTAAGATCATTTCTTTCAACATTCTCTTCATTATTGGTTTCATCTTCATCTCCAGTGTCCAAATCATCCAAATTTAGAGTTTCATCTACATAAGTACAAAAATCAATGAATCATTCACTAAATTTAGATAATATTTAACCAAAAGCGAAAAACAAAGAATAAGCAAGCATATGGCTCAAATAGAATAACTCACCACTTTGTCGGCTGATAGCCAATGTAGCTATTTCATTCCTAAAACTTTCTAATTCAGCTGAAGTTAACTGTGAAGGTTCATCATCCAAAATCCAAGTTTCATTGGCGCAAAAGTCCTCAAAATCAATAGGATCATAATTTCTACCCCTTGCATTTCTAATAATACAAAACATTAAAACTAGTTAAATAACAAATGTCATCATATTAAAACAAAAATCAGATTGCAAAATGTAGTTTACCTTTGTTGTAATCTTAAATTGTAGTGTACATAAACCAAATCATTTAGTTTTTGATGCTCCAATCTATTTCTCTTCTTTGAGTGGATATGTTCAAATAAACTCCAATTCCTTTCACAGCCAGAAGCACTGCAAGTTTGGCTTAGAACACGTATAGCTAGTTTTTGCAAATTAGGTGCAGTGCTACCATAACATGTCCACCATTCATCTATAGCAATAAATAAAGAAAAAAAGTCAGATTATAGTATTTTACAATTAAAATCAAATCATCAATAAAATTGAAGTTAATTTTTGGGTTCCTGGAAGCATGACATCACGATCTCGTATAGCAGAAACTCTACCAAAATCACCTTCAGCTTTACGAAATAATCTCATCTCTCCGGTCAAATTACTCATCAAATCAGGATTTGCATAAGAATATCTCTCAATCACATCCAAAAGTCCTGATGTTGCGTGCCTGTACTTTTCCAAATCAAGAGAATTATATTGATAAGCAGGATTGAGCCAATAACCGGCAGCATGAAGATTTTTGTGAAGTTGACTATCCCATCTTGAATCAATTATTCTTAAGAAAGGATCAACTGTTTTCTTTTTTCTTGAGAATCTTCTCAAAAGCTCTTCTCTGGCTCTATGTATGGCAGCATACAAGTATCCCATAGCAGGCCTTTCATCACTATCAACAATTCTTAGAACTCGAACAAGAGGTTCAGTTAATTGAACTATTGCAGCACACTCTTTCCAAAACATAGAATCTAGCACAAGATCCACAAATCTTTTTGCTTTACTCTCCTTAACATATGCTAAAAGAGTCCATTCTTTTGAAGTCACCATAGCTCTTAAAGTATCTTTTTGCACTAAAATACTTTGCAATGCAATGAAATTAGTAGCAAAACGTGTCGGAGCAGGCCGAATAATTTCTTTTCCACCAGTGTGTTTTCTCATCAAATGCAATGGATAACAATGATTATAAATGTATTTTATTATCTTTGAAACATGTCCAACCACTTTACTAACCTCATCTAACTTGCTCATATCATGCAACATCAAATTTAGGCAATGAGCAGCACATGGAGACCAATAAAGTGTTGGAAATTCCCTTTCTAATAATCTTCCAGCAGCAACATAATTGTCAGCATTGTCAGTGATGAAGTGTACCACATTTTCCACCCCAACAAATAAAACCACTTCTCTAAACAGCTTATACAACATGATGAGGAGGTCGAGAGAGCTATCCAAGTGAAGCAAGTAAAGGTGCCATTGGGGCCTATGACACGAGCTCGCGCGAAGAGATTGAATGAGACGCTACAAACATTGGTTCGTGCGGCTCGAGAATCAAGTGGATAGCCAAAGGCCATCGAGGGCCTCAATGAAGCTAGGCTTATTGTTCTCGTTTCGGCCATCACTGAAGATTAGAAGCCCATGATTCGGCTAAGGGGTCCATGGCCCATTATTAGTTTAGTAGAGTGTAATAAAGAGGTCCAACTAGCTTGTGATTTGGACCTCAGTCGTTGTTAGTCCTTGAGTCAATGTGCTAGGCCATGTGGGCCTTAGGTCCAATAGCACTTTAGTTGGTTACGGAGTTAGTCCCTTCTATGTTGTTGGGCTAGCGTCGGCCCAAGTAAGTTTTATTAGGTGTTAGTCACGGCTACAAATAGCCGAAGGTGATTGTTTACATGGAGTTTTGATGATTTTAATAAAATTACTTTGAGAGTTCTCTCAAACGCTTCATTGAAGCACCTTGAATATCTTAGATTCATATCTTAGGTATTCAATCGACTTATCAATCTAGAACCGCGTTAGATTGTGGCGTCCTCTACAAAATACCGAAGTTCGTTGACCACGTGATCAACGGGTTTAGGTGATCCGCTGCGTTCGTTTTTTCATAATCAACGTGAGTCCTCACCTTCTAGATCCTATCCTGTCTGTACGGGTTGCATCACAAGGTTGGTGCCGTTCGTATCACAACATCTCTGCAGTCTTAGAAGCATCCGAGGCATCAACTGATTTCCAAAAAATAGTTCCTCTAGGGCAATAAGCTAGAAAGTTGATGAGAGTTCTCCTTTGTTGGTCAGTCCATCCATCAGCCATAATAGTACATCCAGTTTCTTTCCAAGTTGTACGAAAGCTATTAACAAAATTCTTAACTTGCTCAACATTTTTTGTCAATAAATAGCCACGCAAGTCATAGAAATTAGGCGCTTTGTAACCAGTTCCAAAAGAACAAGCAGCATCAAACATTGTTTGATAATATGCAGAGTTTGCTGCATTGAAGGGGATGGAAGCATCAATCATCCACTTCGCAACTGCCAAGTCAACCTTCTCTTTAGCTTCTTTGCTTTGCATCACACTTTTGATAGATGGTTGACCTCCTGGAGTAGATCTTGGCATAAAAAAAGTCCCTATTGTTTTTCCTTTTTTGTACTGATGAAGAACTTTTTTTCCTTTTGAAACTTCACTAGTGGGAGGTGGTTGAATCTCTTGAATATCTTCTGTATCTTGCATGTATACCTCTTCTTCATGTTGTCTTAGATCTTGATCATATAAATCACTTGCCCTTGAGCGTTCTTTCAAGCTTCTTTTCTTACTTTCCACAGCTTTCAAGTTTTCTAACATTTCAAATCTAATCTGTCCATCAACCTTCGGACAAGGTGCTGTCTCCCCTTTTACGCCTGCAAGGTGCTGCTTGAATCGATTGATACCACCTCCTCGGATTCTTTTTCCACAGTGAATGCATACCAAGCACTTAACCTTTTTGTTGGACACAGAATCTTCTCTACAATGAGACCATGCAGGGTCCGTCTTTCCCCTTGTTAGAGGTTGATTTTGAGAATTTGATGTACTAGGTGTTGGTTCTGTACTTGGTGTTTGAGACGGTGTTTCTCCAGTAGAGTCCATTACAAATATCTGAAAAGTAATAAAACATATCTTTTATTTAAACAAATGACATTTATAGCTAGGAAAATGACATTTATATCTACTTTCTAATTCAAAAACGAAAAAGAGCATTTTTTGGGTCATTTGAAATCTTTCTACCCTCTAGATCTTCATATCCTAACAGATCTTTTTTTTCCTTTAGCTCCTATTTTCAGTTACCGAATTCAACCTGCCTAGGCTACTAAGAGGTTCAATTTACTTTCTTGAATAAGCTAATAAGCACAGATTCACAGTGCAACTATAATTCGTGCTTCTATTATAAGTTTCTACTTAAATACATCGCAACTCAACAAAGGATGGCTCTATATTCCTACCTCCCTTAGCTATCATGAGCTTGACCTCCAGAACCTGACCAACAAAACAAGCAACTCAACAAATTCTAGAGTGCATTTCCTCTTAAAAAGTTAAAAGTGCCAAGATTCAATTAGTGCATGCACGAGTATCACACAAGGTGTCACATATGTACAAAAGGTCCAATATTTGATGCACTTGCAATAGCTTGTCAACTTTTACAAAACATTGGGAAATCAAAGTTTGATGTTTATGATTTATTTAATATTTTTATATATTTTTTCCATAGATAAATGAGTCGGTTTCTTCAACATCAGCTCTAACGTTGGTATTCAAGACATTGACCTTTTACCAGCAGCGTTATATATATATATATAACTAGATGTACATAACTCCTAACCTGGAGAGAAACACATTAGCACTTGGTGCCGTGGTGTGTGCAGATTCGTGAGCAGAAAGCTGGATTGCTGGAGCTGGAGTATTACTTACCTTCAAGGCTTCACTGGTGCCATGGTCTGTGTCCAGCTGCAACCGGCAACAAAGCTTCAGCCTTCAGCCTTCAATGGCAGCTTCGGTGGCAGCGGCAGCTTCCTGGAAGAATTCTGGCAGAGGCTGCGGCAACTTCGAACTTCCAACTTCCAAGGTGCCGTGGTATGTGCCCAGCTGCAACGGCAATAAAGCTTCAGCCTTCAATGGCAGCTTCGGTGGCAGCGGCAGCGGCAGCTTCAGCTTCCTGGAAGAATTCTGGCAGCAGCTGCGGCAACTTCGAACTTCCAAGATGCCGTGGTGTGTGCCCAGCTGCAAGGCTTCACTGGCTTACCGGCAACAAAGCTTCAAGCCTTCAATGGCAGCTTCGGTGGCAGCGGCAGCTTCCTGGAAGAATTCTGGCAGCGGCTGCGGCAACTTCGAACTTCCAATTGCTTGCCTCAGACTCACAGAGGCCAGAGCAACTAGCAAAGCAAAGGAAAGAAAAATTGAAAGCCGAATCCCTGAAAAATTGAAAGCCGAAAAATTGAAATATTGCTTGCCGAATCCCTAAATGCTCAATTCGTTCTCACTTCTCAGAGAAACAAAGCAGAAAAGAATCCCTAAATGCCAAAATCCCCAATGACGGCCGAATGCCCGAATGCCTGAATCCCTTCTCAATTTTTCTGATTTTCTCTTCTAATTGGCTAAAAATGTAGCGAAAAGACGATAATGCCCATGTAGTGTGAATGGTCAAAATAAAAGAATTGGGTAAAACGGTAACTTCAAAAAAATTGTCAAAACCCACCGGGTTTATCAATAACCGCCGGTTCTAGCGGTTCCCTGGTTAAACCGTCCGGGTCTTGCGGGTCAAAGCGAGTTCTTTGCAACTCCGATTTAACTAGTAACCCGACCCGGTTTCATGGCCGGGCCACCGGTTCGACCGCCGGATCGGGCCCGGTTTAATAACTATGGATTGTAGTTAGGGCCCCCCCTCAAATGTAATAGTTAGGGCTTTATTTGCCTTGTGTGTTTTGCATGCTTATGTGTTATGTATTATCCGCTTTCTTAGGGTCTCGCATCTAGATATCATGATTATGTGTTATGTGTTTATTTGAACTTATGTGTTTATTTGCTTTTGATTAGTTTTACATGATTAGTTAGTTATAAATTAATGTGTGACGTCACCACACTAGTCCAACGCTAGTTGTGGTCCTTTGTTCCGATTTTTCCACTAGTCCAATGCTAGTGAGGACTCATAGACATGGGCTAGTCCAACGCTAGACTCTTAGGAACCATTCACACGCTAGACAAATCACTACACTCTCATGCATATTTTCTACTTTTTAGGGCTTTTATCACTTTTTCATGAATTTCCCTTATACATATATCCCTTACCTCTTGTTCCCCTTATATGTATATCCCTTATCCCATATTCCCTCTTATATCCATATCCCCCATTTTTATATAATCCTATGCATGAGACATGACATTAGATTTGCATTTCATATAGGGAAAATTAGAGATAGATTAGTACATTTGCTTGATTAGATTAGGAAAACAACCCCTTGAGTATGGGATATGGATGAGTTTGGCTTTCCAGTCTTAGCACGCTCGTATTCCCTCTACGAAAGGGAAAATTGAGTCACGAACATTAGTTCCCCGTACCCGTTATGATGCATCCCTTTAGGTCATGTATATTATTATTTTCCTTTTCTTTTCTTAAAGTCTCATATTTTTGCATTATTTGTGACCTCTTCAAAGAGTCACTCTTGGACATCACAATTAATGTGATTGGCACCAACTAAGCTTTGAAGGAACATGCCAACCCCCCGATATCCCCCTAGGTTTAGGTTTTACATCCATATAGTACGTCAAAATGTGATAAATTTTTAGGTTAAAATAAGAAAATTTTTGACTAAATCACGCAACTAGCCTTGGTTAGGTTGAAAGGGTGCCTTGGATTTTTATCATTGCCTTCCCTTTCTTCAAATGTGATTCCCGAACATTTTTTCTTTGATTTTCGAAAATTTGGAGTCGTTTAAAAAGGGTTTTTTACTTTTTTCTTTAAAAAATTCATTTTAGGTGACTTGGTACACCTTAACTCAATACCAAGTAGCAACTCCGATTTTTTCATTTAAAAACCCTTTTTAAACTATTATTTTGGGTCAAATCGTCACACTTTAAGTCCCATTTAGGCCCATATTCTCTTTATTTACTTTCTAAAAATCAAAAACCAATTTTCATTCAAAATAAATCAAAAATTCATTTTTCTATAAACACCTTTATTTTTCATTTAAAAATGGGGCGTGACAGATAACATGGAATTTATTTTGTAATTACCATTATTATTTAAAGGAATAAGTTGATCATGTAGTTCACTTTTCGCTTGTATTTGGTTATCACTTGAGGAATCTTGTTGCAATAATGTATCTATTAATATGCTCAGAACTGTGCATTCATAAACTACAATTGCTTATTTGACATTGATTCATGAACCTTAGACTCTTCTCTCATAGGATCTTGTGGGGGTTTTCTCTCTTCAATGTGCTCCTTGTTGCATTCCTTCTTATTCTCGACATCAAAATATACCTTGTCTTCATCTTCATTATCTTCATCCTCATCCTCCTACTCCTCTATGTCAGCCTTTGTCTCATTATTATCCTCGTCCTCATTCTCATAGTCTTCTTCATCACAATCATGAGCATTATGGCCATCCACATTTTTTGATTTGGCTAATTCTTTCATTCGATCACAATCATCTACCAGCAGCTATGTGTTTTTCTCACGAAATACTTTTGATATAAGAGCCTTCATCACCTATCTATCAAGTTCTCAATTTGCAATTGAAAAGATTTTTTTGACTTTTTTATAGGGACATGGTGAGTATGGTTCTAAGTATCATTGAATTTCTTGGGGAGAGTTGTGCTCTCCAGTGAAGAAAGGTGGTGCTAGTTTTAGAGCATTGCAAATGCTGGTTAGTGCGTTTTCTTGTAAGCTCTGGTGGAGGTTCAGGTGTTATGATTCACTATGGGATACATTTATGAAGTCCAAATATTGTTTGTCTAATCATCCAAATTCGGTTCAGCCTGTTTATATAGCTTCATCGGTTTGGCGGAGGATGCTTTTGAACAGACCTCTTGTTGAGCCACATGCTTACTGGGATATTTCTTTTGGTGGTGTGAATTTTGGGTGGGATAATTGGTTAGGCTTAGACCATTGGCTTGGAGGTTTCTCAATTGTTCTACACGAGTTTGATTTAATACTTTCAAAGTTAATGGTCACTGGGATTGGCAATCTCTAGGGTCTTTGGTCCCCCAGTTGGTGATTAAAGAGATTAAGGTGAGGCATTTTTGTCTTGGAGGAGAGCCTGATGTGTTGCAGTGGTCTTTGTCTCTTTCTGGAAGTTTTACGCTGGCTTCTGCTTATGAGTTGATGCAGTCTCCTCTGCCGAAGTCATGTCTTTTTAGAGTGATTTGGCAGCCAGGTCTTCCAATTAAGACCTCACTTTTTTTGTTGCGGTTGTTAAAAGAGAGGTTATCCATTGATGATATCTTATATAAATTCAATGTTGCTAGGCCTTCACATTACCATTGTTGTTTACAACCGGTGTAGGAGAAATTGAGCCATATTTTTGTTTCAGGGAAGGTTGCTAGTTTCATTTGGTATTTTTCCAGACAAGTGTTGGTATTTCTATTGTTTCCTCTTGTATTCATAGTCATTATTTTTCTTAGTGGTTATCAAGGACTCAGAGTAAGTTTGCTAAGTGGACTCTTACATTGATGCCTTTGTTAATTCTTTGGCATCTATGGAAGAATCAGAATGAGGCTCGCTTTGGTTTTGGACCTATGACTAGGAAAGAGGTTTGTTATCTTATTTTAGGGGAGATTTGTTTGTTGTTTTGTGCAGCTTTCCCTCAAGTGAGGTTTGCTGGGCATAGCTGGGATCATCTGTTGAGTTATGTATAATCACTTACTCCGAGTTTGTCTTGTTTTTTCGTTCGGTAGAGTCCACCACTTGCTTTGTTAGTAAAACTGAACACAGATGGAGTTGCAAAGGGCAACCCAGGAAGAGGTGGTGGGGGTGGTTTTGTTTGGACCTGAGATGACAAGTGTGTGTTTGCATTTTCAAATTCGTTTGGAATAGTTTCTTCTACAGTGGTTGAGACTAAAGCGCTCCTGTTGGGACTCTAGCGTGCAAACAGTTTGGTTTGTCTAACATTATCGTGGAATTGGACTCCCAAGTTTTGGTTGAAATTCTAAGGGGTAATTATGTGATGCCTTTTTCTTTGCGATCTTCTTCTTTGCATCAAGTAAAAGGTAAATTTAATAATTAATACAATAATAGTCAGCAATGCTTAAATAGAATTTCAATTAATAAGTTGTCACATACCTTTATATGACCCAATTTCTTGTGATGCTTTAGCTCCACGAAGCATCGTTTCCTAAATGCTTCATTAATTCAGAGTCACACAGCTTGATTTATCCATTCTTATGGTATAGTGTTTAATGTCAACCTAGTTGAAGTATAACACTTTGCCCAATATATAATAAATCAATTTTTAAGTTTAATATTTAGCCATTGCAAAATTTAGCATATGAAATAAATAGCAAATATGGCCTTACTACATGGAAGAACACACATCTGAGAATTCATTTGCTACCATTAGTTCCACTATCAGTTTTCCATTCTCGTAGGTTGATGCATAAAAATCTAACACCATACCAGTATCAATTCATATCTCTAATAGAATTCATAGTGACCAAATATGGCCACAATAAAGTAGAGATGTCCAATTTTGAAATAGGTAGC
The DNA here is from genome assembly GCA_023065735.1 of Coffea humblotiana. Taxonomy (NCBI): domain Eukaryota; kingdom Viridiplantae; phylum Streptophyta; class Magnoliopsida; order Gentianales; family Rubiaceae; genus Coffea; species Coffea humblotiana. The sequence continues at coordinate 11,183,035 of CM041212.1, read as the reverse complement.
GAAAACACCCACAGACAAAAAGCTCAAACTTTATCTTGAATTCAGGCCCAATTGCCATCATTTGCAATTCACTTTGTAAGTCTTTGGCTTTTAAAAGACTTTTTGTGCTTCTAAGATTCTTTCTTTTGTAGCACTCCGAATAAATGGTAGTCCAAGTATTGCATGGATATCCATCTACTTCATTAGCCAAGTTCCTCTATTTATTAACAAGTACATAGGTTGAGGTTGTCCATTTCCCATTTGACGATGGATCTAGGCATTTTAATTGCATTGACATGTAGCAAGCCACGAAATCAAATTTTACGTATAGCTTACTTTTTTTTCTTTGCTAAGTCCCTTCACAAGATCGCTTACCCTTGAAGGAGAACACCAAATAGGTGCATCCTATAGAGTCAAATTACCTTCTTCAGTAACTTAAATGAACTACTTGTTGCTACTAAGTATAATTAGAGATCATTTCATTGTACACTAAATACAGGATACACATATAAAACAAAAATATATAACAAAATGCATGTCTTATCCTCTTACATCTCTTTCACAACATCCTCCTGCAACTAGCTTAGGGATTCTTTTCCTTTAAGAGTGCTAGCTTACTTTTGTATCTTATGCTATAAACAGCTCTCTTACTTTTTCATAATTTTGTCCAAGCAATGGCCACCATTTCCTGCAACTGCATACCCATAATTGAACCATAGACGAATCCTTAACCATTTTTTATAATTATATAAACAAACATAAACACATTGACAAAAGGTATTTATGAGAAAACTTTTTAAGGAAAGAATGTTACTATTTGGATAATATAGCCAAATAATCCTGTCATTTGCCATTACTGATCACCAAATGCTTGTCCAAATTAGTTGACTTGTACATCCCAATAATTGTTTACTATTTGATTTTCTTTCTGCTCCTACTAATTTATTACTTCAATTAAAGCATCTCACGAGTCTCAAGTATAGGAAGCATAATAGGGCAATTAAAAATAGCCAAATTTGTGTTGATTTTTTCAGCCTGCCAATCAAAGATGTTAGGAAAAAATAAAACTCATCACTAGATAGAAACTTCTTTCCCTTAACTACTAACTAAAGTTGGTGTTACCTTTTCTTTAGCAAACAATAAGCCAAGTATATAAACTTTTTCTTAAGGAGAATCTTTCTTTTTCTTTTGTTCATTTTCTTGCACCTATGGAGGAATTTCTTTTTTTTTTTTTGCTTCCTTTCAATTTTAAGTTATCTACAGAAAATCACTACCATATGATGAACAAAGAGAAAATAAAAAAAATTGCACTGCAATTCTAGGAAATATTTTATTCTATATCATCAAGTGGAGACCTTATCCATAATTTCAAAAAACCTTGGAATGATTAGTCAATTACTTTTATTATACCCTAACCATATGATTTTAACAAACATATTGATGATAAAAAAAACTTGCGTAATACTCTTGCATGGTGATTTTGATCCTGCACATTCAAATCAACCAAATCCAACATATTGATGTTCAAATGAAATCTAGTGTTTCTTATTATTTCAACTCTCTTTACCTATCCAAATGCTTAAAGTAGAAAAGAAATATCAAAACATTAACTTTTAGAATATATTGATTAACTCCTTAACAAATAATTAATGGTATACACCATTGATGTCCAAAAACTATAACTACGTAGTTGCAAGTACAATAAATGGACAAGATAGAATAGAAGATTAATGATGGGAGCAAACAAACAGTGTAGACATGTAAACTTCCTGGTTGGAGGAATCAAAATCGTGTTATTATCCACAAAATTGTATTGGTAGTTCTTAAATGATTGAAAAAGTTCATTTTACCACAAAATTTGTGATACATATATCCAAAATTTACGAAATAGTGTTCTAATATTTATTCCAAAAATTTTTGATAATTTTGTAACACAATGGAAAGTTTTAAATTATTGTGCTATTACTACTTTGTTTAATAGTATTTGAATTTAATAGTTCCTAATATCATTGTATAACTTCGTATTGTAAAATAATTAAAGCAAATATAAACCATTCCTATCTCTCAATCAGTATCACTATCAAATACCTCTATATCCATCAGTATCACTTTCGAATACGAACAATTCCTATCTTTATGTTTCCATCTACTTTTACAAAAAACTATTCTTCTACTATTGCATTACCACACTTTACTTCTCAACCATTACAGCACAGCACTGAGAAATCATACCAACATGATTTCTAATACTTTTTATCGCCACACTAATTTCAACTGAAACAATTTTTTGGTCAATCAAACAATAAGTAAATCCAGACCTAAAATCATTTCTAATCAAAACAAAATTAGGGTTCGTGTATTTTTCTATTAGCTCTCTTATCCTTAATCATCCATCTGACGCTAACAAATTATATACAAATAGGTGAAAATAACATGTATTTTCTATACCATTATGCTTCAAATCAACAAAAATGGAGCAAACTTCAACATTTTCTATCTCAAAAACCATACCTTTTTTGTGGAAAATAAATATTTTTTGTTGACAAGTTCAAGTAAAGTAGGGGATCAAAATTGTTTTGTTAATTTATTATTCAAAAACTTGACAGAATGGCATTTTTCTATTTCCTTGTATTCGATTTTCTCATTTTGGCCCAAAACGATATCGTCCCTTTTAAGTTCTCCATGGCTAAATTTGCAACATCTAGTTGGTAGATTTAATTTCATCCATAAAATTGTATAAAATGGAAGGTGATCCAAGTTATGAGGCCCCTGATCTAGTTTCCTCAATTTAGACCATCGAACGTGACTGCATAAAGGGTCTATTTGCAATATTGTGATCTCCAACCTTGGAGGAACTAGAAGTCAAATGAGATATTTATCTTGCAATTTGCAAGTGAAAATCAACTGGTTGCTTTCCATTCTCCCCTCACTTGAAGCACCTTTAAAGTTAAAGGTCCCATCAAAAGAGTACTCACCCTATTTAGTAGTGGCGACACATGCCTCTTAGATTCTTCATGTGGCGTATTATGGTTCCATCATCCAATACACAAATGGAGCGACACAACTTAGGACCTATTTGGTAACTCTACTTAATGTTGAAAATTAATTCATTCAGAGTTTTTTGAATTGAGCATGTTTGATAATAGAAATATCTTATCACCTAATGTATTAAGCACTGCTTAATTTGTGTACTAAATTTACTAAATTTTTTTAATTGACTATATATACTATTCATCTCACACACATAACACAATCTCCTACTGTTCTCACACATGGTAAACGTTTGTTTTCTTTATGTTCGACACACATAGAGACTAGTGTTATTAGATTAGGGCTAGACTGATCAGTTCGATCATGAACCAGCCTTCTTCCGAGCTAGTTAGTAGTACAAAACTGCTATAGTCAAAATCCAGTCAAAACCGTAAAAAATCAGCCAAACTAGTGGCTCCGTTCAACTGCTTGACTAGATTCTCAAACTTTTTTTCTTATTTTCCTGAAACATAATTTGAGTTACTTAAATTATAAAACTTTCATTTATTAATAAGAATAAGAAAATACCACTTACTTAGTGTAAACATTAAGATCCCTTGCTTCCCTAAATAATCTCTAAATGAAGTTTTTATCCCTATCATCTTATCAATTTATCATCAATGATTCCAACTTGCATTATAAAGCCATATTTCCAACAAAAACATCTCAAATAGGAAGATTTGTTTTAATTTAGTTTTTCAAGTAATTTTAGAGAATCGACATATTTTAGACATGAGTTCACATTTTTATATATAATTTTAGGTGTATATTTGATTCCAAGCCGAATATTTTTGTAACATTTTGTATGGTTAGTCGAATATAATTAAGAACTTAATTTCAATATTATAAAACTTATAAAAATATAAAATAATTATGACATCATATTGACATCAGCGAATTTTTGAAAACGGTGGACTGATGACCCAATAGTTTAGTCGAGTCGCTATTTAGTTCGAGTTTAACAACATTGACAGAGACACATATGAATGTGCACACTATCTTTATACAAAGACACACACTTAAACACCACATCTAATACATCTAAATTGTTTCATTATTTTCTACTGCACGCGAACATTTTTCTTTTTCTCCAAATACACAAATAAAGGCAATTTTTTTTAACAAAATAGAAACATAATATTAGTGTGATTTTTCAATTCAATATTAAAATCCTGTTAGTTATCAGAAAGATATAATAACTAATTCAGTAATTTAATACTTTCAGCACTTAATTTTCAAAATTCAGATTTTAAATTTCAGTTTTTTCAAATGGGCTTATAGCCATGGCCGAAATTTGTGGGGTCCTCCACTCTATTTGGAATGTGGAATTTTGAATTTGTATTTTCTTCATGCAAGCTATCTTCCTCTATTAGAGATTTTCTAAATATCTCTTTCATGATTTTCTTGTGGATAACCATATTGACTACAGCCAAACCAAATAAGACGAAAATCCCCATATTCTAGTGATGGCAAATTTCATAAAATTCAAGAGAATCAATAGTTTATTGAGGTCCACCTCAATGCAAATGCGTGCACACTTTTGTTTGAAATTGGAAGCCTTTAATGTTTGCTTAGCGACCTTTTTTTTCATATCTATTTGAATTTTCAAAATCTGGTCCATCGTTTTTTTTTTTGCACCAATATGGGTTTTTATTGCTCAACAAAACCAAAATACAGAGAGTTCATGGAAGCCAATCTCAATCTACCGAAAATAGATAGTAGGAGCACTACTCCCGTACAATTTGCACACGCAGAAAAGAACACTCCACTAGAATCAAGTCGAATAGCGGCTCTAATAGCCCTAGGTAGCTGCTGAAGAGAAGTACAGAACAAATCTGACGAAGACCGCATCGCTGCCAACTTATCCGCGGAGCTATTGGCTTCTCTAAAGAAGTGAGTAACCAACGAGGAAAAATCCCATAACAGAGCTCGAATTCTTCTCAAAACATTACAAAGTGGCCACTTCGACACTGTTTTGGAGGTTACCAACCTTACCAAGCTTTTTGAGTCCACTTCAACTATCAAGTTATCAACCATCCCGTCTTTATGCTTAGCGACCTTGAGTGCCAGTGTGGTAGAAATTGCATGTTTAGAAGAATGGATATCTAGTCGCTATTTATTTCCTATGGGAACTGGCTGAATACCATCCCAGGCCCCTCTTGAAGGATGAAATTATAGTCACTCGTTTTACAAAATTGAACTAAAAACATAATTCATGCTAACATAACTAAGTTCAAATGGAATGGTAGGTTCCTTAATGAGAAGTTTGACAGACAAAAACTTGAAACTAATATTCTTTCCAAAACCTCAATAATGAGAGATTGGTGCCAGTGGTTCTACTTTTCATTTATTTCTTCCTCCAACAATTCGACCAAAGGCCAATTGGATATAGCTATGTTGAGTTTAAAGCAGCACCAATTCGGGCATACATTTTTAGATGAGCCAAGTATGTTTTCAAATACACGTTTAAACCCTTATATTTTGGGGAAAGATTGTTTTATGCTAATATTAAGGCCCCAGGACTAATTAATTGGTCTAATTAGCTTGATTTCAGCATATTCAGCCCATTAAAAGTAGGACTAAGTTGTTCTTGGGTTCAAAGTTAGACTTTGATTTAAATAATTGTAGCTAAGGTAGGCTTACGTTTAATTCTTGTTCGTGACTAAAATCAATAAAGTATATGAAATAATCGAATATTTATAATCATAGTTTTAGTTTATACATTGGTCTAGTTAGTATGATTTCATTCCATTCAACCCATCAAAAATAGGACGAGTTTGATCTTTAGCTTACTCTTATTAAAATAGTTGCAACTAAGCGAAGATTTGACCCTTATTTAAGACTAAAATTGTTTTATGCATTTAATACTTATTCATGATCAAATAAATAAAGTACATGAAACAACCAAATATTTATGATTATTGTTTTAGTTTATACATTACATAAATCTTAGTTCTATGTTTATTTACTTATGTTTGAGAAAATTCTTTTGTTGCACCATAAATGCATTTTTCATACCAACGTCTTATATTAGTTCAAACATTTGCTCCAAATAATTGACGAGCGCATGGTATATATATAACAATTAGCTCATTCACAGTTAAGTCTTGCATTTATAAATTCCTAAATACCCCACACGCGATTTTTCGCAAGTATACGAGTCGCGATTGATTATAGGGTATTAAGGGTCGAACCCACAGAGAAGATTTTTAATTACTGATGTTTTTTGAATTCCTTTATTATTTAGACTATCACAAGTGCAAGAAATTAAATGTATACTACAAACATGAGATTAAAGTAATAAAAATAACAATAGAAAACTTCTGGAGGTATGGAATTCCTTACTACTCTTGCAAATGACCTTACCGATTAAGTGAATGTTATTATCTTGCCTAGTTATGGCGTAATTTTCTAATATATTTGAAACCTACTCTCGTAATGAATCAACTATACTTGTAATTAAGTCATACCTACTCTCGTGGTTATGAAATTAACTACAAGTTCATTTCTTTTATGAAATTAGATGAAACAAGTCACTAAAACCACAAAGGTGCTCCTCTACTCTCGTGAGTGAACTCCTTAGGTTTATCACTTCTTTGAACTAATATTAAATTCCAATTCTCATTGCAAACTCAACACCTTAAGATTATCACAATTAATGGTCGGTTAATCATGATTAGAAAAATAAAAGTGATAAATAATTTGCTCAAAATAATATCACCAAATAACCAAATAAACATCACTAACAAGAAATAGAAAGTTCATCCATACTCTAGACATAAACTTTAGCAAAATATGAAAATAAACACCAAACTTATATTATAGCTAAACATGAAATCAAATATAAAAGAGAAAGTGATAGGAGAGAAGTCACTCTTGTCACAGGAGTTTCAAACTCTCTATCTTTGTTCTTCAAATTTTCATCCAAATTTAACTACAAATATAAGAAGGAAAAGTTACACTAACTATATTATACTACTCTAACTAATGAATTAAGGAAATTTTAGTGAAAACTATATTTTTGATGAGTTTCTCTAGCCTTCCAAAGTTGTGAAAATGGTCTCCAAAGGTTGCTATTTATAGAGAATTTAAGCTCAAGGTGAGTTGTTTTTTGGTTGGCAAAATTGGCTTTTGAACTCACTAAGAGTTGTTCTCCAAATTTCCACACTATTCTTGGTCAGCTACAGCCCAAATTCTGAGTTGTAGATGAGTCGGAAAGATTGTGTGAATGCAAAACAAGTTGCAGAGCAAGTTTCAACAGAAAAACTAGAATATGCGACCTTGACTCGTGTATTGTATCCCACGTATTGCCTTTTGCAGGTTTGTTCAATTTTGGACAGATTTCATCCTTATTCTGTTTTTGGTCCAACTTCAACTAATATTTTCTTAATGATAGAGGTTGAACTAACTCTTGTGTAAAACATGAAAATTGTACCCCTTTAAGTTAGCTCTATGGACCAAAAATAGAGAAATGACCGAGAAATGATCAAAATACCCTCAATTGGTCAGAACTCTGTTTCAGTTTTCGACAATGAAATTGCACTTCTGTATTTCGACATTTTGACAACTAAACTGGATTTTGATGTCTTCATACCAAATGTAGATATATTTCTTAGTTTCAAATGGTTCAAGAATCACCTCAATCTGATGCTTGTAGCTCAAAATATAGCCGAAATACCACAAGGTGTCAAAACTGGAAAACTTGCATTTCATCCTTTGAGTATTTTGCACTTTATGTCTTCTTTAAATCACTTCAAATCATTATCAATCATCCAATTATCTTCTCAATTCATGCCATTTGATGATTGAATTATTAAACCTATAAAAACATGAAATTTTTACTATTAAAATCCATAGAAATGTAATTTTCACACTTTAAACCACAAAATGCATATTTTTACTAGAAACTTAGTTAATTAGCTATAAAAGTAGTTAAAACATCCAAACACTAACTAATAAAATACACTAAAAACATGTAAAATATGCACTTATCAATAATCATCAATCCAATCAAAAAAAATTTCAAAATCACTTTTTTGATGCCATGCAGACAGGCCGAATCTCATGCCTGAAGCACGTGATCAAATTGGCCAAAGTCGAGCCTCACATATTTGGGCTCTAGGCAGGCCGCTCTCAAGTAGACCTATCTCCATCAGCTCGGCTTCGGGCTTCAGCTCGTCCAGATCCGACCCAATTTTCGGTTCTAAAACCGCCTTAATCCTCGAGAGTCTAATCTATCCATCAGTATTAAACCCAAAACCCGAGAGCGTGGGTTTCATTCCTATTTCCTCTCATCCAGAGAGGTGTTTCGCGCTCTCCACTCTCTGATTACTTATCTCTAAAAACCCTAGAAACTGATTTCCTGCTCGATACTGAATTCAATTCCCCGATTGTTGTCGAGGTAGTCTCCAATTAGGGTTTGCTCGTAGATGCAGTAGAGAAATATGTGGGGCGGAAATCCGCAAGATATGTGGGGAAACAGTGGTAATAGCGACGGTAATGGTGGAAATATGGCGGCGCCGCCGCCTCCAGGCATACCTCCACCGTTAATGCCACCGGGAACTAGTGGAGGAGCTGGACCTAGTGGTCCGCCTCCTCTTCCACCTCCGCCTTCTTATACTGTTTTGCCGACGGAGGCACAGCTCGAGGAGAAAGCTCGGAAATGGATGCAGCTTAACTCAAAGAGGTATAGCGACAAGAGGAAGTTTGGTTTTGTCGAAACGCAGAAGGAGGACATGCCGCCAGAGCATGTGCGGAAGATTATTAGGTCAGTTTATTTTTCTTTAATTAGTAAAATATATCGTTTGCTCTGGTTATTTAGTTATCTTATTAGATTGGTTTTTTTGTCAATGCAACAAGTACTGTTAATTTTTGTTTGATGGATCCTGGAGGGCTGAAATATGTAACCGTTGTTTTTAATCAGTCAATTGCTTTGAATATTTGCTTTGTCTGCCGGGCTACTTTCTTCATTTTTTTTTTGTTTTGCAATTAGGAACTCTTTTGACCTGGGTTTTGATTTATAAGGAATTGTTGTCTTTTAGTTGAATTATTTCTTAGAGGATTTGAGATGGTCAAATGTCTAATTAAGTCCTGGGTCCAAGTTTGTTAATTGTTCTCAAAAAAGATCATGAGGCACGAGTGTAGCAAGGGGGATTCTGGAATTATTGTACGAGTTTTGGGTTAAGGTCTTTAGTTTCCACATATGCTTGGGATTTTGGTGTTCCACAATGGGTTCATTGAGGTAGGATTAGTCGGCCTATGTTCACATGTGATATGGAGCTGTAATGCACATTGACGAAATTGCCTTTTAAATAAATAAACGCAATTCTTAGATGGTGGCTTGCAAGAAATCGTCTGACTTCTAGAATTGAAGTTCTATCCTGATTCTTTTTCCAAAAGTCTGTCATGTAAGAAGTTGATAGCGTTTGGTTATACATTTATACTACTCAATCTTACTTATTTTAGATATGCTCTAATAATTATAAGGTTGGGAGGATTCAAACTGCTTTTTCTTCTAAGAGTTTTGATATATTTAATATCCACATGTCTATTTTGTATCAAAATTTTCAATGTATTGATTGGGGTTTTTGTGCAAAAGTACTGCTGCCTACATATGTGTTTCAGGCTTTGCGTAATTTATGAAGCTGGAGTGATTCCATTTGAATTTCCACCATTTGATCTTAGCCTAACCTGGAGATCATAGTAGCTTAAACTTGTGTTTGACTACAGGAAGTTGATATGTTTATTTGCTTTTCCAAATTATGTTACTGTTTTCGTGTCCACAAGAACGCTTGTAATGTTAATGCTTTTTTCATGTCCACCAGAACACTGCTGGAACTTATTATGTTATTTTTTTCATGTCCACTACTTGAGTAAATTAATACCTTTATGAGCATGATTGTTATCTATTAATGACAGTATGACAGCAATGCTTTGTCTGGTGATGTTGCTTTCTTGATATTTGCTACATGTATATAGGATTTAATGTTTTTTCTTACCTGGTGAAATTTTGGCTTTTTCATTGGTTCTTATCAAGAATACCTATTTTTAATTAGTTTGAGCACCTTCTATCTGAACAATTTCAATTGATAAATCTGGATAGTCTTTTTCTCTACTAATTAGATACTGATCTGTGTGCTTACCGAACTTAAATGTCATTTTACTGTAATAAATGGTCTGGGTTTTCATTATCGGTCTTTTACATATTAAACTGTCTTGGACTTCGTACAGAGATCATGGTGACATGTCCTCAAAAAAATATCGTCATGATAAACGTGTCTATCTTGGAGCTCTTAAGTTTGTTCCGCATGCTGTGTACAAGCTTCTTGAGAACATGCCAATGCCTTGGGAACAGGTATCAAGCACATGTCTGCTTAATGAATTTCAACTTTTAATCTTGTTTGGTTACTTGAGACATTCTGTCTTGATTTCTATTGCTATATGTATTTGTAGGTCCGTGATGTGAAGGTCTTGTACCATATAACTGGAGCTATTACATTTGTCAACGAAATACCATGGGTGGTTGAGCCCATTTATCTAGCACAGGTATATTATCTGACTTTAAGATTCCATTCCTGGTCTTCCTTCTATAAATTTTCTCAAGGTTCTGTACATTTCAGTGGGTTGTAGTGTAGTGTTGGAAAACCCTGTACTTTTCCCTTTACTTCTTTGATCTTTTCCATTTTACACATTTACTTGGCACCTTTGGTATTTTTGTGACTTTGTTCCAAACTTTTCTGCAGTGGGGTACGATGTGGATAATGATGCGGCGGGAGAAGAGAGATCGGCGACACTTCAAGAGGATGCGCTTTCCTCCATTCGATGATGAGGAGCCTCCTCTTGATTACGCCGATAATCTGTTGGATGTGGATCCATTGGAGCCAATTCAGTTAGAGTTAGATGAGGAAGAAGATTCTGCTGTGTATACTTGGTTTTATGATCATAAGCCTCTTGTAAAAACTAAGCTTATAAATGGCCCTAGTTATCGAAAATGGCATTTGTCCCTTCCAATCATGGCAACACTTCACCGTCTTGCTGGACAGCTTCTCTCTGATCTGATTGATCGCAACTATTTCTACCTATTTGATATGGAGTCATTTTTTACTGCCAAAGCACTGAACATGTGCATTCCTGGTATTTGTCTGCCTAATATGACTTCTAGTTTCCAGCAGTTGGAGATATTTGTGAAAATTTAGACCCCATCTTCTGTCAACTCATGTACTTGCATGTGTTTTATTTCTTCTCTTGATTTTCTTTTCTTCAGTAACTCTTTAGCTTATTTTGCTTCAGGCGGCCCTAAGTTTGAACCTTTGTATCGGGACATGGAAAAAGGAGATGAAGACTGGAATGAGTTTAATGATATAAACAAGCTTATCATCAGGTCACCTCTAAGGACAGAGTACAGAATTGCATTCCCTCATCTGTATAACAACAGACCCCGGAAGGTGAAGCTTGGAGTGTATCACACCCCTATGGTTATGTACATAAAGACAGAGGATCCTGATCTACCTGCATTTTACTATGATCCTCTAATTCACCCCATAACTAGCTCCAATAAGGATAGACGGGAGAAGAAGAATTATGAAGAGGAGGAGGATGATGACTTTTCTTTGCCTGAAGGGGTTGAACCATTGCTCAAAAGTACTCCCATATATACTGATACTACTGCTGCAGGTATATCACTTCTGTTTGCACCACGACCTTTTAACATGAGATCGGGTCGTATGCGCCGTGCTGAAGACATACCTCTTGTGTCTGAGTGGTACAAGGAACACTGGTGAGTTTTGGTAATTATGGTTCTGGCACATTGCTTTGCCAGTAGCTGTGGTTGTCAATTGTTCTTACTTTTTCTTGCTGTACATTTTGCAGTCCTCCATCATATCCTGTCAAAGTTCGTGTGAGTTATCAGAAGTTGTTGAAATGTTTTGTGTTAAATGAGCTGCATCATAGGCCGCCTAAAGCTCAGAAAAAGAAGCACCTGTTTCGTTCTCTTGCAGCCACAAAGTTTTTCCAAACCACAGAACTTGATTGGGCTGAAGCTGGTCTCCAAGTTTGTAAGCAGGGTTACAATATGTTGAATCTGTTGATTCACAGGAAAAATCTGAATTACCTTCATCTTGACTATAATTTCAACTTGAAACCTGTGAAGACTCTCACAACAAAGGAGCGCAAGAAGTCTCGTTTTGGTAATGCTTTTCATCTTTGTCGTGAAATACTTAGACTGACAAAGCTTGTAGTGGATGCAAATATCCAGTTCCGGTTAGGAAATGTGGATGCATTTCAGTTGGCAGATGGCTTGCAATACATATTTTCACATGTTGGGCAGTTGACGGGTATGTACAGATATAAATACAGGCTCATGCGGCAGATACGGATGTGCAAGGATTTGAAACACTTGATTTATTACCGATTTAATACTGGGCCTGTTGGGAAAGGACCTGGATGTGGTTTCTGGGCACCTATGTGGAGAGTGTGGTTATTCTTCCTTCGTGGAATAGTGCCTCTTCTGGAGCGGTGGTTGGGGAACCTACTGGCAAGACAATTTGAGGGACGGCATTCTAAAGGGGTTGCTAAAACTGTTACCAAACAGCGTGTTGAAAGCCATTTTGACTTGGAACTTCGTGCTGCTGTGATGCATGATGTTCTTGATGCCATGCCAGAGGGCATTAAGCAAAATAAGGCAAGAACGATCTTGCAGCATCTGAGTGAAGCATGGCGTTGTTGGAAAGCCAATATTCCCTGGAAAGTGCCTGGTCTGCCTGTACCAATTGAGAACATGATTCTTCGCTATGTCAAGTCAAAAGCTGATTGGTGGACAAATGTTGCTCATTATAATCGTGAACGTATACGAAGAGGTGCAACTGTGGACAAAACAGTCTGTCGGAAGAATCTTGGAAGATTGACCCGTCTTTGGTTGAAAGCTGAGCAGGAACGTCAGCATAATTATCTAAAAGATGGTCCATATGTGACACCGGAAGAAGCAGTGGCCATATACACTACCACTGTGCACTGGTTGGAGTCCAGAAAATTCTCACCTATTCCATTTCCTCCCTTGTCATACAAGCATGATACAAACTACTTATCCTTGCCCTTGAAAGGTTGAAAGAATCTTATAGCGTGGCTGTCAGGTTAAATCAACTACAAAGAGAAGAGTTGGGTCTCATTGAACAAGCTTATGATAACCCACATGAGGCCTTGTCACGGATTAAGCGTCATCTCCTGACCCAACGTGCCTTCAAAGAAGTTGGCATCGAGTTCATGGATTTATACAGTTACTTGATACCTGTGTATGAGATTGAACCGCTTGAGAAGATCACAGATGCATATCTAGACCAATATCTATGGTATGAAGGTGACAAGCGCCATCTGTTTCCCAATTGGATAAAGCCAGCGGATTCAGAACCTCCACCACTATTGGTCTATAAATGGTGTCAGGGTATAAATAACTTGCAAGGCATATGGGATACAAGTGAAGGTCAATGTGTTGTGATGCTTCAAACCAAATTTGAGAAATTCTTTGAAAAGATTGATTTGACTATGCTAAATAGACTTCTTCGCTTGGTTCTGGACCATAATATTGCTGATTATGTCACGGCCAAGAACAATGTCGTGCTGTCTTACAAGGACATGAGTCATACCAACTCTTATGGTCTTATTCGTGGTCTGCAATTTGCTTCCTTTGTCGTACAGTACTATGGCTTAGTGCTGGATCTTTTACTTCTTGGTTTAACTAGAGCCAGTGAAATCGCTGGTCCACCACAGATGCCTAATGAGTTTATCACTTACTGGGACGCTAAAGTGGAGACACGACACCCCATAAGATTGTACTCCCGTTACATTGATAAGGTGCACATATTGTTTCGGTTCACTCATGAAGAGGCACGGGACCTTATCCAACGGTACCTTACTGAGCATCCTGATCCCAACAATGAGAATATGGTTGGTTATAACAACAAGAAGTGCTGGCCAAGGGATGCACGCATGAGGCTCATGAAACATGATGGTGATGTTTTTAATTGAATGTTGTACTGGATTTCTTTCTTTACAGTTCTTCTATAATTGTTTTATATTGTGATCTGTATACTCAATTATTGTTTGCTTAATCTTATGATGCAGTCAATCTTGGGAGAAGTGTGTTTTGGGACATGAAGAATCGTCTTCCCAGAAGTATCACCACATTGGAGTGGGAGAACAGCTTTGTCTCTGTTTACAGCAAAGATAATCCGAACTTGCTTTTTAGCATGTGCGGTTTCGAGGTTCGTATACTGCCAAAGATAAGGATGAGCCAGGAAGCATTTAGCAATACAAGAGATGGGGTTTGGAACTTGCAGAATGAGCAGACTAAAGAGCGTACTGCAGTTGCTTTCTTACGTGTTGATGATGAGCACATGAAAGTTTTCGAGAATCGTGTAAGGCAGATCCTTATGTCATCAGGTTCTACAACATTCACCAAGATCGTCAACAAATGGAATACAGCTTTGATAGGTACTAAGTACAGTCCCTTGATCTTTAGTTCTTATGCTTTTCCAAAATTACATTTACTGCTATCTTGTGCTACCATCTGCTGAAGCACTTTAATATTGATATCGCAGGTCTGATGACATATTTCCGTGAAGCCACGGTGCATACACAGGAATTGTTAGATTTACTGGTCAAATGTGAAAATAAAATTCAGACCCGTATTAAGATTGGGTTAAATTCAAAAATGCCAAGCAGGTGAGATTATTCATGTCAGTTACTTTTCTACTGCTTTCTAAATTATGCTGTATACTTGTTCTAAAATAATGATCTCCATTGTAGGTTTCCTCCTGTTATTTTTTACACACCAAAAGAAATTGGGGGATTAGGGATGTTGTCAATGGGTCACATATTGATTCCACAGAGTGATCTCCGATATAGTCAGCAGACAGATGTAGGTGTAACACATTTCAGGAGCGGAATGAGTCATGAAGAAGACCAGTTGATTCCAAATCTTTATCGTTACATACAGGTATGTCGACTGCATTGGCTGCCATGCTTTTTATTCTGTATTTCTTTGAATAAATTGGCCTAATCTCTGCCTTAATGTAACAGCCTTGGGAGAGTGAATTCATTGATTCGCAACGAGTTTGGGCTGAATATGCTTTAAAGAGACAAGAGGCGCAGGCACAGAATAGACGTTTGACTCTTGAAGATCTGGAAGTAAGTGTTACTGCTGATTGGAATGCATTTTCTTTTGCTTGTGTTATCTGAGGGTGAATAAAAGATGTTAGATGAAATAATCTGGGCGTTAGTAGTGTTGTATCCTTTGCCTTGGTTAAGATGGATTAATTAGTTAGATAGTTCTTGGACTGAAAATTGAGTGATTTAGTTTGAAGTATGCGCCAGTTAATTCTTGTTTTTAAAAAAGAAGGCAAATATAGGTGTGGAAGGCTTTATTCAAACTTTTTTTCTTTACTCTTTAACATTTATCATTTTATTTATAGGATTCATGGGACCGTGGAATTCCTCGAATCAACACTTTGTTTCAGAAAGATAGACACACCCTTGCATATGACAAAGGATGGAGAGTGAGAACAGATTTTAAGCAATATCAAGTTCTAAAGCAGAATCCATTCTGGTGGACCCACCAGAGGCATGATGGAAAGCTATGGAACTTGAACAATTATAGGACTGACGTTATTCAAGCACTTGGAGGAGTTGAAGGAATTCTGGAGCACACTTTATTTAAAGGAACTTAGTAAGTGTCATTGCATGTCTTCCTTTGGCTATTTGGGTCTCATTGCTTTCTAAATGAGTTCTAAAGAAGAAGATTCTGACAGAGCAGTTTACAAGTTTTGCATCAAACAAAAGTAAAGAAACAAGTATTTCTATATTTCATTGTCTAGTTGCTACTCCCTCCATCCCAGAAAGTTTGTTGCACTTCGGGACTTGCAATTATTATCAACAGTGCAAGACTTTTAAATGATTTGGATCTAAGTTCCGGTAATACCCCACTTGACTTTCAATGTATTCATACGTGGTTGAATGATAAAAGGGCCACTAGGTGTGATAAGACGTGGGACTCAAAAGAATGAAATGTCTCCGGACTGCTTTAGAGGAAAGTGTCATGCACGAGTGTTATTTGCATTTCACGTGGGAGTCACGCACTATTGAGTGCAGTGTTTGTACTTGGTAAGTGCATAATTGGGCCCACTAAAAGATAAAAAGGGGCTGTCAGATTAAAGGGTATGGAACGGAAATGTATGAAAGTTTTCATTGCCAATTTTGGTAAGTGACAATCATTTTGGGATAGATAATAACGGAAGCATGACAACTTCAATGGGATGGAGGGAGTATTATGCAAGAAACTTGTATTTCATTAAATTGCTTAGCCCATCTGGAAGTACTTCTCTTACTCCTTGTGCTCAAATATATTGAGCAGTTGATTTCTAATATGTCTCAGCGAGCTGGATAGCCTTAGTACATTTTTAGTTAGACTATATATTGTTGTTCTTGGACTGGGTCTAATTTCTTTCCTTTTCGTTTCAGCTTCCCTACTTGGGAGGGTCTCTTCTGGGAAAAGGCATCAGGTTTTGAAGAATCCATGAAGTATAAGAAGCTGACCAATGCACAAAGATCCGGGCTTAATCAAATTCCTAATCGTAGATTTACACTTTGGTGGTCACCTACAATAAATCGAGCAAATGTTTATGTTGGTTTCCAAGTGCAGCTGGATTTGACAGGGATATTTATGCATGGAAAGATCCCAACTTTGAAGATATCTCTAATACAGATTTTCCGTGCGCACTTGTGGCAGAAGATTCATGAAAGTGTTGTGATGGATCTTTGCCAGGTCTTGGATCAAGAACTTGATGCATTGGAAATTGAGACAGTGCAGAAGGAAACAATCCATCCAAGGAAAAGCTATAAAATGAACAGCTCGTGTGCTGACATTCTTTTATTTGCAGCCCATAGGTGGCCTATGTCAAAGCCTAGTCTTGTGGCTGAGTCAAAGGATGTGTTTGATCAGAAGGCTAGCAATAAATATTGGATAGATGTTCAACTTCGTTGGGGTGATTATGACTCTCATGACATTGAGAGGTATACAAGGGCAAAATTTATGGATTACACAACAGATAACATGTCTATATATCCTTCACCCACTGGTATGTCAACAAAAATTTATTGCTATCTTCTTTTTTTATTTTTTTATTTTTAAAAATCAATCTTAATTTGTTATTTTTCTCTTCACAGGGGTTATGATTGGACTTGATCTTGCTTACAACCTGCATTCTGCCTTTGGTAACTGGTTCCCTGGCTCTAAACCGTTGCTTGCTCAGGCCATGAACAAAATCATGAAGGTGCTTTGAATTTTGGACTCTAGTTAGATCTTGTTAGGATTTTATTTTCATTTGATTCATTAATGATAGTGTTCTTGCAAAGATCGCTAACTGGCTTGTTGTTTAATGCAGTCAAATCCTGCTTTATATGTTCTGAGGGAACGGATAAGGAAAGGTTTGCAATTGTATTCTTCAGAGCCAACAGAGCCATACCTGTCATCTCAAAACTATGGTGAAATCTTCAGTAACCAGATAATCTGGTTTGTTGATGACACTAATGTCTACAGAGTGACTATCCACAAGACATTTGAAGGCAATCTCACGACGAAACCCATCAATGGTGCCATCTTCATTTTCAATCCGAGGACAGGACAGCTATTTCTTAAGGTTTGTTGTTTTGACATTATTTCTTGTGGTCTTCACTTTGATCTTCTGGTATCAAACTGATGTTTACTTCTGCAGGTTATTCACACGAGTGTTTGGGCTGGGCAAAAGCGTTTAGGGCAGCTGGCCAAGTGGAGACTGCTGAAGAAGTGGCTGCCCTGGTGCGTTCTTTACCAGTGGAAGAACAGCCCAAGCAGATAATTGTCACTCGGAAGGGAATGTTGGGATCCCTTGGAGGTTCACCTACTGGATTTCCTAATATTGTCATTAAAGGAAGTGAGCTTCAGCTGCCATTCCAAGCATGCTTGAAAATTGAAAAATTTGGTGATCTGATCCTGAAAGCCACAGAACCACAAATGGTCTTGTTCAACATCTATGATGATTGGCTTAAAAAGTATTTCTTCGTACACGGCTTTCTCCAGATTGATCTTGATCTTGCGCGCACTTCATGTAAACAATGAAAAGGCAAAGATGTTACTGAAGCCAGACAAGACAATTGTTACTGAACCGCATCATATTTGGCCCTCTCTTACAGACGATCAGTGGATGAAGGTAAATTTACTTTACCGAAACAATTCCCCTAATAAAAAAAGAAATAAAGAATAGAAAGACAACCCAAGGCCCAATTAAAAAAAAGAAAAAGAAAATGACAATAGTCGTAGTAGAAAGAGGGTTCCCCTCTGGACCTTTTCTTTGAATCAAATTAAGGATGGACTTATTCTGTTATATAGGTTGAGGTTGCTTTGAGGGATCTCATCTTGTCGGATTATGCCAAGAAGAACAACGTGAACACTTCAGCACTTACACAGTCAGAGATCCGTGATATAATCCTTGGAGCTGAAATTACTCCCCCTTCTCAGCAGCGACAACAAATTGCAGAGATAGAAAAGCAGGTGACATTTGCGTTTGTTTGTGATAAGTGTTTAGGTTGTGTCCTATCTAGTTATTTGTAGTTGCGTGATTCGTAATCAGCTGCATGCCATTGTGGAATTTAACGCAATATGTTGTTTTAGGCTAAGGAAGCAAGTCAACTGACAGCAGTCACCACAAGAACCACAAATGTACATGGGGATTGAACTGATTGTTACAACTACAAGCCCATATGAGCAAGCTGCATTTGGGTCTAAAACTGACTGGCGTGTTAGAGCAATTTCGGCGACAAATCTTTATCTTCGAGTGAATCACATATATGTTTAATTCTGAGGATATAAAGGTAATTATGTGCTTCCCACTCCAAGGGCATAAATCATAGCAGTAGCAGTTTTTTTTTCCCTTTTTTTAATAACTAGGCAATTTTGATGATGCATTGATGCTGCCTTTGCAGGAAACTGGCTACACTTACATTATGCCCCAAAAACATCTTGAAGAAGTTCATCTGCATTGCCGACTTACGGACTCAAATTGCAGGTTATTTGTATGGCATTAGCCCTCCTGACAATCCTCAGGTAAAGGAAATTCGTTGCATTGCCATGCCACCACAATGGGGAACTCATCAGCAAGTGCATCTGCCATCAGCTCTTCCAGAGCATGACTTCCTTAATGATTTGGAGCCTTTGGGATGGATGCATACCCAGCCAAATGAACTTCCTCAATTGTCACCTCAGGTTGGATTCAGTTCTGTTTTTACATTTGTTTAGTGAGCGGGTCCTTGTGATGCTCTGTGTCTTTATATCATGCATCGTTTTGTTGTCTATAACTTTTATTTGGCTATTTCAGGATCTAACAAATCATGCTCGAATTTTGGAGAACAACA
The DNA here is from genome assembly GCA_023065735.1 of Coffea humblotiana. Taxonomy (NCBI): domain Eukaryota; kingdom Viridiplantae; phylum Streptophyta; class Magnoliopsida; order Gentianales; family Rubiaceae; genus Coffea; species Coffea humblotiana. Next base: position 11,163,589 of record CM041212.1, on the reverse strand, counting down.
AGCAATGGGATGGAGAGAAGTGCATTATTCTAACTTGTAGTTTTACACCTGGGTCGTGCTCATTAACTGCATATAAGCTGACGCCATCTGGCTATGAGTGGGGACGCGCCAACAAGGATACAGGAAGTAATCCTCATGGTTACTTGCCAACACACTATGAGAAGGTCCAGATGCTCCTAAGCGATCGTTTCTTTGGTTTTTACATGGTAAGAATGTGCTTGATATTTCTGGTGATACATAATTCTTCTATAATGATTTTCTTTGATATAATTCCATATTTCATGGTACTTGTTATTGTATCTAATGCGATCTTTTTGCATCCTAATTTTCCAGATTCCAGATAACGGACCATGGAATTACAACTTCATGGGCGTAAAGCATACTGTAAGCATGAAGTATGGAGTCAAACTGGGAACGCCTAGGGAATACTATCATGAGGGATCATCGGCCAACTCATTTCTTGGAGTTTAGCAATTTGGAGGAGGGTGAGACTGCAGAGGGGGACCGCGAGGATACATTTACTTAAATCTTGTTTTTGTTTTGCATCTAATGCTTCTGGACCATCTCTCCTTCAGACAGACCATTTAAACCTGGGGATGTGTGAAGATCAAAATTTCTTCCATGATTTTTTTGTGCCTCTTACGCTGACACGCATCTGTTGTAGCTGCCTTTGAAGTTGTAAATATGTGTTGGAAATATGTAATTTTGATCTTAGCTTCAGGCTGTGAAGACTGGTATTTGTATCTTAGGTGTTAGAGAATGTTAAGCGTATTGTTCCGTTCACTGTTAATTTCTGTGTTTTAATAGTTGCATCTATCTTTCATGAAACTAAAACGTTTGCCACTTGCATTTGACGACTGTGAACGTGAATTACGATTTCGCAATGACATTTGTGGAAAGCGACTTCTACAGCTGCAAAGGACCCAAGACCCCTAGCACCTGTCGATCGTTCTTCTTGCATCGTTCAAAATAAGGTAGATAAATTTGTTGTAAGTTGCATTATCTGTTTTCAACTTTTTCTCCTTGTCTCTTCGCTTGTCAAAATAGGAAAATGATAACTAAGTGATGACGCTTATCAAAACTCACATGTTTATTACCTGAGAAACTATGTTGCGCTACCTTCTGTCTTGCGGATCTCCTCTTACGCAAATCAACTCTCTCAACAAGTTGCATTTTGCGTCTAGATTGTGTAGTTCCACTGTAAATGATGGAGTGGTTACCTGCTCACCAACACCAAATTTTTGTCGTTTTCTTCTCTCATCCTTCCTTTTTCTTGCTTTTTCTCTTAATACCCAAGCATGAAAACTACGAAAAGGCACATACATTGCAAAACTGTATAATTGAATCTTATACATCTGATAGAGGGAAGGTAGAGAAAGAAGATAAAGAAAATAATGCTTTAAAGGGAATTCAATGTCCATTATCCTTCAGAGTCTGAACATTTAGTCTGAAATATTATCTTTTAAGAACTTAATTCACTTGACTAACCATGAATACTACCATGTGCAATTTGCTATTCAATTAATAAATGGTTTTTTTACATGTCACCCTTGAACCTTTGACAACTCTAATACTTTCATCTCTGACGTTATTTTTTTTGGTCTATTGCAATAAAAAAAGAGAATTCAAGAATAATACAGAATTTTAGAGAAGCATAACCAATAGGAAAATTAGTTTAAAATGTCTCTCACATTTCGCCAAATGAATTTTTTATCCTTTACTTTTAAAATGGTAACTTTACATCTCTTCTAAAATCAAGTCAATAAATTTTGGTCCTAATAGGATGAAATTCTAAATTACGAACAACTATTTTATCTCTAAATTGTTTCGATAAATAATCTAAGAGAATTAGGGTTCCTTAGGAGCCGTCGGGTTCTGTAGTACATCTATGGTGGCCTCTTGGCCGCCTGAATCTTTGACTGGAGGTCCTCCGCGCCCTCCGAAAAAGTCCTTTGCGGATATACTGAGGAGGGGTCTTGTGGCTTCCTCCAAAGATCCTTGGAAGAGGATTACACAAGACTGTTTGTTTCGATGTACATGGTTTTATATCGAATGCCCCAATGATAATCTCTAAATGGATGATTGACTTTAAAATTAATTAGGACTCCATTGCACCAGTGTGGGTGACGCTGCCGGGATAACCATTGCCCTTTTCGACAAGAAACTTTTATTCAAAATAGGCTCTTTGATGGTAGACCTTTACAAGTGGATTTGGCAACATCCAATCTTAAGCGCCCCTCAATTTGCATGGTTATTGATTGAGTTCGATGTGGCGAAGCCTCTAGTGAATCGTATTTGGATTGGGGTTGACGATTTTGATCATTGGCAGAAAGTGGAGTATGAATATTGGCAAGATTTCTGCGGCTTTTGTGAGCAAATAGGACTTTTGGAAAGTGATTACTTAAAAAGAACATGTTATTCGACCTTCATGGCCGCACCAGAAATTGGACAAAGTGACTCCCCAAGTTATGTGCCGAAGGTTAACACGGACAAGGGGAAGGGGAAGGAGATTGTGGTTTTCGGAGGAAAGAGAGAAGATACCTCCAGCTCTCATGGATGGGTCCTGTGAATTTAGAAGCAGCGAATAAACTAGTCGTAGAAACTGGGGAAACGTCACAAAATTTGGAGCTGCAAGTTGTGGTGTTGTGGACGGGGATTGCTGCAAATCAGGGACAAATGCATAGCAGTATGGCTATGCCTTTGGCTGGGTAACAAAGTGGGGGATCAGCAAGTCGAAGGACCTGATTCAGAAGCTGGGTTGAAAAGGGTTTGCGTATTCGTTTGCGGCTGTAGAAATCTTAAAGCCTACAGCAAACTAGGGACAACTGCATAGCAGTGAGGTTATGCTTGGGGAAAATTTTGAGTCCATCAACGATGAAGGATTCTGTTCAACAACCAAATAATGGCTGCTTGTCAATGTGGGAGATCAACATGTCGAGGGAGCTACTACTAACCTAGCATCGAACTCGAATTTGTTGCGTGTGTCAAACTCCTTTTCGGTTCTGGCCAAACTTAGAGTGCGACTTGGCTCGGGTCATGATTAAACAACCATGCAAAAGTCATTCAATTGGAAGTCCTTCTCCTCCTCTGCTGCAGCGTGGGAGTTCAAGTTACTGGAAAAAATTGATTAAGCATATCGAAGGGGTGGGTGGACTCAATTCGATGCTTTTCAAACTATGATGGAACGACAACTACATAAGTCAGAGTTGCTGGACTTAAATCTTCCTCGTGAGGCTGTCATGGATGCTAAGGATGTAGAATTGCTCAATCACCTTGCCAAAAAATCAGGGCGACCTACCAATTACCAAATAAGAAGCTACAACAGTTTCTTGCGCAAGCTAAATCATCGTTAGTGTTTCAATGATTAATCCAATTAATATCTTGGGGTGGAATATATGGAGTACCTCTCAAGCTGCTTCTCAGCAATTTCTTCATAAAATGTGCTTCCAAAATGCTATGTGGATGTTGGTTTTGTTCGAACCTATGACGGATGTTGTGCAATTGGACTCTATTACTTGTAGACTTCGGTTTTCTAGTTCTCAAGCTTTCTTGGATGGGAGATTTGGATCTTCTGGAATGACAATTTATCAAATTGTTTTTTAGTGAAAGGGGTGAGCAATTGGTCCATATAGAAGTGACTTGGGTTGGGTTTTCTTTCAAGTTTTCAGCAGTTTATGCGAAGTGTATGAGAGTGGGCAGAAGAGACCTTTGGAGAGCAATGACAGACATTTATGATACGTTGTCGGGACCATGGATAGTAGCTGGAGATTTTAATGTAATTTCCGATATTGCCGAAAGGTCAGGTGGGGCTCCTCCAAATACGTGGACCATGGAGGAGTTCAATGATGTAGTATTTAATTGCAGATTGTCAGAAATAGATTTGCATGGTCCAGCATTTATAGGGACAAAATGTAATAGTGTGGCAACGTTTAGACAGGGTTTTGGGTGAATAAGGCTTGGTTGGATCTGTTTAGGGTAACGAGGGTTTCTCACTTGCTATGAGGGAGGTTAGATCATGCTTCTTTATTAATTAAATGTGGTCATGAGCCGACTCGAGGTTCAGTGTTCAGGTTTTTAAATGTGTGGAGGAATCATCCCAGTTTTTTGGATGTGGTTAAAGAAGCTTGGCAGACTCCAGTTAATTGGAGATGGAATGCCAGGCTTCCATCAGAAGTTAATGATTACTAAGATGAAGCTTTTGAAGCTGGAGTGCGCAGGTGTTTGGCAATATTTTCCAGAATGTGCGAGAGGCAGAGGAAGATCTACAGATAAGGGAACAAGAGTTTGATTTGGTGAGGGATGAGGCTTCGAGAGCTGCATTGGGTGAGGCTCGGCTCGTCATGCATGTGCTTTGGCTATTGAATGTGAGTATTGGAAACAAAAATCAGCTATTAGATGGATCAAATGGGAGATGTAAAATACTAAGTATGTAGCAGCGCACGAGTATGAATTTTTACCGCTAGAATCAAAGAGGAAGCAGGGCAATGGATAGAACGATGAGGAGGGGATTAAGAACTCCGGCAACCTAGTATTTTGCTAAATTATTTGCTTTGGAGCGGGAGGGTAGAGTCGAACCGGTAATTAGTTGTTATATTGCCAACAGTGAGCCAGGAAGAAAATGAGTTTGCTGCAAAAGATACCAACATTTGGAGGAGTTGAAGAAAGTGGTCTTCTCGATGTCGATGGATAGTACTTCTGGACCGGATAGGTTTGGAGTCCAGTTTTTGTCAAGGTTGTTAGGCTGTCATTCATGATGATTTGTTGCAAGCCACTCAAGATTTCTTTAAGGGAGCTCAACAACCAAGGGGTTTCTCTACTGCTATATTAATTCTAATCCCAAAGGTCGCTGGGGCATCTCAATGGAGAGAATTTCGACCTATTAGTCTCTGTAGCTCTAAAGTTATTTAAAAAATTTTGGCTAATCGGCTTTACTCATTGCTTCCCAAACTAATCTCTCCTTGGTAGTCTGGCTTCATTCCGGGAAGGGGTATAGTTGATAACATCCTTCTGGTGCAAGAATTGGCGTTGGATTTAGATAGGAGATTGGGTAGCCCAAATTTAATACTGAAGTTAGATATGGAGAAAGCATATGATAGGGTGGAGTGGAATTTCTTAATTTTTATGATGAGAAGCTTTGGCTTCGTGGAGTGGGTGATAGATTTAATTTTCCAAATGTTGTCCAATAATTGGTTCTCAATATTGATTAATGGTTCTCTTGCCGGCTATTTTAAATCTTCAAGAGGAGTTCGTCAAGATGATCCACTCTCTCTGGCGTTTTTGTTGGTAGCTGAACTCCTAGGGTGAGGGTTACAAAGATTGTTTGGCCAAAAAGAGGACAGATATCTTGTGTCGGCTAGGTCTCGAATACCCTACCTAGCCTTTGCAGATGATATTTTAATTTTTGTTAGATGCTCAAGTGATTGCCTGGAGGCACTGACCTGCTTGTTTGAGCGTTATTAGTCTTATTTCGGGTAGAGGATTAATGCAGACAAGAGTTCATTCATTTATCTTGAAGCGGGCATCGGAGGAACATGCACACTTGTGGTTTCGAAACTAGGCTTCCAGCAATATTTTTTCCTCTTCACCTAATTGGGGACGTCTATTGCAAGGGGTCGAGCTACTTGTATCTTGTTTGATTCGATTGTGGTTAAAATGCGAGAAAGGTTGATTCATTGGAGTGCGCGGCTACTGTCCCCTGTGGGTAAGTTGGTGCTTCTTAGACATTGCTTAGTTCGATCCCTATGTATTTATTGCAGGTGCTACAGCCTCCCAAGGTAGTATTCATCAAGTTGGGGAAAATTTGTAACTTTTTTCTTGTGGGATAAGTCGGTTGAAGTCAAGAGTATTCATTGGATGGCGTGGGAGTTGGCAGATCAAGTCACAGATGCAATTGCAGCAACTCTACACTACCAGATGGTCTATCGAAGGGCGCACTTGGCTTTCATTCCTTTGAAGATATGAGTTTAGCATTTGCTTGCAAGCTGTGGTGGAGATTGCGGAAAAAGGAGTCTATTTCCTTAGAATTTATGCATGCTAAATACATTAGAGAGAGTCACCCCTCTATAGTTCAAGTGCATAGACCGCCCTTGTCTTGGAGGCAATTGGAGAAAACATTAGATCCGATGGTGTGTAGGTAGAGGGTTTGTTGATTTTTGGTATGATCGATGGCTCTCAGACTCGCCGCTAGCAGACGCTATTACACTACTCAATCCCCCCCATATGTTGGTGGCCGAGTTTTATGGTGAAAAGAGGTTGGAAAGTTGATAGGTTGAAGGAGTGGGTGTCTGATTAGGTGATCTATTTGATTCAAGAAGTCCACATTTAATCGGAACAGGAGGATTGTTTGGTAGGGTTGGGCTCGACGATAGGTGATTTTTCGATTAAAGCTACTTGGAACTCTATATGCCAATGCCGGAATCTATCTCAAGTAGACAGATTGGTTTGGAATGAACTTGTTCCCGTTAAAAGTATCCTTTTTCGTGTGAAAATTACTTCGCAATTTGATTCCCATAGAGGTGATTCTCAAGAAAATTGGAATTCCTCTTGTGTCTCGTTGTCCTTGCTGTTTGCTGCAGGAAGAATCGTGGAGACATTTGTTCATTACGAGTCCAGTAGCTGTTCAGGTGTGGACTCATTTTCGGAGGAGATTTGGTATTACTGAGTCTATTTTTCTTCCAATTCATCTCTGCTCCTCTCCTGGTTTTTTTTCAAGCTCGGTAGGGGCTATCAAAAACATTAGGGTGGTGGTTTTGATTATGGTGGTCTAGTGTTTGTGGAAAGCAAGGAATAAAGCTAGTTTTGAGGGTGCGAGCTTTGAGGCGGGTAATGTTATTATGATGGTCGAACAGTTGCAGAAAGCTAGAGTTTTTTTCTGTCACACATTTTAAGGGTGATTTTGAGGATCCATGGGCAGGGTTAGCAATTCACTCTATTCGGAGAAGGCGAAGTGTAGCAGTTTCGCGGAAACAACCTCTACCCCATTTCTTAAAACTGAATACTAATGCCAATGTGGTTCAAGAGTGAGCATCTGAGACCCTGAAAATTATTTTCATAATTTTTATTTTAATTGTCTTGACTTAAATTCTTGGTTGATTTAATAGTTCAATCATGATTTTTATCCTATTGCCTTATTCAACTTGGTGCATGTTGAGTTTCGTAGTGCATTATGCTAATGTGACCAACTAGTGAGGTATGTGCAATAAATTTGGTGGACAAGAGGGAGTTATGTGCAAAAGGATTATGTGGTTAAGAGTTAATTGGAGAAGAGATAGAGATTAAGGTGAATTAGAGACAAATAGATAGACTTGAGTTTGCAATCTTGCCACTTGTCAATCATCTAACCAACCTTGACCAAGACTAAGCTTCATATAGGGAGAGAAAAAAACCAATTTCTAGCCTTGCTTTCTTGTCTAATTAGTGAGCAAACAAGAGAGAAACCCTAATATACTTCATCAATCCTTGAGTCAAGCTTGGAAGGAAACTCTTGGAGGAGGAAGCTTTGCAACTTTCTTGATTTGCTTTCCATCCTAGGTTTTGGAGGTAAAGAGGTAAAACTTGCTAGGAAACCTGTCTTTCTTCCCTTATCTTTGAGTTTATTTGGTGTGTGATGTTACAGGTGTAACGACCCCACCTCCCCCTAGGACGTACCCCAGGGTTTAGCGGACCGCCTGTCCAGCTCTCGTCAGGACTCGCTCACTTATTTCAAATAAAATAAGTTACAACCTCAAGAGTAAATGAAATAACAGTTCCCAAGCTTGGAACATACAATTACATTCATCTCTATCTCAAACATTCATACAATTCCAAATATAACAAAGATTTGAGTTTCCAGATGAATTCAACCCTAATCGAGCACTAGTGCGAGTACAATGGCCAAAAATTCAAAAACTAGACAATGCTAGCCTGTACCAGCCTCACGCCCTCGCTCGTACCCCCTGTAAGGAAACAAAACTAATAGAGTGAGCTAAAGCTCAGTGAGGTTCCAAAACATCATGCAGACCCAAATAGCAAGTTAACCATTATTTAAAAGTGAAAGTATCAAAGTAGCGAGCATAAGAAGTCAAGAAAATGAGCAATAACACTTCGTATAACCAATCATTAAGTATTCAACATTTCAAGTAAAAGGATACAGTCGCTTTGGCAAACTCGCTCCACCATAGCTTTACCAAGTAGTAGTTGACAATCCGTCAACTTTCAAGTAAAGTAACCAATCCAGTAGTACACCACTTAACTCCAATCTCCGTCTACCAATCAAACCCTTTACCGGGCCCGAACTCCAAGATAAACACTGGTGGTAATACTCGAGCATACCGATTAGTTGAGGAGATAACACTCCACTCGACAAAACTAGAGACCCAGGGTTCGTTATCTAATCGACCAGGCCCTTGCCGGCTCGACTCGATTAACTAGCCACAGGGTTTCTAGAATTCCAGACAGTATTCAAGTCATATACATGTATATCAAGTCAAGTGCAACCAATGAACAAGAAATATATCATATTAGGGTAAGTGCGATAAAGTACACTCTTGCTCGACCAAACCAATCAAATATTATCCGATCACGTTGGTAAAACATTTAAAATCAAGTATCAAGTTCAATCATGCACTCGGAAGCACTCACCAATGACTTATTGCTTTTCAAAACCACATTCAGGTGCAACTCCCTAGTTGGAGTCCAAATCTGCAATAAAATACCATTTAACGGTTTAAAATCAATTAGGGTTCAAAATATAGGAGTTTCGCTTAAAGAAAATGATGTGTGCACGGACCTTAGCCAAGTAATGATCCAGTTCTAGTTCCATTGGGCCCGTTACACGTGCACTGGCCAAGCGCTTCAAAGAGTCTCTCCAAGCCCTTGTTCGAAATGTTTAAGACCAACAAGGGGTCCATCGGAACATTGAAGGCTTAGAAGTTGATCATCAAGTTGCTACACGTTGATCCAAGCCATGAGGAGCTAAGTGATGGTTGTTAGCTGGGCTTTAGCCCATTAGCTAGTCTTTTTTAGCTAGTCTTTTCAGTTTTCCCAATGGGCTTGGTTGGCCTTTTAGTTACAAGTGTTAGGCGTCGAGTCATTGTTAGATTAGTTACTAGTTCGTTACTTTGTTTGAGTCATGGATCCGGCCCATTTATATCCACAAGGTGGCGAATCCCATCCCCCTTCCTAGCCTAGGGTTTCATTAGCTTTGCTAGCCTATAAAAAGGCTCAAGTTGTACGGTTGAAGGGTTAGATGTTTTATGAATAAATTGCAGCTTTGTTCTCTCTTTCATTATTGAGAGTACAATTCCATTACTTGCATTGGCAAGGGTTCTTGAGCAATTCTCGCGATTGTCCTTGATTGTTCGTCCGACCTATCCACTTGGGTATTCACCACGATTGGAGTCGTCGATCTACCACCTTCAATCAATTGTGTGTCGTCCGTCTTGGTTTTAGGTTTCGCAAACCAAGCGTTGGACAATCTCGCTAGATCCTTGGACAACGTGCTACGTGTCTCGAAACGAGTTGATCGAGGAGCCGTATCAGGTTGGCCTTCAGAGCATAGGTTGAGGTATCTTTTGTTATATCTGTGTTTTTCGTTGTTGTGTCGTCTAGGGTTTGTGATTTCCGCTGCCTTGTTCAAAACAAAAAAAAAAAAATTCTGTCCGCACTGTTGTCGTCCCTTGTTGCGCCCAATTTCTGGTCCTAGTTGTGTCTCAATCTGTCCGTAGTTGTAGTGACTTGTTGTCTAACATTTTCTGTCCGTTTAGCCGTCGTTTGTTGAATCAAATTTCTGTCTGTTTGTTGTGTCAAATCTGGCCAACGTTTGTTTCCGTGTTGCGTTGCAAATCAGTCGCAAAATCTCGTCCGCAACTTGCTTCTTGTTATTGAGTCGAAGTTGTTCATCAAATCTGTCCGCAATCTTGTTCCTTTGTTTAGTGTCAAATCTGTTGTGGTGTGTGCGCCTTTTTGGTGTCCAAAAAAAAATTCTGGTTTGAAGTTCCCAAATCTGTCTCGTTAGTTGGCCATCGCTTGAGCAGCAAGAAATTAACTTGGTGGCGGCTAGGGTTTCTCTTTTCGCGCTAGGGTTTAGTCAAATCTGTCCAAGACTGCTCGTTGGTCATCCAAGTTGTTTTACTTGTTTTCCAAAACTGATTTGTGGTTAAACTTGTTGGTATTTTGTGAATCTTGAAGAGAACCTACAAGAAATCTTGAGTTTCTTGAATTTCCTTGACCATAATCTTGAAGTTCTTGAAGTCTTGATAAACTTGCTTGGGAGTTCTTGAAGGATCTTGAGGATCTTGAAGGTTTCTTGTTGTGTTTGATTAGCTGAAACAAATCTGGAATATTATTCCATTCGGCCAAGCTTGTGCTGTGTTTGTTCGTTATAGTAAAAAAAAAAAGAAAAAAAATTCGGGGGTACTGTTCACGTTGGTACTGTTCATCGTACTGTTCATCCGAAAAAAAAGAGAGAGGAAAAGAAGAATCGGTTGGCAAGAAAACAAAGAGAAAAAAAAAAAATAGCAACCGAATTGTGTGGGGGAAAATTCTGATTTGCGCCATACTACTTGGAGTAGAATTTGGAACCTTCTAAAGGTTGTTACAAGAAGGAAAGGGGTTTTCCAAAAGGTTTCCTAAACTAATCAGATTTGCGCAAACCTTCTTGGATAGAATTTGGAAGTTACTAAAAGTTGTTTCAACAAAAGGTTTTCTAAAGGTTTCCAAAAACTAACTTGTTTCCCAAAATCAATTAGGAAACTAAGTGGACAGCTTGGGTACTTTTTCTAATTCCACTTGGACAAGCTCCTACATTTTAGGAACTAGGGTTTCGTTGGCTTCCTTTTCACACTAGCGCTAGTTTCCATTTCTGTCCGCCACTAGAAAGCTTCCAAACCGTGCATCCTTGTTCCATTTTGCATCCCATTTGTGTCTTGTTTTCTTGGTTACTCTTGTGGAAAGTTTGGGGAACAATTTTTGGATTTTTGCGCGGCATTTCTCAACTACTCAAACCGGCAAGGTAAGGAATTTTTGGTAAGCTTATTTGAGTGCTTTGAGTGATACACGAGTGATGAGCACATACACGTGAGCTTGTGTGTCGTGAGGAATCTCTTTTTCTTTGCTAACCATTTTGGCAGGTCACGTAATCATGCCTAGGGGAGTTGCCTCTTACTCATACAACCAAGAATTCTTGGAGAATGAGCCTCTCAAGAGGAGGGGTTCCAAGCGGCCTACTCCCAAGCACTCTAGTTCCATGGAATCTAGTTCACAACATGAGTTTCGTTCACTCCGGGAGGAGATGGAACGTTACCGTGCTTCGTGTGTATATGAAAGGTATAAACGAGATTGTGATGAGTATGAGAAGGAGCAAAGAAGTTTGCGCAGAGCATCTAAATCGAGGTCAACCTCAAGCAAACGAGATTCATCTAAGAAGTACCTTGACCATCAAGACAAGGAGTTCGAGAATTCTCGAATTGAGTCAAGGCTTCGTGAATCAAGCGATGATTTCCGAAGTCGGACTAAAGCATTGGTTGATTCTATGATGGAAAGAATTAGCCAAGTGCTGGATTCACACTTGGAGCAACTTAATCATGTGTCAACCGGTGCTAATAAAGGAAAAGTTCATTCTAGTTCCTCGTTGATTGAAGAGCCAAATATGAATGAGTTGCAACCGAGCCATGAACATGAGCTAGACAATGAAAATCAAACCTCATGTACAATGAGTGAGCAATGGCCCGAGAAGAATGGAGTGGGAAAAGGCAAGAATAATTTGGCCTTAGTGAAGAGTAAAGAGGAGGGGTTGACCGTGTTTACAAAGGCCGAAAGTGTGAACATTTTGTTTGCTAACCGGCTAACATGTGATTTGTTTAGTATCTCTTCGTTTGTGCAGATTAAACAAAGTCAAGTAGAGTTGGTCATGACATGTTCCATTCCGAAGTCACTTGGACACTTTGCGAGTTTCCATGGAGTTTGTCTTCTAGGAGCTAAATCTCTTTGGTGTCAATTCATGGAACAATGTCAATTCAAACCTGTCCGCACCATTGGAGGATTGATTCGAGCTCATCCTAAAAGGGAAATTCCAGATTCTACTTCTTGTTCTCTACCTATGGTTCATTCATCACCTCTGCCTTATTTTGAGCATGTTACTAGCACTAACTCTTGTTGCTCTTATGTAGGTGTTGATGAGAAGTGTAAAGGACTAGCACTGGAATCTCAAGTTGAATCAATTGGTGGAAGGAATATTGAAGTGTCAAAGGGAGTTTTCTCATTTAAATCTTGTTCGACACCTTCTTACCATCTAGCTAATAATGTCCCATTAGTTCTTTACCCGATTTCTGAATTGTTTCAAGTTGAAGGTTATTTTGTTTTTGTAGGTTGTAACGCTGTCCAAAATTTCCCAACTATGATTAAAGAGTTGCAACCTGATTTCATGCTTGTTCCAGCTGCATGTTGCGAAGAAGGGCCGAACTATACCACTTGTACAACCCGATTCGGGATTTCTCTAGCTTCCATGAGCATCATTATGAAGATCCTTATCTTGTGCATGAGAATGGTAAAGCTGTTGCACAATTGTATGCCTATGACCACTAACTATGAGATTTATTGTGTAGGTGACATATGACAATCCATGGCCGAAGGCTGATTAGAGAGCTTTGGATTGCTACCTGGAAACTTTCACGAGCCTTACACAAGCTCTTTCCTATCTTGGCGCATGTCCCTTGTTTTGAGAGCCTCATGAAAGCTGACCAAACGCATTTAGCTTGGCTCGTGACCTTTCATTTGTTTCCCAACGTGGCTGACCTCCAAGTGCACTGTCATTTGAAGGTGTCATACTACTAACTCTTGTTAGTATCATTCATCTCCATCCAGATTTGAGGGACAAATCCTTCTCAAGAGGAGGGGACTGATGTGTGCACGAACCTTAGCCAAGTAATGATCAGTTCGAGTTCCATTGGGCCTGTTACACGTGCACGGGCCAAGCGCTTCAAAGAGTCTCTCCAAGCCCTTGTTCGAAATGTTTAAGACCAACAAGGGGTCCATCGGAACATTGAAGGCTTAGAATTTGATCATCAAGTTGTCTACACGTTGATCCAAGCCCATGAGGAGCTAAGTGATGGTTGTTAGCTGGGCTTTAGCCCATTAGCTAGTCTTTTCAGTTTTCCAATGGGCTTGGTCGGCCTTTTAGTTACAAGTGTTAGGCGTCGAGTCATTGTTAGATTAGTTACTAGTTCGTTACTTTGTTTGAGTCATGGAATCCGGCCCCATTTATATCCACAAGGTGGCCGAACCCCATCCCCCTTCCTAGCCTAGGGTTTCATTAGCTTTGCTAGCCTATAAAAAGGCTCAAGTTGTACGGTTGAAGGGTTAGACGTTTTATGAATAAAATTGCAGCTTTGTTTCTCTTCATTATTGAGAGTACAATTCCATTACTTGCATTGGCAAGGGTTCTTGAGCAATCTCGCGATTGTCCTTGATTGTTCGTCCGACCTATCCACTTGGGTATCACCACGATTGGAGTCGTCGATCTACCACATTCAATCAATTTCGTGTCGTCCGTCTTGGTTTTAGGTTCCGCAAACCAAGCGTTGGACAACCTCGCTAGATCCTTGGGCAAACGTGCTACGTGTCTCGAAATGAGTTGATCGAGGAGCGTATCAGAAAATCAAAGTAAATGAAACTCATTTAAGTCGGATTCATTTACTTATCAACCCTAGAAAAATCAGGTCGCTCTTTTGGTCTTGATAAAGAAGCGATTAACACTTATAGGTTCGTAACTTGGTCGAAAAGACGAGGAAACCGTATTTATAGTGGTCGCTACTTTCGCCTTTTAAAGGGTACGAGTTTTGGCAAAAATTTAGCTTATGTACTCCTACTAAGGGAAACTTGAGTACTCTAACCAATTCAAGTTCAATTCACGGCTCAAGTTCCAATTTTACTCACTTATCCTACGGAAGAAAAATTTGGGCAGCATACCCTTTGTTTTTACTCATTTGGCTTCATTTTTCCTCCTCAAATCAGCCCAAATCAAACACCAAGTAAGCATATCAAGATAGCTCTTCATCTAGGCTACAAACCATCCAAATAATAAGTCATTTCTAGCAAATAATCAACCACTACCAAAGCTGGAATTTTCTTATCAAAGCTGGAAATTCATCTTTTAACGCTAAAAAGTCACAATCATGCCACTAATCACCTCACAAATTCCATATCCAAGCTCAATACCAACATTTGATAGGTAAACAACATAATCAAGGCTGAAAATTTCCAAACCCTAGCTGAAATTTCATTAATGAACACCAAACTAGAGTATCATCCAATATTTTCCAAGATTCAAAGCTTCTATAGCATATTTAGCAAGATTAAGGTAGAGACAAGAAGTGGATGAACTTATACCTTCCAAAACCTTCTTGAAAGTGACGAACCAAGCAATTTCTCCCAAGAAACTCTCCACTCCTAGCTTACTAACACCCTTGGTGCAAGTTTAATCGGTTTAGTTTTTGTGATTCAACTCAAACAAGGCTAAAATCAAGGTTGGAATTGCAAGGTTTCTTCTCTCTTTCTCCTCTCCTTGCTCTCGGCCAACATGAAGAAAGATTGAAGGAAATTTAGCCAAAATGAAAGATAAGAAGAAAGGAAATATCTTGGGTCAAACCCTCTTGGGTGGCCGACACTTGTCGCTCAAGATTTGCTTTCTTTTTTCCCTTTTCTCTGGTCAGATTTTCGGCTTCTTTAGGGAATAATTTAAGGCTAATTAGCTGAAATAAAACAAAGAAAATTAGGGCAAGAAAGTAGTGGTTAAGTGGTGTATTCGATCGGTAGTAAACGGTGCACATCGATTCAGCCTATTTTCCTTAACTCTCTCGTTCTTGTGTTTTAACTTATGATTCACTGACTTGTTATTAGCACTTCTAATCACACACTTCCTCTTATCTAATACTCACTCTTAACCACCAAATTTAGTGCACACACCTGACCAATTAATCACACTACCAAAATACGCAAAGACCCTAGTTTACCCTAACTATAAAAGTAAAGGTAAAACTCTCGATTCCATGGTTTATTACAACTATTGAGGGAAGTAAATGAGTAGTAAAGATATTATAAAGTGATTTATTCAAAATAAAAGGGAATTTTAAGAAAATATGGAGAATTTTGCAAGTCCTCACAATAGGAGCAAAAAGGGAGGAATTTTATGGAGGGTTTTAGTTGTTTTCAAGTTGTTTTCTTGATAGTTTGTTGCTGGAAAATTTTCAGCTTTAATGTGTGTGGTTAGATCATTAGTTTACAAGCTTTATATGTGGATTTTGGTGGATTTCTTTGGTAAGAATCATGTTATATGTGTGAGAACTCGAAAAAAAAAATCCGATTTTAGGGTTTTAGGGTTTTATCGATTTTCGTGCACACATTTTTTTTATTTTCTTTATTATATTCATTTTACATATATTTTATAAGTAAATATAGTTTTTAAACCATTTTTCTAGTATAAGTGAGTTCACGAGAGATTTGGAGCGAATAGCGGATGTGGGACCCCGCTAGTGCGTTAAGTGAGAGAAATTCGGCCAATTAGGTTAAGTTGTGCAGTAAGGCATTAAATTACTAGCTGCTAAGTGATAATTAGAGGTTGGTTAGATATTTGGTCATTAGTAAGCTAAAGGATAAGAAAGAAATCCAAAAGTGCCACGTGTCGCGACGGGATTGGGCCAAGTTTTGCCTAACTTTTCCTTAACTTTACCAAAAGCTAATTTTGACCAAAAATCATCTCCATTTTAGCATCCTCTTGGCTGAAACTTGAAGGGGAAAGAAAGAGAGAGAGTTTCAACCATTGGCTTCAATTTCTTGTCCAAATCTTGAAAAACCAACCGATAAAAATCCGAATTCCTCCGTAGAATTCGCTTATTAAGTGAGATTGAAGGTGCTTGTGGAGTGATTTTGCAAAGGAAAGCTCTAAGTTGCTATCTTTCTTGAGGTTAAGGTATTTTTGCTTGGAACTTAACTTTTGTTCATAATAAATGGTGAATTAGTGGCTTGTAGTAGTTAAATAGCTTGTTTTGTAGATGATTTCATGGATTGAAGTGAAGTTAGGTGAATTTCTTATTTTCTTGGGAATTTTTCTGTTTTCATATGATGATCATAGTTGGCTTGAATTGATGGCTTAATATGGTATAGAATTGGAGCTAGTGTGTGTTAATTGTGGTTACTTGCGGAAAATTTCAGCTTTGTACACAAGATTCCAGCTTAGGGTTACATGTGGTAGTAATCTGCCCTGTTTTTGCACTGTATGTTCGTCCTTGAGGAAGACCGAATCAGCCCTTTCTCAAACATGAAAGTTGTAGGTATTTGCGTTAGGTAGCTACTGGTAAACTTTCAGCTCAATCGGATCATGGTAGGATGTGAAATGACCGAAATACCCTGACTGCCACAAGCTGCAATTCGTAAACAGTTTTGTGAATTCACCAGTTTGGGCTGAATGTTTCACCCTGATTCGTATCCAATTAGCTTTTGGCCAAAACACAAACTTGTAGCCCTATATTTGAGCTTTCCAAAGCCTCTGAAAACACCCCAAACGGAGTTGTGTAACCTGCGTTATTTCCGGTTAAAGTCAGTGCTGACAACCAGACTGATCATAAACTTTTGGATCTGTGATTGGCAAATTCGACTTAGATAAACTATAAATTAGGTTAGGTGGCCTTCATGAAAGTTGTTCCCCCCTGTCTTAGCTTCGAAATGGTATAAGGGTCACCCCGATTCGATAACCATAGCTCCGGTTATGACTAAAATACTACGAGATGCCAAATCTGCCATTTAGCTTTTGTCTTCAAAATTGATATTTGCTTGTACTATTGCACTTGTGTTGTACTTGGATGATTTTGGAGCCTAATGGAAGGGCTATTGTGGTAACCTTACTTGTGTGTATTGTGGGGCTGAATTAAGGAAAAGAATGAAGCCATAAATGGCTGAAAATTTGGTAAACACAAAGGGCGTGCTGCCCAAATTTGCACTCAAGGGTTAAGTAGAATTACACTTGTCTTGAGTACGGTTTTGAGGACGAGTCTAACTCGATTTGTCTAGGTTATTCGAGTTTCCTTTTGTGGAGATATATAAGTTGAATTTCGGTCGAAACTTGTACCCTTGGAATTTACAACTGATAGAAATACGTTTCATTCATTTCTTCGACCCAAACGGCATTTTTCACATATAATGGCTTCAAAATTTCACCGTTTGAAAAGTGATCAAGGGTTTACGAATAGTCTCTAAATAAGTCTCAATTACTTGATTCTTGTTTAAACGAAATGTTTAAGTTTCGAGCCTTAGTTACTTTTCAATGCTCTTAAACAATATTTCCTCGCAGATTTGAACTCCAAGAGCGGAGTAATACCCAAAACCAACGTGTAATGGCACTGCATCTGTTGTGAGTGTACCATCCCCTTAAATTGGTGCTTATCTGATTCATCTGTACTTGCAACTTGCAACTTGATTATCTGTGACTTTTGTATGCTTCGGATGAAACGAGGGTGTACTTTATCACACTCGTTTCTCTCACCTGATTATTCTGGTTCCTGTATACTGTATAAATCTGTATTTGTTCTCTGTATCTGTTATCTGTACCTGTTTTCTGTATTTGTTGATGTCGTTTGGAAAATTAAATCCAACGACCTTTCTGTTACCTCTGAGCTCAAATCCTGTGGCTAGTTATTCGAGTCGAGCCGGTAAAGGCCTGGTCGATTAGATAATGAACCACAGTAGTCTGTTTCTGAGAAATCTTTGGGTATTGAGACTCTGGATTTTCGGTATACTCGAGTATTACCACCCTCTGTTCGGTTGAGGTGTTCGGGCCCGGTAAGGGTATGTTTGGTGGACGGAATTCGGTGTAAAGTGGGGTCTACGGACATGTTGATTCTATCTATGTTGACGGAGAGTCAACGGGTTTGGATCAAGTATCGCAATTGGGCATTTGGCTCCTGAGAGCCACCTGTATCCTTTCTCTTTGAAACGTTTATTTATTTCCCTATCTGGTGTGTATAACTGCATGATTGATACGTGAAATGCCATGATTCATGACTACTTGTACTTCTGGTACCTCATTGAGCGTAAGCTCACCCCTTCCCGTTATCTTTGTTTTCCTTACAGGGAACAATACTTTGAACCATGATTTTGAAGAAAGTGTCAAGCTAGTGTAAATGTTATTCTGTTACGCTCTTTTGTAATCAAAATCCTAGTTACTTTTATCAAGTATCACGTTTTGACTTGTACAACTTTCTATGTATGTACTTAAGTGTTTAAGCATGTATATTAGGTGTATTCGTTTGAGATACTACTTTTAATCATTCGGAACATTTTAGTTGTGTGGTAATCGGCGTAGTAGTTTCCGAGTGTTTGTTTTCTTTGGTTTCGATCGCGCGTAATCTAGGGTTTGTGTGATTCGACTTCGTAGTCCTGGCGAGAGCTGGGCAGGCGGTCCGCCAACCCCTTTGGTTCGCCTTAGGGGACGGTGGGACTGTCACAATATGCCTCTTTATATGATAAAGAAGAAGTATTATGTATGTTCCACGGAAATCTTAGTAGTTTGATGGGGAATTATTATTGTGAGTTTGACATATGTTCTATGTGGAGATATTAGTAGTTTTATGGTGGTTTTTGACATATTCTTGGCCAATCCTGATGTGTGTACGGACCTTAACCCAAATAATGACCTAGTTCGAGTGCCATTGGGCCCGGTCACACGTGCACGGGCCAAGCGATTCAAGGAGTCACTCCAAGCCCTAGTGCGAAGTGTCCAAGACCAACAAGGAGTCCATAGGGACATTGAAGGTTTGGAAGGAGATAATCAAGTCATCTACACAATGATCCAAGCCCATGAAGAATCAAGTGGGCCTCCAAGTGGGTTGGTCGACTAGGCCCTAGGCCTTAGCACTAGATTTTCATCTTGTTAGAGTTGGATTAGATTGTTAAATTAGGTCATGGGCCGGCCCACCTTGTCCAAAGAGTGGCCGCCCCTTACTTGCTTTATTAGGGTTTCGTTAGTCCCTTGACCTAGCCCCTTAGCCTATATAAAGGCTCACCTTTTACGGTCAAAGGGGTACGCAATTTTGATAATAAAGAATTAGTTTTGTTTTCTCTTCCAATGAGAGATTCGAATCCTTTACTTGCTTTGGCAAGGGTTATTGAGCAATCTTGCGCTTGCCCATGATTGTTCTACCGACCTATCCACTTGAGTATTCACCTCAATTTGGAGTCGTCGTTCTATCGCCTTTAATCAAATCGTGTCGTCCGTTTTGGTTTTAGGCTCCGCAATCCAAGCATTGGACAACCTCGCTAGATACTTGGGCAAACGTGCTACGTGTCTCGAAACGTGTTGATCGAGGACCGTATCAAATCCACTTTAGAATGACATTAATTGTTACTTGTATGTTGGAGTTGAGCCTAAACAAAAGGGTTAAGAGCAGCCAAAAATCTACTTTCCAAGTTGTTTTCTTGATAGAAAATTTCAGCTTTGGAACCAAGAGAGTTATGTTCCACTTTCTTCAAATTTTTGACTATATTCAAGATATTTTTGCCCCATATATCACTTGAAGTGTTGATCTAGTATACACGTAGTTTTCACTTGATTTGAACGGGAAAATACGAGATATGTTTGCTAGAAAATTTGACAGCTTGAGTAATGGTTTACGAACTCAGTTGTAGTTGCTTTTGACCTTGGGTCTTGATGAAATTTTGATGCCTTATTCCTTTTCGCATGCTCTACTATATATGTAATGGGCTATATATTGAGTTCTTGATTTTTACAAAAGAGAAACGTGTGAAATTTGGGAGTGGGAGTTGGATGGTTTGTTTGAGACTTGAATGTAATCTGTACTCTCTTATGGTATATTGATGGCTGGAATCGACCTGCACGTGTGTGTACTTATGTTTGGTCTTAGGACTCGAGAGGGGGCAAGAGGGTGATCTTGAGGTCGAAGTGTACAGTTCTCACTAAGTTGGTGAGTATTCTAAGTGCATGTTAGGACTACATGTTATGCTGGAATGATGCTTAATGTGCCTGGTTGATTGCTACTACTATATATCTTGAACTGCAAATGAATAGGTGAGTGTGTACTTTATCGCACTCGACCTAACTTGACTGAGCTCTTGTTATCTGTTTATATGTGAATTGATACACATGTGCATGACTTGAAAGTCGTTTGGGTATGTTATCCCAACAACTATACTACGTGTGATGCAAACATGATGAACTAGTACCCTTCCAAAAGAGTTGCAATCTGCCCAACTCGTATTGATCACTTTGCTCCAGCTTATTGAGTCAAACGAAGAGTAGTTTCATTAGTAATTTCTGAAGTTATTAAAGTCGTTTGTTTAGTCTTGTTAAGCAAGGTATATTTGTCATTTATTTTGCTGATCTAGTTATTAATTTTAGCTTAATAATTTCGGCCAAACACTGCCTTATCATGGCCGAACCATAGTCCTTAATTTTAGGGTCTAGATTGAGTCCAATTAGCTTTAGGTTTTAGTCATTGTAAGGCTATATATAGCCCTAGTCTTATTCATGCAAGTGGTCAGAATTTTAATACAATTTTCGTGAGTTTCTCACCTACTCTTTTCCAAGAGAGTTTCTTTTGAATACTTGAGAGTTTCTTAAGTTATTCGACCGAACTTATCAATCAAGTACCTCCTTGATTGTGGCGTTCTTCTACCTACACCATAAGTTCCTTTAATCTTTTCTTGAGGGTTAAGAATTAGTCTTAGTTCTCATCTAAGGGATTCTAGAGGGGTTTAGGGTTCCGCACAATCAAACCTTGGAGTCGCTTGTCTAGATCCTGCTTGTTGGAATACGAGTTCTTCCAATCGCGGTTGGGTTCGTATCATCTGGTATCAGAGCTAGTTGACAACTTCCAGGTTATATCCTTCTTGTTCTTTGTGTTTCTTTGTGTCATTCGTGAATCTGAAAAAAAAAAAAAAAATTTCGTACTGTTCAGCGTTACTATTCATCATTACTATTCATCGCTACTGTTCATCCGAAGTCACTGTTTATGAGGACCCAAAAATTTACTTATTTTAAACTTCTATTACTGGCTTATTTAAATAATTATCCACCCGTTTTCTTCGAATAATTATTTCAACTCTTTTGGAACCATTTACATGGAACTATGACTTGCATATATTTTAAAAATGTTCTTTTAATAAATTTAATTTTTGGAAGCTCGTTTAGCGAGATTTAGTGAATACGCGTTTGGAGGCCAATAGTCGATTTGAGAGTACAGTGACCTTGGGAATTTGAGAACTCATGCGTTAGTCTTACAATAGGTATTTTTATGATTAATTACCCAAGTATTAGTTAGTTATACTATCGTTACAAGAATTTCTTAGAATTGTGCTTTATCGCGCGCGAGTCGGAAGTTCGTGTTTTCGCGCGCGGCGACTAATTGAGGGACTTTAGAAATTGTTGATAGACTACTAAGAGTGGATAGTAATAGTGTTAAAGGAAGTGCATTAGAGGTTTAGTGCACAAGTGAAACAAACCCGAGAGGAAACGGGCACGAAACGCACGCGTACGCGCACGTTTGAGAGTTGACTTTTGTGCCAAAAATTTGAACTACAACTACCAAGCTTCCAAGGGAAGCTTCACCATCAGCCTTTACACTCTCTCTTTTGCCTCTCATGCTGGCCGAACCTCCAAAGGAAGAAGATGAGCAACACCCTTCATCATCTCATTTCATTTCTTGCACCTTTTCACTCCAAATTCATCACACAAACTCACGACAACTTGGAGACTCACTTGGACTAGGAAGAGAGCAACTTTCTCACGGTTTCTTGGAGCTCTTAGTGACCGAAAATTTCTGCTTCTTCATCATCCAAGAGGTGGTAATCATCTAACCTTTTAAACTTGGTTCTAGTGAGTTAAATTTGACTTGGAAGCTTGTAGCTTCATGTGGGTATCTCTATTTGGTTGAAATCTTTTGAGTGGGCTCTATGAAATCCCACAATGGACATGTTGGACTGATATGATGATTATGGTTGTTATTTATGTTGATTAAGTGTTAAATAAGTGGATATAAGTTGAAAGAGTGGAAGGAAAATCAAAGGAAAGTTGAATCTAAGAAGGGCCAAATTCTGCCCTGTTCTTGCCGAGCCCTTGGTTCGATTTTTTTGTGATCAAATGACCTTGAATTTGTTGTAGATATGTTGTATAGGTTGTGTGGAAAGTTTCCACAAAAAATTACTTGATTTGGTTAAGAAAAAGTTGAGTTTTGAACAAGAACAAACTGGAAATTCACGTAACAGGGGTATGCTGGCAGTAAACTTTGAACGATCATAACTCTTTGCTCGGACATCGAAATCAAGTGCCGTTTACGGAATTTGAAACTAGACACTTCCAGTTTTCTAACGGTATAAAATGCATCCCCTGATTTGAAGTGAGTGAGCCGTACTAGTTCACCAAAGTTACCTATTCTGTTTTATTGCTCTGCTCGAGGGGTCAGTGATGAGCTAAGGCTCGTTGCTTGAATTTGAGCTAGCTATGAACTAAATTTTAAAGCGCTTTCTTCTAATGAAATGTAGTTTCCAACGTCACCAACCATACCCAATTCCAAGTTGAATTGAGTGAGTTGTGGCCAAATTACAGAACTGCACCAGTGATAGAAAACCCTAATTTGGGCTTGCCGAATGGCCTAGCTTGACTTGGGACTTGTTGTTTTGCAAATTTTGGTGTCAATCACTTACCAAATGTATATTGGATGTTTCTTAGACTTTTTCTTCACAAATGAGCCAAATTGAGTCGTTTTTCATTGGGCAAAATGTTTGAAAAGGAAGAAGAAAGCAAAGGACAGATTGGTCTTGGGATTTTCTTAAACTTTGGTAGTTTAATTAACTACCTTCCCTTGTGAATTTTCAAATGAAATTTGGTAGAGGAATAGTTCTCATATGGAAGTTGAGTTGTACCAATTTTTGTGTCAATCCAAGACCATTTCGATACCCAAATGATGGTCCAAAGTCGTTTGCCAAGTCTGGAAAATATGCAATCTGTCCTTATTTTTAGCTAACTTTGAGCTGCTAATATCTTGGCGCTCAAAACTCCGATTTTAGTTCCGCTTGTTGTGTTTAAAAACCATGATTGGAATTCTAATTGAGGTACAAATTTCAGAGGCTAATGCATTTTCTGTGAATGTTTCCGAATTTCCAAAGTTTGCCAAAAACCAAACCCCGAATCTGTCTTGGAAGTGTAAGTGATCCACTTTAAAGCCGAAATTTGAGTGTCTTCCGTTTAGAACCTTAGAAAAGTGTCTTCTAGGAACTTTTAGTGCTTTGAAGCTAGTTTCTAACGGTACTATGTTTTCCAATTTTGGACCTACGGAGTGTAAGATATGATTTTTCAAAGATTGCACCTTAAATCTGGAATTTTTGAACTTGAAGTGAATTGAGTTTTTAGAGACTCTTCACTACCCTTAGATATTGAATGACCGTTTTAGACTTGATTTCTTGAAGGAAAACAGTTTTTTCCTTTTATTTTTAAACCCCACTTTTGAGCCTCGATTTACGAGTAATTAAGGCTCTCTTTCGTAATATTTTCTTAGATTGTACAAGTGTACAATCTCCTTTGTTAACTAGGGGTTTTTAAACAATGGTGTATGATAGTCAACTATTAATTACTCAGGCACTCAAGGAGACCTTCAAGAGGATCTCACAGGGGACATTTAAACGCTTGATTGTGCACCACTCTCTTGTTTTGACTAGGTGAGTGTCAAGTGCATGACTAGTTGAAATTATGTGAATTTCCTATCATGAATTGAATGGCTATAACTGTAGAGTCGAGTGTGTATTTTATCGCACTCGTTCTCAATTAAATGAATCATAATTGAATTGATTGAAATGAATTGAATTGATCAAAATGTATTGAATGAAATGGAATTATATGCTATGGCTGCATACGTCGTTGGAGTGAATCTCCTCGACTCATAAATGTTAAATGGGGACACCCAAACTCATCGGCCGACCTTGGACTCGAGCCAGCATGGGCTTGGTCGGGAACCTTGGTGAGCCATGAGAAAAAAAAATGATAAGCTTGATCTATTGGAGAGATTTCGCTTGGCATACTCGAGTAGTATCGCCTTATAAACGGAGTTCGGGCCCGGTGCGGTGTACGGTGGATGGAAATGTGAAGCAAGTGGAGTTCTACCGTCTTAAAATACCGACCCGGATGACGGAGTGTCATCGCGGGAAAAGTATTTCGATCGAGGTTTGGTAAAACAAGTGGAACTTAGCTCCTGAGAGCTTCGATATCCTTGAATTATTTCTGTTTAAATTTCTCTACTTGAACTGTCAATTAATGGTTATTTTAATGTATCTACTGAGCAAATGTGATTGTTACTTGAACTATGTGCCTGCATGTGTGTTTCTTGGCCTCACTGAGCAATCGCTCACCCCATTAGATTTGTTTTCCTTAACAAGACCCGAAATGGAAGAAGTAGTAAGGAATCACCGACTTGAGGCACTTTTGTAATAGGGTTTTATTGTAACTGACCAGACAATCTTGGAAGTTGTATATTTTGGGGAAAAAGTGATTGTATTTTGAATTGGTGCTGTAAGAATGAATATTTATGTATGGAAATGATTTTTTTACCTTGTTTCCGACATTCATTGTTAGTATTGTACCTTAAAGTTGAACGGAATTGTATTGACTCCTGGCGAGAGCTGGGCAGGCGTTCCGCGGATACCCTTTGGTTCGCCTTAGGGAGAAGTGGGGCGTCACACTGTTCACTCGTAAAATTTTTGTTTAGTTTAGTTGCCAGCCTTTCTCGTTTCGTTGTGTTTGTTCGTGTCTTGAGTCTTGAAACTAATCGAGTCAAAAAAATAAGTACAAATCTAGTCACTACTTGTTCTTGAAATCCAAAGTTCTAAACTAGGGTTTCTTGGCAAAAAGGGTTGGGAAATCTTGTATCTTGCACTAAAGTAAGGCTGTTTGGCTTTGTTCTTTGAAAGTTTTGATAATATCTTGAATTGCTAGAAGTTCTTGGACGAAATCTTGAAAATATTGGGCGGTTCTTGAACTTCTTGAAATCAAATTGACCATACCAAACCCTAGTTCTAGAATCTTGAAGTGGTGGCTGATCTTGTCCAAAAGTCATAGCCGAATTCTTGTTCTTGAAGTGAGATCCAAACTAAAAGAAAGAAAAGCGAAATCTGGTTGTGATAAAAAAAAAAAAAAGAGAACGCAAGAAAGACAAAGGAAACCAGATTTGGACTCACCAAGAAAAGGAAACCAACTTGAATTTGGAAACCAAGTTGACTTGGGTTTGCAAAACAAATCCTAGTTGCACTCAAATTACCAAATTCTGATTGATCACCTTTGTACCCGTGAGGAACCAGAAAATCAGCCACCAAACTTGATGTGAGCGCCGAAGCAAAACTTAGGATCTTAGAGGACACATTGCAAGATCGATGGAGTCGAACCCAAACTTGGACCACTCAAGGACGGATTCAACGG
Organism: Coffea humblotiana; assembly: GCA_023065735.1. Lineage (NCBI taxonomy): Eukaryota > Viridiplantae > Streptophyta > Magnoliopsida > Gentianales > Rubiaceae > Coffea > Coffea humblotiana. Next base: position 11,138,142 of record CM041212.1, on the reverse strand, counting down.
TAGAGGACGCCACAATCAAGTGTGTGTGCTTGATTGATAAGTCAAGGAAACCACCTAGGATCAACTCTAGGAAGTTCAAACTAGCTTTCACAAGCTAAAGGAATTTTTGTATTAATCTCGAAAAAACTAAATGTAACATCAGCTTTAGGGCTATTTATAGCCTTGACTAAACCTAATAAAAGCTTGGAAAACATTAAGGGAAAATCGGCCAGCCCATTGGGTCTCTCTTGGCCGAAAGCTAACCTACTAATTAAATAACTTAATGACTAACTAAAGTACTATTGGCCTAAGGCCCACATGGCCGAAGCTAAGCTCAACAAGAGCTACTTAATCGAGGCCCAATCCTCCCTTTGAGGCTTGATCACTTGCACCTTCAATTGTAAGCAATATCTTGGTAGTCTTGCAAGGATCTTCCATGTTGATTCCGTCAATGGGCGGTTTCTCTTGGGCTCGGACGGCATGAACTAAGGCTTGAAGCGACTCCTTGAATCTCTTAGCTCGTGCTCGTGTTACTGGGTCTTGGGGCTCCTGCACAGGGTCTACTTGAACACCAAGGGCCTCTTGCTCAACCGCATCATTCCCTTCCTCTTGAAAAGGATTTGCCCTCAAATCTTGGGGGAAAATGTTAATGATAGGAAGAACATCGTACATCTCCCTCCTAGATCGAAAACCAAAGTAGATACGCAAATGGAACTCCATGTTGGTGTGCTTATAAGATAGCAATGTGGGGACTAGATCAATGAGCACCAGCCATGTCACATGTCGCTTGGACAGCCTTATGATGCTTTCGAACAACGACATTCTCCAAGACAAGAAACATCTTGTATAAAGCTTGTGAAAATTCCAGGTTCCACTCCAAAGCTCTCTAATCAGCCTTTTGTCGTGAATGGTCGAATTTGGACGTACACAATAAATCACACAATTAGCATTTGCAGGTATAAAATCACTTGACAGCTTACCATTCACATTCACAAGATAAGGATCTTCATAGTGATACTCAATCAGGTTAGAAAAGTCTCGAATATGATTGTGCAAAGTTACGAAATACATTGCAAGTTGTTGTTGGTTATGGCCTATCTTGCACAAATGAAGCAAGATCGAGATACGTAGTCTTTGTACCTTCAAATTGAAGAATAAAATCAGGTTGTAAGGAATCAGAATTTGGAACAATGAGGAAAGAATTATCACCAACGGAATAAGAAGGAAGTTTATAACAAGTTTCAAGTGTAGAAACTCCTTTTGAAACTTCATTCGGATCACCAACAAACAAATCAACTCTAGGTGAGAGATTGGTCACTTGTTGATAACAAAGAGATACCACACTTAAAGCACAAACTCCATTAAAGCTCTTCAATTCTCTAAAGGATGTAGGAATGGAGCATTTTAAGACCAAGGCGATTGCACTTTGCTTAACCTGCACAAAACAATAAACGCTGGACAATGCAAATTTAAGATGGTTAGTACAATAAGAAGTTCTCTTCACATCCTTAGATTGTACAATAGATGTCAGCTTTCTCTATTGTTTTTCCACTATGGCAGAATTGTGCATGAAATTTTCCACACTCGTCTCTTTTAAATGTTGATTCTCTTTCTCTTTGACACTTTCCTCAACTTTTACCTTAAGTGCACGCTCACCACCACACTCAACTCGCTCTTTTTCAAGTTTTTGTTGGAGGAGTTGTTGATATTTCTCCCACACGCTACTAACTCCTTCATCTATGGATAATGTATTGGCATACTTTGTTGTCGAATGAACCTCCTCCCTTCTCCTTGAATATACTGACTTTGAAGAGGTAGGTTGGACGTTGGGGTGAAATTGTGGAGAACCCCTCCTCTTGACATCCTTATTCACCATTCGGTCAAGGCGTCTATGAAGAGGCTCGAAAGCTTCATCCAAACTCTGCTTGAATTCTTCCATCATGGCCTCCATGTGTAGTTTTAGGTCCATGGTTTGGTCTCCAATTCCACTTGACATGCTTAGGTATACCTGCAAAAAACAAATAAAACAACTACCTCTCCCTTTTTTTTGTTTTTGTTTTTGTACATTGTATAGGTCACTCACACTCGCGTCTCACTCAAGTGTATCACTCTCTAATAATCTCACCAAACAATTCCTTAGACTTGCTAGTTGCTCAGGTTGAACAAGCTAGGCGTCACCGCAAGGTTCGTTCTTCACTAGTCAACAAGTGACACAAGATAATAGCAAAGAATGGAGGTGAATGAGGACCTAGACGTGAGCTACAATTCAGATTATGACTAACAACAACTAACGACTCAAAAGAAAGCAAGACAAATGACTTCAAGGTTGAAATTTGAAAATCCAAAAAACTCTACCCGAAGGCCAATTTTTCTGGAATTTGTGGAGCTGCTGTTTCTTGGTCTTTTGGTCAGGATTTTGGGGTAATTTGGGTGCTGTTTCTTGGTCTTTTGGTCAGGATTTTGGGGTAATTTGGGTGCTGTTTTGGTGTATAGGTCAGCCCTTAAAATTGGTTCAAATCGGGTCACAATGTGCTGCGCAATCGATCCAAGATCACGGGCTATGTTGGCTTCAAGGGTGGTGGCGGTTTGCTTGGGGTAAAACACTAGAGCCGACTTCCTTTCCTTTTTTTTTTCGTTTCTTTCTTTCTTTTTGCGGCTCTCTAGTCCTTTTTTTTTTTCAAAAGCTCAGATTTCAGTCCAAACAACTTGGAGTTTCGATCAAGTTCACAATTGGCCAAGAAAGATTGAAGTTTGTTTTCAAGAACCCAAGGCTTTTTCCCAAGAATTCCCAAATCTGTTTTCAAGAATTTCAAGAAGGCTAATCAAGAAGTTCAAGAACTCCCCAAATATGCTGTTGGTATTCAAGTTTTGCAAGAACAACACTAATACGCAAGGTTTTAGAAGCAAAACAGGTTCGGCAGCCCTAAACAAGACAAATTCCAGCAACGACACAAGAATAATAAGGTATGTGACACTTTTTTTTTTGACTTTTGATGGGCTGTTTCCACTACCCAAACACACAATAACCAACTAGAATTATACCACAATCTAGGCAACAACCAGTAGTAATTAACGAAAACAGAAATCTGGACAAATTGCGAGACAAGACAAACCTACTTGATATGCGACAATAAGAGAAAGAAACCCTAGCTGCCGCAACATTCTTTTTTTTTTTGTAACGCACTCAGATTTCTTTTTCTTCTTTTTCAATTCGCATCTCAACAAGAAACAAGAGTTTCGTTTTGATTTTTGCACAAGGTCAGCCCCAACTTCAAGAAACAAGAACTAGGGTTTGGTTTATTCAAGATTTGGTAATTTTGACTTCAAGAATTCAAGAACCCAAGAATACCAACCCAATACTTCAAGATTCACCCAAGAATTTCCAGAAAATTCAAGAAATTATCAAGAACAAAGGTAAATAGCCTTGTCTAGTGCAAGACACACAAATTCCCAACACCCCTTTGTCAAGAAACCCTACTTTGATTTCGGCTTTCAAGAACAAAAACTAGCGACCAGAAATTTTTTTTTTTTATTGAACTAGACACAAAACACAAAAAGGTAACACACAAATAGATTTTTGTGTTCGGATGAACAGTACCTACGGATGAACAGTGACGGTGAATAGGTGAACAGTCCCCCCCCGATGAACAGTACGATTTTTTTTTTTGGTGACTCTCAACGATTTCAAGACTGAAAAACAAGAAAAAGGGATATACGTGATACTTCTATCTAGCTCTGATTACCAACTGATATGAGCGCGGAAGTAAAACTTAGGATCTTAGAGGACACATTGCAAGATCGATGGAGTCGAACCCAAACTTGGACCACTCAAGAACGGATTCAACGGTAGAGGACGCCACAATCAAGTGTGTGTGCTTGATTGATAAGTCAAGGAAACCACCAAGGATCAACTCTAGGAAGTTCAAACTAGTTTTCACAAGCTAAAGGAATTTTTGTATTAATCTCGAAAAAACTAAATGTAACATCAGCTTTAGGGCTTTATAGCCTTGACTAAACCTAATAAAGCTTGGAAAACATTAAGGGAAAATCGGCCAGCCCATTGGGTCTCTCTTGGCCGAAAGCTAACCTACTAATTAACTAACTTAATGACTAACTAAAGTACTATTGGACCTAAGGCCCACATGGCCGAAGCTAAGCTCAACAAGAGCTACTTAATCGAGGCCCAATCCTCCCTTTGAGGCTTGATCACTTGCACCTTCAATTGTAAGCAATATCTTGGTAGTCTTGCAAGGATCTTCCATGTTGATTCCTTCAATGGGCAGTTTCTCTTGGGCTCGGACGGCATGAACTAAGGCTTGAAGCAACTCCTTGAATCTCTTAACTCATGCTCGTGTCACTAGGTCTTGGGGCACCTTCACAGGGTCTACTTGAACACCAAGGGCCTCTTGCTCAACCGCATCAAAAACTACCCAAAAACAACCCATTAAACCTTGCTTACAACTCCCAAAATACAGCCTAGTGCAATTGGGTAGAGACCATCTACGCTTCCAAAAAGTCTGCCCTTCGTACGTTTGTTTGAGTCAAGTTGTGCAATCTGTCTTATTGTAATTTTGTGTCTTTTTTGAGTCTTTTCCAGCTTTAAATTCATGTCTAAGGGTTCCACAACAAGTCCAAATCAGTCTTGTCTTGTACTTAGTTACTAGTTTCCAAATTTGAGTCAAGGTCAACTCCACACTTTCCTAATCTTGGCGTAATCTCTAAGGACCGCAACCTGCAATTTTTCAGCCCATAATTCTTGTCCTTTTTGAGCCCTTATTCGTCCATTTAGCTACCCAAATTCTCAGCCTCAAAACGCCACCATCTTGTGTGTGAATTTGGTGAAAGTTCGATTGAGTTTCTTGGAGAACATTCTGATTTCTTCAAAGGAAGTAATCAAGTGATTGAGAAGAGATTGGTGAGACCATTAGAGTGTCATAAGTTTGAGTGATACACGAGAGTAGAGTGTACATACGTGAGCTTGTGTGTTGTGAGGAAACTTTCCTTTGTTTTTGCTAACCTTTTGCAGGATTAAGGATGTCCACCAAAGGAAGTTCTGTGAGAACTCGAAAAAAAAAATCCGATTTTAGGGTTTTAGGGTTTTATCGATTTTCGTGCACACATTTTTTTTATTTTCTTTATTATATTCATTTTACATATATTTTATAAGTAAATATAGTTTTTAAACCATTTTTTCTAGTATAAGTGAGTTCACGAGAGATTTGGAGCAAATAGCGGATGTGGGACCCGCTAGTGCGTTAAGTGAGAGAAATTCGGCCAATTAGGTTAAGTTGTGCAGTAAGGCATTAAATTACTAGGTGCTAAGTGATAATTAGAGGTTGGTTAGATATTTGGTCATTAGTAAGCTAAAGGATAAGAAAGAAATCCAAAAGTGCCACGTGTCGCGACGGGATTGGGCCAAGTTTTGCCTAACTTTTCCTTAACTTTACCAAAAGCTAATTTTGACCAAAATCATCTCCATTTTAGCATCCTCTTGGCTGAAACTTGAAGGGAAAGAAAAGAGAGAGAGTTTCAACCATTGGCTTCAATTTCTTGTCCAAATCTTGAAAACCAACCGATAAAAATCCGAATTCCTCCGTAGAATTCGCTTATTAAGTGAGATTGAAGGTGCTTGTGGAGTGATTTTGCAAAGGAAAGCTCTAAGTTGCTATCTTTCTTGAGGTTAAGGTATTTTTGCTTGGAACTTAACTTTTGTTCATAATAAATGGTGAATTAGTGGCTTGTAGTAGTTAAATAGCTTGTTTTGTAGATGATTTCATGGATTGAAGTGAAGTTAGGTGAATTTCTTATTTTCTTGGGAATTTTTCTGTTTTCATATGATGATCATAGTTGGCTTGAATTGATGGCTTAATATGGTATAGAATTGGAGCTAGTGTGTGTTAATTGTGGTTACTTGCGGAAAATTTCAGCTTTGTACACAAGATTCCAGCTTAGGGTTACATGTGGTAGTAATCTGCCCTATTTTTGCACTGTATGTTCGTCCTTCAGGAAGCCCGAATCAGCCCTTGGTCAAAACATGAAAGTTGTAGGTATTTGAGTTAGCAAGCTACTGGTAAAATTTCAGCTCCATCGGAGCATGGTAGGATGTGAAATGACCGAAATACCCTGACTGCCACAAGCTGCAATTCGTAAACAGTTTTGTGAATTCACCAGTTTGGGCTGAATGTTTCACCCTGATTCGTATCCAATTAGCTTTTGGCCAAAACACAAAACTTGTAGCCCTATATTTGAGCTTTCCAAAGCCTCTGAAAACACCCCAAACGGAGTTGTGTAGCCTGAGTTATTTCCGGTTAAAGTCAGTGCTTACAACCAGACTGATCATAAACTTTTGGATCTGTGATTGGCAAATTTGACTTAGATAAACTATAAATTAGGTTAGGTGGCCTTCATGAAAGTTGTTCCCCCCTGTCTTAGCTTCGAAATGGTATAAGGGTCACCCCGATACGATAACCATAGCTCCGGTTATGACTAAAATACTACGAGATGCCAAATCTGCCATTTAGCTTTTGTCTTCAAAATTGATATTTGCTTGTACTATTGCACTTGTGTTGTACTTGGATGATTTTGGAGCCTAATGGAAGGGCCATTGTGGTAACCTTACTTGTGTGTATTGTGGGGCTGAATTAAGGAAAAGAATGAAGCCATAAATGGCTGGAAATTTGGTAAACACAAAGGGCGTGCTGCCCAAATTTGCACTCAAGGGTTAAGTAGAATTACACTTGTCTTGAGTACGGTTTTGAGGACGAGTCTAACTCGATTTGTCTAGGTTATTCGAGTTTCCTTTTGTGGAGATATATAAGTTGAATTTCGGCCGAAACTTGTACCCTTGGAATTTACAACTGATAGAAATACGTTTCTTTCATTTCTTCGACCCAAACGGCATTTTTAACATATAATGGTTTCAAAATTTCACCGTTTGAAAAGTGATCAAGGGTTTTACGAATAGTCTCTAAATAAGTCTCAATTACTTGATTCTCGTTAAACGAAATGTTTAAATTTCGAGCCTTAGTTACTTTTCAATGCTCTTAAACAATATTTCCCCGCAGATTTGAACTCCAAGAGCGGAGTAATACCCAAAACCAACGTGTAAAGGCACTGCATCTGTTGTGAGTGTACCATCCCCTTAAATTGGTGCTTATCTGATTCATCTGTACTTGCAACTTGCAACTTGATTATCTGTGACTTTTGTATGCTTCGGATGAAACGAGGGTGTACTTTATCACACTCGTTTCTCTCACCTGGTTATTCTGGTTCCTGTATACTGTATAAATCTGTATTTGTTCTCTCTATCTGTTATATGTACCTGTTTTCTGTATTTGTTGATGTCATTTGGAAAATTAAATCCAACGACCTTTCTGTTACCTCTGAGCTCAAATCCTGTGGCTAGTTATTCGAGTCGAGCCGGTAAAGGCCTGGTCGATTAGATAACGAACCACAGTAGTCTGTTTCTGATAAATCTTTGGGTATTGAGACTCTGGATTTTCGGTATACTCGAGTATTACCACCCTCTATTCGGTTGAGGTGTTCGGGCCCGGTAAGGGGTATGTTTGGTGGACGGAATTCGGTGTAAAGTGGGGTCTACGGACATGTTGATTCTATCTATGTTGACGGAGAGTCAACGGGTTTGAATCAAGTATCGCAATTGGGCATTTTGGCTTCTGAGAGCCACCTGTATCCTTTCTCTTTGAAACGTTTATTTATTTCCCTATCTGGTGTGTATAACTGCATGATTGATACGTGAAATGCCATGATTCATGACTACTTGTACTTCTGGTACCTCATTGAGCGTAAGCTCACCTCTTCCCGTTATCTTTGTTTTCCTTACAGGGAACAACACTTTTGAACCATGATTTTGAAGAAAGTGTCAAGCTAGTGTAAATATTATTTTGTTACGCTCTTTTGTAATCAAAACCCTAGTTACTTTTATCAAGTATCACGTTTTGACTTGTACAACTTTCTATGTATGCACTTAAGTGTTTAAGCATGTATATTAGGTGTATTTGTTTGAGATACTACTTGTAATCATTCGGAACATTTTAGTTGTGTGTAATCGGCGTAGTATTCTCCGAGTGTTTGTTTTCTTTGGTTTCGATCGCGCGTAATCTAGGGTTTGTGTGATTCGACTTCGTAGTCCTGGCGAGAGTTGGGCAGGCGATCCGCCAACCCCTTTGGTTCGCCTTAGGGGAAGGTGGGGCTGTCACAAGTTCACACCACTTCAATCCTACACTTATGTTGGAATCCATATTGGGGGACCTTGAAAGGAAGTTAGACAAATCAGTCTAACTCATGCATAAGAGGCTTGATAGGATTGAGAACAAATCTCTCAAGAAGAGGGGCCACACTCAACCTAGCCGTACTAATGCGTCAAACCATGAGTTTCGTACCCTCAAGGAGGAGATGGATCGTGATCGTGCAATACAAGCTTATGAGAGATACAAGCGCACTTGTGACGACTATATGGAAAACCAAAAGAGGACATGCCAAACTTCTAAAAGGAGTCCATCGTCAACCAAGTCAGCTTGTGCAATTGAAAGGTCTAATTACCATAATCGAGCTGTGAAGCTTAAGAGTCCTTACATTAGGTCAACACATGGTGAATTAAAGGAGAAAAGATCACTCAAAAGGGAAAAGGAGCCTACTACATTAATTTCTTCCAATTCTAAGCATGCTAATACACCAGCCATGGATGAAATGTGTGGTAGTATATGGGATACTTACCAACGATTGCCTCAAGAAAAACAAGGAAAAAGCAAGTTGATGAGAACATGAAAATTTGGATTTCCTTCAAGTTCAAGGAAATTCGTTTGATGGTTGATGGTGCAATCGGGTTCAAGAATCATTGAAGATTTGCCATGCTTATTTCTTGTTATTTATTTAAGTAAGTTTCCAGCAATACTTGTTAGTTAGTCTTGATTTATTAAGGGAAATAAAGGCTAAGGTCATGTTGACCATAATTAAGCCAATTGAGTCAATTAGTTTTCCTATTATAATTGAATTAGAGTTTTAGGAAAGTAGTTAATTGCTTCCAAATTTATTTAGGAAGTTGTGTCAAGTCAAATAAGGAAGTTTGTATTGTTTCCAATTTAGATTAGGGTTTTAAGTCTTGTAAGGCTATAAATAGCCAACTTTATTTAACTATTTGAGATATGATATGATATTGAAGATGAATTAAAAAAAAGAGAGTTGTCTTCTTTTATGGAGTTCCTTGATGGAACTTGAGTTTCTTCTTGAACTGTATCAAGTATTTAGCTTGGATACTTGTGGTGTTCAAGGCAAGATGATCACATCATCTTGTTCTTTCAAGCCAATAACCAATCCACTAGGTTTCTAGAGACGGGTTCTCTTTAGGTCTAGCAATGTAGTTATTGTTCCATAACCTAATCAAGATAGATCCTTCCGCTGCCTGATCGATTCGGTTCTTCAAGACAGGTTCTTGTTGGGTCGAGTTCGTATCATTTGGTATCAGAGCTTCGGCTCTTGATTCAGGTTAATATCCTTTTCTTTTTTTCTATTTATATTTCTACCAAAACCCTAGCCGCCTTTTGATTTAAAAAGAAAAAAAAATTTGATTCTTGTTTTTTTTTATTTTATCACTTGAGTCTAACCTACCCCCTTGATTGATCGAGGTTGGAATTTCTTGGTGTGATTACGTTCTTGAAAACAGGTTTTTCAAGGGTTTAACTCCCATTAAATTTCTTCCAAGTCAAGTCGTAACCTTGTGTCGAGTCGTCAAAAGCAATCAAAAAAAAAATCGATACTGTTCACGAGACTGTTCATCGGCACTGTTCACGCTGTAGCAGTACTGTTCATCATCCGCTACTGTAGCGTGCTGTTCATCCGCCGCTACTGTAGCGTACTGTTCATCCGAATTTTTTTTTTTTTACCTTGTGTTTGTTTTTTGTTGTTCTTGCTTCTTGTAGTTGGCTTGGTAATTCTTGAAATTCTTGGATTGCATAGTGGATTCTTGAAAAAATCTTGATACTTTGAAAACCCTAAAAGTCATCCTCTTGAATCTTGAAGTGTGGCTACCTTGTTTGGTTTCCAAATCTTGATTGGTTCCCAAATCTTGATTGATTTCCAATCAAAGACCCATTCCTACATTTTAGCCACCACCTCTCCTACTTTTTAGGACTTTTCTTAGCCCATTCATCTTATCCTCACTTTCGGCCATCTCTTCCTATATTTTAGGGAGTTAGCCGCCACTTGTCATCCCTTTTAGGAGAAAAATTCGGACACACAAAGACAAGAAAAGGTAGCTTGCGATAAAAAAAAGAAGATATTCTTTGACAAATGGAGCATGTGCAATGGTTCATAATCAAGTTGAGTTGGCGACATGTTTCTTGGATTGCATATATCAAGACATTCTCCGAGTTACCCCTTTGTAAGCAATCACTCGATTTGAGGACAAATCGCCTTTCAAGAGGAGGGGAATGATGAGAACATGAAGATTTGGATTCCCTTCAAGTTCAAGGAAATTCGTTTGATGGTTGATGGTGCAATCGGGCTCGAGAATCATTGAAAATCCAACCCCGTGTCATGCTTATTTCTTGTTATCATTTATTTAATTGAGTTTTCAGCAATGTTAGTTGTTAATTAGAGTTAATTTACGAGTTAGGTAAGTTGTTTGAATTAGGGAATAAAGGCTAAGGTCATGTTGACCATAGTTAAGCCAATTTGAGTTAGTTAGTTTCCTATTCTAGTTGAATTAGAGTTTTAGGAAAGTAGTTAATTGCTTCCAAATTTATTTAGGAAGTTGTGTCAAGTTTAGAAGTCAAGTCAAACAAGGAAACTTGTATTGTTTCCAATTTAGATTAGGGTTTTGAGTCTTGTAAGGCTATAAATAGCCAACTTTATTTAACTATTCGGGGAGATGATAAAAGATGAATTAATAAAAATTGAGTTGCCTCCTTTTATGGAGTTCCTTGATGGAACTTGAGTATCTTCTTGAACTGTATCAAGTATTTAGCTTGGGTACTTGTGGTGTTCAAGGCAAGATGATCACATCATCTTATTCTTTCAAGCCCATAACCAATCCACTAGGTTTCTAGAGACGGGTTCTCTTTAGGTCTAGCAAGGTAGTTATTGTTCCAATAACCAATCCACTAGGTTTCTAGAGACGGGTTCTCTTTAGGTCTAGCAAGGTAGTTATTGTTCCATAACCTAATCAAGATAGATCCTTTCACTGCCTGATCGATTCGATTCTTCAAGACAGGTTCTTGCTGGGTCGAGTTCGCATCACAAGTTGAAAGGATCGAGTTTGAGGAAATTGTAATAGAAGCTACAAAGTGGGAAGATGAAGTTGTTAGTGAGAAGCATGTGGTAAAAGTTGAGGAAAGTGAGCTAAAAAAAGAGGTGAACAAATCTGATGAGATGAGTGAAGCATCAAGTGAGCTAATTGTGCGTGGGAAGGCGAGTGTTTATAATTTTCCTAACAATCTTGACTTTGCCTTGTTTAGTGTTTCCTCTTTTGTGCAGATTAGACAAAGTCAAATAGGGTTGGTCATGGCATGTTCCATTCCGAAGTCATTTGGACACTTTGCGAGTTTCCATGGAGTTTGTCTTGTAGGAGCTAAATCTCTTTGGTATCAATTCATGGAACAATGTCAATTCAAACCTGTCCACACCATTGGAGGATTGATTCGAGCTCATCTTAAAAAGGGGAATTCCAGATTTTACTTCTTGTTCCTTACCTATGGTTCATTCGTCATTTTTGCCTTATTTTGAGCTTGTTACTAGTCCTAACTCTTGTCATTCTTATTTAGATTTTGATGAGAAGTGCAAAGAGCCAGCAATGACTCATCTAGTTGAATTGGTTGATGGAAGGAATAATGACGTGTCCAAGGGAGTTCTCACATTTAAATCTTGTTCAGTACCTTCTTACCATTTAGCTAATGATGTCCCATTATTTCTTTATCCAATTTCTGAATTGTTTCAAGTTGAAGGTTATTTTGTTTTTTGTAGGTTGTAAAGCTGTCCAAAAATTCCCAACTATGATTAAAGACTTGCAACCCGATTTCGTGCTTATTCCAGCTAAAAGTGGTGAACTTTCGTGCTTATTCACATGTCCAAAAGCTGGTCACCACGAGCTCATTTTACCAACTCCAACTTGTGCAAATCCATGTGATTCGTATGGAGTGCATTTCACTTCATTGCTGCCACTTATGTTGGGTGATGCACACAAATGTGACAATCAAGATCCGAATGTTGCTCTTACCTCGCTGGTTCATGCATTTACGGATGTGCAACATGATTGGTTCATTGTTCTCTCTCCCGATAGGCAAGTTGTGCCAAATCAGCAACAACTAGGGTCGAATTATACCACCTTGCACAACCAGATTCGGGATTTTTCTAGCCTCAATGAGCATCATTATGAAGATCCTTATCTTGTGCACGTGAATGGTAAGCTATTGCATCGTTTTATACCTATCACTACTAACTATGTGATTTATTGTGTAGGTGACAATATGACAATCCATGTTGAAGGCCACTTAGAGAGTTTTGGATTGCAACTCGAAATTTTCACAAGCCTTACACAAGCTCTTTTCTACCTTGGCGAACGTCCCTGTTTGAGAGCCTCATGAAGCTGACCAAATGGCATTTAACTTGGCTCGTGACCCTTCATTTATTTCCAACGTGGCTGTCCTCCAAGCGCACTGTCGATACAAATCGCTTTTAAGAGGAGGGAAATGATGCAAACATGATGAACCAGTACCCTTCCAAAAGAGTTGCAATCTGCCCAACTCGTATTGATCACTTTGCTCCAGCTTATTGAGTCAAACGAAGAGTAGTTTCATTAGTAATTTCTGAAGTTATTAAAGTCGTTTGTTTAGTCTTGTTAAGCAAGGTATATTTGTCATTTATCTTGCTGATCTAGTTATTAATTTTAGCTTAATAATTTCGGCCAAACACTGTCTTATCATGGCCGAACCATAGTCCTTAATTTTAGGGTCTAGATTGAGTCCAATTAGCTTTAGGTTTTAGTCATTGTAAGGCTATATATAGCCCTAGTCTTATTCATGCAAGTGGTCAGAATTTTAATACAATTTTCGTGAGTTGCTCACCTACTCTTTTCCAAGAGAGTTTCTTTTGAATACTTGAGAGTTTCTTAAGTTATTCGACCGAACTTATCAATCAAGTACCTCATTGATTGTGGCGTTCTTCTACCTACACCATAAGTTCCTTTAATCTTTTCTTGAGGGTTAAGAATTAGTCTTAGTTCTCATCTAAGGGATTCTAAAGGGGTTTAGGGTTCCGCACAATCAAACCTTGGAGTCACTTGTCTATATCCTGCTTGTTGGAATACGAGTTCTTCCAATCGCGGTTGGGTTCGTATCATCTGGTATCAGAGTTAGTTGACAACTTCCAGGTTATATCCTTCTTGTTCTTTGTGTCATTCGTGAATCTGAAAAAAAAAATTTCGTACTGTTCATCGTTACTATTCATCATTACTATTCATCGCTAGCCGTACTAATGCGTCAAACCATGAGTTTCGTACCCTCAAGGAGGAGATGGATCGTGATCGTGCACTACGAGCTTATGAGAGATACAAGCGCACTTGTAACGACTATATGGAAAACCAAAAGAGGACATGCCAAACATTTAAAAGGAGTCCATCGTCAACCAAGTCAGCTTGTGCAATTGGAAAGGTCTAATGACCATAACCGAGCTATGAAGCTTAAGAGTCCTCTTACTCAACACATGGTGAATTAAAGGAGAAAAGACCACTCAAAAGGGAAAAGGAGCCTACTACATTAATTTCTTCCAATTCTAAGCATGCCAATACACCAGCCATGGATGAAATGTGTGGTAGTATATGGGATACTTACCAATGATTGCCTCAAGAAAAACAAAGGAAAAGGCAAGTTGAAAGGATCGAGTTTGAGGAAATTGTAATAGAAGCTACAAAGTGGGAAGATGAAGTTGTTAGTGAGAAGCATGAGGTAAAAGTTGAGGAAAGTGAGCTAAAAAAAGAGGTGAACAAATCTGATGAGATGAGTGAAGCATCAAGTGAGCTAATTGTGCGTGGGAAGGCGAGTGTTTATAATTTTCCCAACAATCTTGACTTTGCCTTGTTTAGTGTTTCTTCTTTTGTGCAGATTAGACAAAGTCAAGTAGGGTTGGTCATGGCATGTTCCATTCCGAAGTCATTTGGACACTTTGCGAGTTTCCATGGAGTTTGTCTTCTAGGATATGAGGACCCGTAAAATTTTCCTATTTCATATCGTTTTATTCTATTTCTTTACATGCATTTTCTTTATTTTATTCTACTACCTTAATTTTCTGGACATTTTATAAGTGAATATGGTTTTCTAAAACATTTTTCTAGTATAAGTGAGTTCACGAGAGATTTGGAGCGAATAGCGGATGTGGGACCCACTAGTGCGTTAAGTGAGAGAAATTCGGCCAATTAGGTTAAGTTGTGCAGTAAGGCATTAAATTACTAGGTGCTAAGTGATAATTAGAGGTTGGTTAGATATTTGGTCATTAGTAAGCTAAAGGATAAGAAAGAAATCCAAAAGTGCCACGTGTCGCGTTCTTATTGGACCAAGCTTGCCTAACTTTCCTTTAACTTTACCAAAAGCTTAATTTTGACAAAAAATCATCTTCATTTTGCTCCTTGATGGCCGAAATTAGAGAGAGAAAAGAACAAGAGAGTTTCAACTTTTTCTTTCAATTTCTTGTCCAAAACTTGAAAACCCACCGATAAAAATCCGAATTCCTCCGTAGAACTAGCTTACTAAGGAAGATTGAAGGTGCTTGTGGAGTTATTTTGCAAGGGAAAGCTCTAAGTTGCTACCTTTCTTGAGGATTAAGGTATTTTGCTTGGAACTTAACTTTTGTTCATAATAAATGGTGAATTAGTGCCTTATGGTAGTTAAGGAGCTTGTTTTATGGATGATTTTATGGATTAAAGTGAAGTTAGATGAATTTTTTTATTTTCTTGGGAATTTTTCTGTTTTCATATGATGATTATGATTGGCTTGGATTGATGACTTAATATGGTATAAATTGGAGTTATTGTGTGTTAATTGTGGTTAATTGCGGAAAATTTCAGCTTATACGAGAAATTTCAGCTTTAGGGTTTCCAAATTGGGGTTTTCCTATGGATGGTTATTGAGCTTATAATTGGCTATATATGAGGGGTATTGAGACCCTAATTAGGTGTGTTTAATAGTTTGTGATTCATATGTGAAATTGTGGTTGAATTGGATTGAGTTTGATGTGGTTTGTAGGATGGAAAAGTAAGGGAAACAAGGGAGGTGCTGTCAAAATTTTCGCAGGAACCCTTGAGCAGTTTTGGGAAATTTCCTATAACTTGATGTAACAATATCGGAATTAAGTTCTTCTTGTTGCGTTTTAAACTAGATTCATAGGGCTATAAACTGTGTAAATTTCAGACCCTAGTTCTTTCTGTGTGAATTATGGTGATTTTTCAAAGTTGACTGAAATTACGTACCTGTTCTGTCTTTTACTGGATGAAGCTGCGACTTGAGGCTCAAATTCGACCGACTTGTGATCTGAATCTTAAAAATGTGTCTTCTGAGAAATTATACCCCTTTGAGTCTATTTTCCGACGGTATAAATTTTATCAATTTTGGACTTAAGACTTGTGAGATATGATTTTTCAAGTGATGGTGCGCAAAACTTGAAAATCCTGTTTTTCTAGAATTATTCTTACCTTCATTTTGCACCTTAAGTTTGGAGTTAGTAAATCATTGTAGGTATGGTTTTGGAAGAAATGAAAGGTTTTGGGGCCGTTCTTACCCTAGGACCAACTATTACCCCTTTTTACTCGAAAGTTACATTTTATCTTCTTGCATTGTAGACCATTTGAATAGGCATTCGACTAGTAGTCGAGCCTCACTTGTGCACTCCGTTTACGGGGTTTGTGAATGCGAAAACTCTGATTTTCTTGTCTTGGTTATTCTAGGATTTCTCGGGGATTAAAGCCCTACTTTGGGTGAAGATTTTTGACGTATCTTTACTTGGATTGGTGAGTGTACCACTCCCTTCCTTAGTTACTTAACTTGGTTTCTGTTCATGCAATCTGTAATTTGAATGACTGTACTATCTGTTTATTCCGTTGAGACAAGGGTGTACTTTATCACCCTCGTTCTCTTGTCCGCATGCCTATTTACTGTGGAAAATTTGAATATGTTATCTGTGCTTAATCTACTGCCGTTTGGACCTTGCATCCAACGACCTTTCTGTTACCTCTGAGCTCAAATCCTGTGGCTAGTTATTCGAGTCGAGCCGGTAAAGGCCTGGTCGATTAGATAACGAACCACAGTAGTCTGTTTCTGAGAAATCTTTGGGTATTGGAGACTCTGGATTTCTGGTATAACTCGAGTATTACCACCCTCTATTCGGTTGAGGTGTTCGGGCCCTCTATTCGGTTGAGGTGTTCGGGCCCGATAAGGGGTATGTTTGGTGGACGGAATTCGGTGTAAAGTGGGGTCTATGGACATGTTGGTTCTATCTATGTTGACGGAGAGTCAACGGGTTTGGATCAAGTATCGTAATTGGGCATTTTGGCTCCTGAGAGCCACCTGTATCCTTTCCCTTTGAAATGTTTATTTATTTCCCTATCTGGTGTGTATAACTGTATGATTGATACGTGAAATGTCATGATTCATGACTACTTGTACTTCTGGTACCTCATTGAGCGTAAGCTCACCCCCTTCCCGTTATCTTTGTTTTCCTTACAGGGAACAACACTTTTGAACCATGATTTCGAAGAAAGTGTCAAGCTAGTGTAAATGTTATTTTGTTACGCTCTTTTGTAATCAAAACCCTAGTTACTTTTATCAAGTATCACGTTTTGACTTGTACAACTTTCTATGTATGTACTTAAGTGTTTAAGCCTGTATGTTAGGTGTATTCGTTTGAGATACTACTTGTAATCATTCGGAACATTTTAGTTGTGTGTAATCGGCGTAGTAGTCTCCGAGTGTTTGTTTTCTTTGGTTTCGATCGCGCGTAATCTAGGGTTTGTGTGATTCGACTTCGTAGTCCTGGCGAGAGCTGGGCAGGCGGTCCGCCAACCCCTTTGGTCGCCTTAGGGGAAGGTGGGGTCGTCACATAGGAGCTAAATCTCTTTGGTATCAATTCATGGAAAAATGTCAATTCAAACCTGTCCACATCATTGGAGGATTGATTCGAGCTCATCTTAAAAGGGGAATTCCATATTTTACTTCTTGTTCCTTACCTATGGTTCATTCGTCATTTTTGCCTTATTTTGAGCATGTTACTAGTCCCAACTCTTGTCATTCTTATGTAGATTTTGATGAGAAGTGCAAAGAGCCAGCAATGACTCATCTAGTTGAATTGGTTGATGGAAGGAATAATGTTGTGTCCAAGGGAGTTCTCACAGTTAAATCTTATTCTATACCTTCTTACCATTTAGCTAATAATGTCCCATTATTTCTGATGTGTGCACGGACCTTAGCCCAAGTAATGACCCAGTTCGAGTTCCATTGGGCCCAGTCACACGTGCACGGGCCAAGCGCTTCAAGGAGTTACTTCAAGCCCTTGTTCGAAACGTACAAGCCCAACAAGGGGTCCATAGGAATATTGAAGGCTTGGAAGTGGATCACCGAGTTGCCTACACATTATGATCCAAACCCATGAGGAGCCAAGTGATGATTGTTAGTGGCTTTAGCCCATTAGTTAGTTTCTTATTGTTTTCCCCAATAAAGGGGTTCGGCCCATTCGGCCCATTCGGCCCATTTAGCCATTAGGCATGGCTGCCCCTCTTCCTTCAATCTAACCTAGGGTTTCATTAGCTCTTTAGCCTATATAAAGGCTCACTTTGTACGGTTAATGATACGAACCAAGAAACACCATTGAGCATAGTTCGAGTACCTCTAGGACCCGTGACGCGAGCATGTGCTAAGAAGATGAGAGAGGAACTCCAAGGTCTTGTTCGTGAGCTGCAAAGCCAAGAAATTATCCCCAAAGTCATTGAGGGACTTGAGCATGAAGGAATGAAGGATGTCCACGTTGTTCAAATCCAAGAGGACCACGATTGACGGCTTCATGGTTCGAGTAGTTGCTTAGCCGCTTCCCTAGTTTAGGTCGGAGGCTAGTTTAGTCATTTTATTTAAAGAATACAACCAGCCAGCTTGTCTTGCTAGTAGAGCCGATTATAGGCTCCTAAAATATAGGAGCCTTGTCGTGGTAGCCTTTCCGTTTCGCGTTAGGTTTAGTCTTTTCCATTGCACTTTAGATTTTCTACTTGTAAGGCTATAAATAGCCTACCAAGGGTCATGTTTGAGTCATTCAACATTCAATCAATACAATACAATTTGAGAATTTTCTTGGTTTCTCCAAGGCTTCTTGAATATCTTAGAATTTCTCTAAGTGTTCGTGACTTATCAATCTAGAATCGCACTAGATTGTGGCATCTACTACCTTTATACCAAAGTTCGTTAACCACGTGATTAACGGGTTGAGGTCGTCCGCTCCAAGTTTGGTATCCTCTTGTCGATCTTGAGTCTAATCTCTTACGGGTTTCGTCACAAGGTTGGCGACGTTCGTATCAAAGCTAGTTAAGAGGTATCACGTTATATCCCTTTTCCTTATTTTGAGTCAAGTTTATCGTGCCAATTCATGTTTAGGTCGCTAGGGTTCTATTCAAGCAAGATCAAAAATTCTGTTTTCGTGTTTTAGTTTGCTATCCGCAATTTTCCAGATTTATTGCATCGTGTTCTTGTGTCTCGTTGTTGTGGTTATTTGTGTTTGTCCAGGGAAAAAAAAAATCGGTACTGTTCACCGATACTATTCACCGTCACTGTTCATGTACTGTTCATCCGTGGTACTGTTCATCCGAACACAAAAATCTATTTGTGTGTTATCTTTTTGTGTTTTGTGTCTAGTTCAATAAAAAAAAAAAACAGGAACGAAAACAATTTGCAGCCGCTAGGGTTTGTTCCTTGTTTCCTCTTATTGTGTCTCAAGTAGGATTGTGTTCTTGTGTGCAATCTGTCCAAAATCTTAGTCACTACTTCCTATTGATTTTTTGTCCAGATTGTAGTGTTTGCTATGTTGCTTTGGTTGTGAAAACAACCCAGCAAAAGGTGTCAAAAAAAAAGAAAAAGGTGTCGCGTACCATTGTTCTTGAATCGCGTTTGCTGGAATTTTTTTCTCCTTGAATTACCGAATCTGTTTTGCCTTGAAACTTGAACTTTTGTGTTGAATCTTGCAAATCATGGATACCAAAACCTAACTTGGGTAGTTCTTGAGCTTCTTGATCGAAAATCTTGAAGTTCTTGGATCAACCAAGACTGATTTGGTGATTCTTGACCGAGGGTTCTTGAAACTTGGGAAGAGAACTTTTATTTTCTTGGCAAGCTTGCACTTTGATCCGAAAAATCAATTTATTGGGACTGAATCTGAGTTCTTGAACAAATAGATTAGAGAGCCGCAAAGAAAGAAAAGAAAAAAAAGAGAAAAAAAAAACGAAAGAAAGAAAGAAAGCCTTGGCTCTAAGTCTTCTACTTGGAAACAAGTTCAATTCTTGATCTAATTCTAATCCTAAACCTATTGGGATTGAAGTCAGCCAAGAAAACCAAGAACCCAAATCCAACCCTTCCTAAAACACCCCCAACCTTCCCACATCAGACCCAAACCACTCTCCCAAGCCCGTGTATCCCCAAAGCAAACCCAAACAGCCGCACTACACCCTAAAACAGCCGCCACCCTTAGCACTTGATCTCCACTTCGGTTACAAGACCTTGTGAACAGAATTAGTTTACCATCAAGGGCTAAAACAACCTACCTTTGCACAGCCCAAATGATGTGTGCACGGCTCTTAGCCCAAGTAATAACCCCGTCCGAGTTCCATTGGGCCCAGTCACACGTGCACGGGCCCAGTCACTCCAAGCCCTTGTGCGAAACGTCCAAGACCAACAGGGAGTCCATAGGGACATTGAAGGCTTGGAAGGAGATAATCAAGTCATCTACACGATGGTCCAAGCCCATGAAGAATCAAATGGGCCTCCAAGTAGGTTGGTCGACTAGGCCCTAGGCCTTAGCACTAGGTTTTCATCTTGTTAGGGTTGGATTAGATTGTTAAATTAGGTCATGGGCCGGCCCATCTTGTCCAAAGAGTGGCCGCCCCTTTGCTTGCTTTATTAGGGTTTCGTTAGTCCCTTGACCTAGCCCCTTAGCCTATATAAAGGCTCACTTTGTACGATCAAAGGGTTATGCACTTTATGATAATAAAATTCTGTTTTAAGTTTCTCTTCAATTGTTGAGAGCAACTTGTCCCTTTACTTGCTTTGGCAAGGGTTTTGAGCAATCTTGCGCTTGCCCTTGATTGTTCTACCGACCTATCCACTTGAGTATTCACCTCGATTTGGAGTCGTCGTTCTACCGCCTTAAATCAAATCGTGTCGTCCGTTTTGGTTTTAGGCTCCGCAATCCAAGCGTTGGACAACCTCGCTAGATCCTTGGGCAAACGTGCTACGTGTCTCGAAACGTGTTGATCGAGGACCGTATCACCAAATACCTCCAAAAACAGCTTGCCCAAAAACAACAAATCCGCAAACCAAATTTCCAGCAATAACAAGAGTTCCTTCCTTTGATAGAGTCACTCTAGGATCCAAAAAAATTCTGCCATCGCGTTCTAATTGTAGTCAACATTAGCATTCTGTCCAGTTTGCTAAATTGGTGTCTTTGAGTCATCTTGCAGATTGTTGTTTGTGTTAGGAGTGTCCATAAAGAGTCCAAACAGTCCAGTCGACACTTAGCTTGTTAGAGTCCTTTTCAAAGTCAAAATCTCACAACACTTAAGTCGCTCTTTGCGGACTAAATCAGTAAAACTCCAGCATGTTTGCTCATGTTCTTTGCTAACTTTTGAGTCATTATTCAGTCCTAAATTTCCAGCTATTCATACGCCACTTTTTGGGGAGAACTTGAGTGAAGTTTGGTTGAACTACTTAGAGAAAATTTCTGATTTCTTCAAAGGAAGCAATCAACGGACTTGAGAAGTGAGTGGTGAGAACATTGGAGTGTTTAAAACACTTGAGTGATACACAAGTGACGAGTGTAAACACGTGAGCTTGTGTGGTGAGGAAAATATCTTTTGTTTCACTAATTTTTTTGTAGGTTTCCTCATACATCATGGCGAATACGAGACATTTAAAAGCTAGCTTACAACATCTTCTTCCTGATCCTAAGGGAGTCAAAGAAGTGGCATTACGTGGTGTAGATGAGCAATTGGACATCGTCAAATCTCAGTTGCATGGTTGGTTTTATACTCGTTGTGGTGTCAAAGATAAAACCTGCAGCTTGGCCATTGATAAGAGTTGTGAAGTCAATCTTGCAAGCGCTATCATGGTTAACAAATTAAATCTTCCAACCATTGATCATCTTCAACCGTATAAGTTGCCGAGTGCTCATAGTGATGTTTGGGTTACTAAGCACACACTTGTACCTATCCAAATTGGCACGTATGTGGATGAGGTGTTGTGTGATGTAGTCCCAATTCAAGTGACACATGTATTGCTGGGTAAAGCGTGGATGTTGAGTCGAGAAGTTAAATATGATGGACATACTAATAAGTATTCCTTCTTATTTAATGGTCGTCGTTCTGCACTTGTATCACTTATTTATGGCCAACTTTGTATTGATCTAGCATACATGAAAAGTGAGCATGAGCGCTATAGTATGAAAAAAGAGCTAGATGAGGGAATTTTGACTGATGAGGTAAAATTCGAGGGAGTTGAAAAGGAGAAAGAGGTTGAGAGTAATGAGAGGAAAAAGTCAGCTATTGAGCATGAGAAAAAGATTCAAAATTCTAAGAGTGAGCTGATTGTGAGAAAGGATGTGAGATTATACATTTTTTCTAACGATCTTAACTCTACTTGGTTTAGTGTTTCTACTTTTATGCTGGTTAAGCAAGGAAAAATTGAGTTGATCTTGGCATGTTCTATTCCTAAATCCATTGATGAATATCAAACTTTTCATGGAGTTTGCATCTTAAGTGTTGTATCTCTTTGTCATCCATTGATGTTCAACTTCAACCATGAGCCTGATTTGCTTGTTGGGAGGAATCATGAAGCTTCAAAGGGAGTTTCTACACTTGAAACTTGTTATAAACTTCCTTCTTATTTCGTTGGTGATAATTCTTTCCTCATTGTTCCAAATTCTGATTCCTTACAACCTGATTTTATTCTTCAATTTGAAGGTCATCCGCCCCAAGCTTGGTAACCTCTTGTCGATCCTGAGTCTAATCTCTTACGGGTTTCGTCACAAGGTTGGCGACGTTCGTATCAGTTGGTAATCAGAGCTAGTTAAGAGGTATCACGTTATATCCCTTTTCCTTATTTTGAGTCAAGTTTATCGTGCCAATTCATGTTTAGGTCACTAGGGTTTTATTCTAGCAAGTCCAAAAATTCTATTTTTGTGTTTTAGTTTGCTATCCGCAATTTTCCAGATTTATTGCATCGTGTTCTTGTGGTTATTTGTGTTTGTCCAGAAAGAAAAAAAACGGACTGTTCACCTATTACTATTCACCGTCACTGTTCGCGTACTGTTCATCCGCGGTACTGTTCATCCGAACACAAAAATCTATTTGTGTGTTATCTTTTTGTGTTTTGTGTCTAGTTCAATTAAAAAAAAAACAGAAACGAAAACAATTTGCAGCCGCTAGGGTTTGTTCCTTGTTTCCTCTTATTGTGTCTCAAGTAGGATGTGTTCTTGTGTGCAATCTGTCCAAAATCTTAGTCGCTACTTCCTATTGATTTTTTGTCCAGATTGTAGTGTTTGCTGTGTTGCTTTGGTTGTGAAAACAACCCAGCAAAAGGTGTCAAAAAAAAAAGAAAAAGGTGTCGCGTACCATTGTTTCTTGAATTGCGTTTGCTGGAATTTTTTTCTCCTTGAATTACCGAATCTGTTTTGCCTTGAACTTGAACTTTTGTGTTGAATCTTGCAAATCATGGATACCAAAACCTAACTTGGGTAGTTCTTCAGCTTCTTGATCGAAAATCTTGAAAGTTCTTGGATCAACCAAGACTGATTTTGGTGATTCTTGACCGAGGGTTCTTGAAACTTGGGAAGAGAACTTTTATTTTCTTGGCAAGCTTGCACTTTGATCCGAAAAATCAATTTGTTGGGACTGAATCTGAGTTCTTGAACAAATAGATTAGAGAGCCGCAAAGAAAGAAAAGAAAAAAAAAGAGAAAAAAAAAATGAAAAAAGAAAGAAAGAAAGAAAGCCTTGGCTCTAAGTCTTCTACTTGGAAACAAGTTCAATTCTTGATCTAATTCTAATCCTAAACCTATTGGGATTGAAGTCAGCAAGAAACCAAGAACCCAAATCCAACCCTTCCTAAAACACCCCCCAACCTTCCCACATCAGACCCAAAACCACTCTCCCAAGCCCGTGTATCCCCAAAGCAAACCCAAACAGCCGCACTACAACCCTAAAACAGCCGCCACCCTTAGCACTTGATCTCCACTTCGGTTACAAGACCTTGTGAATAGAATTAGTTTACCATCAAGGGCTAAGACAACCTACCTTTTAAACATCCCAAAACAGCACCAATACTCCATAAAAACCACCAGCCCAGAACCCAAAAGCAATAGCAAAACGAAATTCCAGCAAGCAAGAGTCAATAGCGTCGTATCTAGGCTTCATAAAATTCAGCCTTGAGTTGTCATTTATTCTTGGTCAGTCCTTTCATCTTGTCCGTTCCAATTGCTACGAATTTTGTGACCTTGGTTGGTAAGTTGAACAACTCTAGAAGGAGTTCTAAATTCTTCAAGGAGTTAATCGAGGAGCCTTGAAAACACCTTGGTGAGGTCATTAGAGTGATTATACACGAGAGCGAGCGTATACACGTGAGGAAGTGTGTGAGGTAAACTTTGCTTCTTTCCATTATTATTTTCATACCTTCTACTTCACCATAGCTAACGAGGGAGGAGCGAGCTCCCAAGTTTTTGATCTTAACCTTTTCACAGAGAAAATAAAAAGCGAATTGGGACGCATGATGGACCAAAAACTTGAATTGATGCACCAACGCATCGATAGTTTTGGAGTTGTCCCAAGGAGGTTCCAAAGGCAGCCGAGTCTAGTGACTCTAACTCGGACCACGACTATGAGCCTTACCAATGGAGATCCAAGCGAGAAAATAGACCAACAAGTGACCACATTCCGGGCATAAAAGTGAAAATTCCTCCCTTCCAAGGACGATCGGACCCCGATACATACTTGGAGTGGGAGACGCGGATTGAACTTGTGATACGAACGTCGCCAACCTTGTGACGAAACCCGTAAGAGATTAGACTCAGGATCGGACAAGAGGTTACCAAGCTTGGGGCGGATGACCTCAACCCGTTAATCACGTGGTTAACGAACCTTGGTATAATGGTAGAAGACGCCACAATCTAGTGTGATTCTAGATTGATAAGTCAAATTGAAAGATCTTAGGGGATTAATCTAAGAAACTTCAAGAAAAGCTCACAAGGAGCCAATGAGAGAACTCTCAATTTTCATTCATAATTGTCTCCCCTGAAATTATCATAAGCTTGGCTATATATAGCCTTACAAGAAGCAAACCTAATCTAAGTTGGAAACAATGCAAGTTTCCTTATTCGACTTGACAACTAAACTAATGACTCACTAATCACAGTTAAGGCTAACTAATGGACAGCTTATAATCGGCCCAATGAAGGCTTTAAGCTGGCCCAACATAACCCAATAAAAGCTAATTAACCAACTTAAGTAATAGTGAGCCTAGACTCTATAAATCGGATCCAACTCAACATGAGGTCTTGGACCGAACTTATTCCTACCAAATAACATAGAAATATGGAAAACAAACTACTAAACTATTACTAAAAGATTCAATCTCTTGCAGCCCGAAACATGGCCCATAAGCGGCCCATATTTCGTATCATTCCCCTCCTCTTGAAAAAGATTTTGTCCTCAAATCGTGGTTGGAAATGAATGGTACAAACAAGAGGTGGCAGTATGAACCCTCAAATCTCCACATATTGGGCTCTCTTAGAATGAATGATACTTGCATACGTTATGGTTATTGTAATTCGGTGCACATGTCTCTTGGTCAGCTTGAAAATGCTCACAATCAGCCATGGAAAACTCAAGGCTTTACTCCAACGACTCTTCGAAGATAACGCATATAGCTTTGGTTCCATGATGCAAGGTAAAATGTATGGTTCATTGGCAGCAAGGTCACATCTTCTTGGATCCTCCATAATGCAACTGACAAAATGAAGAACACTTTGAACATGATCAACTTCATTAGATTGATCATCACTTGGAACACTTGTTGCAAAATGGTAAAGGAGGCGAAGGACAAGATTCAAGTGCAAGAACCAAATCGATGGTGCGCTTATAGGATAGAAATGTTGGAAATAGATGCATGACTACGAGCCATGTTGTATGTCGTTTGGCCAGCCTTATGTTGCTTTTGAACAAAGACATTCTCCAAGACAAGAAACATCTTGTATAAAGCTTGTGAAAATTCCAGGTTCCACTCCAAAGCTCTCTAATCAGCCTTTTGTCATGAATGGTCGAATTTGGACCTATACAATAAATCACACAATTAGCATTTGTAGGTATAAAATCACTTGACAGCTTACCATTCACATTCACAAGATAAGGATCTTTATAGTGATGCTCAATCAGGTTAGAAAAGTCCCGAATATGATTGTGCAAAGTTACAAAATTCATTCCAAGTTGTTGTTGGTATGACCTATCTTGCACAAATGGAGCAAGATCGAGATAGGCAGCTTTTATACCTTCAAATTGAAGAATAAAATCAGGTTGTAAGGAATCAGAATTTGGAACAATGAGGAAAGAATTATCACCAACGAAATAAGAAGGAAGTTTATAACAAGTTTCAAGTGTAGAAACTCCCTTTGAAGCTTCATGATTCCTCCCAACAAGCAAATCAGGCTCATGGTTGAAGTTGAACATCAATGGATGACAAAGAGATACAACACTTAAGATGCAAACTCCGTGAAAAGTTTGATATTCATCAATGGATTTAGGAATAGAACATGCCAAGATCAACTCAATTTTTTCCTTGCTTAACCTGCATAAAAGTAGAAACACTAAACAAAGTAGAGTTAAGATCGTTAGAAAAAATGTATGATCTCACATCCTTTCTCACAATCAGCTCACTCTTAGAATTTTGAATCTTTTTCTCATGCTCAATAGCTGACTTTTTCCTCTCATTATTCTCAACCTCTTTCTCCTTTTCAACTCCCTCGAATTTTACCTCATCAGTCACAATTCCCTCATCTAGCTCTTTCTTCATACTATAGCGCTCATGCTCACTTTTCATGTATGCTAGATCAATACAAAGTTGGTCATAAATAAGTGATACAAGTGCAGAACGACGACCATTAAATAAGAAGGAATACTTATTAGTATGTCCATCATATTTAAACTTCTCGACTCAACATCCACGCTTTACCCAGCAATACATGTGTCACTTGAATTGGGACTACATCACACAACACCTCATCCACATACGTGCCAATTTGGATAGGTACAAGTGTGTGCTTAGTAACCCAAACATCACTATGAGCACTCGGCAACTTATACGGTTGAAGATGATCAATGGTTGGAAGATTTAATTTGTTAACCATGATAGCGCTTGCAAGATTGACTTCACAACTCCTATCAATGGCCAAGCTGCAGGTTTTATCTTTGACAACCACAACGAGTATAAAACCAACCATGCAACTGAGATTTGACGATGTCCAATTGCTCATCTACACCACGTAATGCCACTTCTTTGACTTCCTTAGGATCAGGAAGAAGATGTTGTAAGCTAGCTTTTAAATGTCTCGTATTCGCCATGATGTATGAGGAAACCTACAAAAAAAATTAGTGAAACAAAAGATATTTTCCTCACCACACAAGCTCACGTGTTTACACTCGTCACTTGTGTATCACTCAAGTGTTTTAAACACTCCAATGTTCTCACCACTCACTTCTCAAGTCCGTTGATTGCTTCCTTTGAAGAAATCAGAAATTTTCTCTAAGTAGTTCAACCAAACTTCACTCAAGTTCTCCCCAAAAAGTGGCGTATGAATAGCTGGAAATTTAGGACTGAATAATGACTCAAAAGTTAGCAAAGAACATGAGCAAACATGCTGGAGTTTTACTGATTTAGTCCGCAAAGAGTGACTTATGTGTTGTGAGAGTTTGACTTTGAAAAGGACTCTAACAAGCTAAGTGTCGACTGGACTGTTTGGACTCTTTATGGACACTCCTAACTCAAACAACAATCTGCAAGATGACTCAAAGACACCAATTTAGCAAACTGGACAGAATGCTAATGTTGACTACAATTAGAACGCGATGGCAGAATATTTTTGGATCCTAGAGTGACTCTATCAAAGGAAGGAACTCTTGTTATTTCTGGAAATTTGGTTTGCGGATTTGTTGTTTTTGGGCAGGCTGTTTTTGGAGGTATTTGGGCTGTGCAAAGGTAGGTTGTTTTAGCCCTTGATGGTAAACTAATTCTGTTCACAAGGTCTTGTAACCGAAGTGGAGATCAAGTGCTAAGGGTGGCGGCTGTTTTAGGGTGTAGTGCGGCTGTTTGGGTTTGCTTTGGGGATACACGGGCTTGGGAGAGTGGTTTGGGTCTGATGTGGGAAGGTTGGGGGGTGTTTTAGGAAGGGTTGGATTTGGGTTCTTGGTTTTCTTGGCTGACTTCAATCCCAATAGGTTTAGGATTAGAATTAGATCAAGAATTGAACTTGTTTCCAAGTAAAAGACTTAGAGCCAAGGCTTTTCTTTCATTCTTTCTTTTTTTCGTTTTTTTTTCTCTTTTTTTTTTCTTTTCTTTCTTTGCGGCTCTCTAATCTATTTGATGCGAACTCGACCCAGCAAGAACCTGTCTTGAAGAACCGAATCGATCAGGCAGTGAAAGGATCTTTCTTGATTAGGTTATGGAACAATAACTACCTTGCTAGACCTAAAGAGAACCCGTCTCTAGAAACCTAGTGGATTGGTTATTGGCTTGAAAGAACAAGATGATGTGATCATCTTGCCTTGAACACCACAAGTATCCAAGCTAAATACTTGATACAGTTCAAGAAGAAACTCAAGTTCCATCAAGGAACTCCATAAAAGGAGGCAACTCAATTTTTATTAATTCATCTTTTATCATCTCTCCGAATAGTTAAATAAAGTTGGCTATTTATAGCCTTACAAGACTCAAAACCCTAATCTAAATTGGAAACAATACAAGTTTCCTTGTTTGACTTGACTTCTAAACTTGACACAACTTCCTAAACAAATTTGAAAGCAATTAACTACTTTCCTAAAACTCTAATTCAACTAGAATAGGAAACTAACTAACTCAAATTGGCTTAACTATGGTCAACATGACCTTAGCCTTTATTCCCTAATTCAAACAACTTACCTAACTCGTAAATTAACTCTAATTAACAACTAACATTGCTGAAAACTCAATTAAATAAATGATAACAAGAAATAAGCATGACACGGGGTTGGATTTTCAATGATTCTCGAGCCCGATTGCACCATCAACCATCAAACGAATTTCCTTGAACTTGAAGGGAATCCAAATCTTCATGTTCTCATCACTATTTGTTCAAGAACTCAGATTCAGTCCCAACAAATTGATTTTTCGGATCAAAGTGCAAGCTTGCCAAGAAAATAAAAGTTCTCTTCCCAAGTTTCAAGAACCCTCGGTCAAGAATCACCAAATCAGTCTTGGTTGATCCAAGAACTTCAAGATTTTCGATCAAGAAGCTCAAGAACTACCCAAGTTAGGTTTTGGTATCCAAGATTTGCAAGATTCAACACAAAAGTTCAAGTTTCAAGGCAAAACAGATTCGGTAATTCAAGGAGAAAAAAATTCCAGCAAACGCGATTCAAGAACAATGGTACGCGACACCTTTTTCTTTTTTTTTTGACACCTTTTGCTGGGTTGTTTTCACAACCAAAGCAACACAGCAAACACTACAATCTGGACAAAAAATCAATAGGAAGTAGCGACTAAGATTTTGGACAGATTGCACACAAGAACACAATCCTACTTGAGACACAATAAAAGGAAACAAGGAACAAACCCTAGCGGCTACAAATTGTTTTCGTTCCTGTTTTTTTTTTTATTGAACTAGACACAAAACACAAAAAGATAACACACAAATAGATTTTTGTGTTCGGATGAACAGTACCACGGATGAACAGTACATGAACAGTGACGGTGAATAGTATCGGTGAACAGTGCGATGAACAGTACCGATTTTTTTTCCCCCTGGACAAACACAAATAACCACAACAACGAGACACAAGAACACGATGCAATAAATCTGAAAAATTGCGGATAGCAAACTAAAACACGAAAACAGAATTTTTGAACTTGCTAGAATAGAACCCTAGCGACCTAAACATGAATTGGCACGATAAACTTGACTCAAAATAAGGAAAAGGGATATAACATGATACCTCTTAACTAGCTTTGATTACCAACTGATACGAACGTCGCCAACCTTGTGACGAAACCCGTAAGAGATTAGACTCAGGATCGACAAGAGGTTACCAAGCTTGGGGCGGATGACCTCAACCCGTTAATCACGTGGTTAACAAACCTTGGTATAATGGTAGAAGACGCCACAATCTAGTGTGATTCTAGATTGATAAGTCAAATTGAAGATCCTAGGGGATTAATCTAAGAACTTCAAGAAAAGCTCACAAGGAGCCAATGAGAGAACTCTCAATTTTCATTCATAATTGTCTACCCCTGAAATTATCATAAGCTTGGCTATATATAGCCTTACAAAGAAGCAAACCTAATCTAAGTTGGAAACAATGCAAGTTTCCTTATTCGACTTGACAACTAAACTAATGACTCACTAATCACAGTTAAGGCTAACTAATGGACAGCTTATAATCGGCCCAATGAAGGCTTTAAGCTGGCCCAACATAACCCAATAAAAGCTAATTAACCAACTTAAGTAATAGTGAGCCTAGACTCTATAAATCGGATCCAACTCAACATGAGGTTTTGGACCGAACTTATTCCTACCAAATAACATAGAAATCTGGAAAACAAACTACTAAACTATTACTAAAAGATTCAATCTCTTGCAGCCCCGAAACATGGCCCATAAGCGGCCCATATTTCGTATCATCTTTCCTATCTTGGCCCATGTCCTTGTTTGAGAGCCTCATGAAGCTGACCAAACGGCATTTAGCTTGGCTCGTGACCTTTCATTTGTTCCCAACGTGGCTGACCTCCAAGCACACTGTCGATTTGAGGTGTCATACTACTAACTCTTGTTAGTATCATTCATCTCCATCCAGATTTGAGGACAAATCCTTCTCAAGAGGAGGGGACTGATGTGTGCACGGACCTTAGCCAAGTAATGATCCAGTTCGAGTTCCATTGGGCCCGTTACACGTGCACGAGCCAAGCGCTTCAAAGAGTCTCTCCAAGCCCTTGTTCGAAATGTTTAAGACCAACAAGGGGTCCATCGGAACATTGAAGGTTTAGAAGTTGATCATCAAGTTGTCTACACGTTGATCCAAGCCCATGAAGAGCTAAGTGATGGTTGTTAGCTGGGCTTTAGCCCATTAGCTAGTCTTTTCAGTTTTCCAATGGGCTTGGTCTGTGAGAACCCGAAAATTTTCTTTATTTCTAGGCATTATTTTATTTCTTTGCACCCGTTTCTATATTTTCTTTATTCTATAAATTTTCTAGACATTTTTATGAGTAAATAGGGTTTTAAAAATGTTTTTCTAGTATAAGTGAGTTTACGAGAAATTAAGAGCGAGTAGTGGATGTGGGACCCGCTAGTGCGTTAAGTGAGAGAAATTCGGCCAATTAGGTTAAGTTTTGCAGAAAGGCATTAAATTATTAGGTGTTAAGAGATAATTAGAGGTTGGTTAGATATTTGGTCATTGGTAAGTAAAAGGATAAGAAAGAAATCCAAAAAGGTGCCACGTGTCGCGTCGTAGTTGGAGGAAACTTGCCTAACTTTCTTTAAACTTTACCAAAAGCTTAATTTGACCAAAATCATCTTCATTCTTGCTTCATCTTGGCCGAAATATTGAAAGAGAAAAAGAGAAAGAAAGCTCCAACTTTTCTTCCAATTTCTTGTCCAAAACTTGAAATCCAACCGATAAAACTTCGAATTCCTCCGTAGAAATAGCTTACTAAGGAGGATTGAAGGTGATTGTGGAGTTGTTTTGCAAGGGAAAGCTCTAAGTTGCTACCTTTCTTGAGGATTAAGGTATTTTGCTTGGAAACTCAACTTTTGTTCATAATAATGGTAAATTAGTGGCTTGTAGTGGTTAAATAGCTTGTTTTGTGGATGATTTCATAGATTAAAGTGAAGTTAGGTGAATTTCTTATTTTCTTGGGAATTTTTCTGTTTTCATATGATGATCATAGTTGACTTGAATTGATGGCTTAATATGGTGTGATTTGGAGCTATTATGCGTTAATTGTAGCGAATTGCGGAAAATTTCAGCTTTCTATGGAAATTTCAGCTTTAGGGTTTCTAATTAGGGGTTTTATTGTGGATGGTTGTGAAGTTTCAATTGGTTGTATTTTAAGGGTGTTTAATAGCCTAAAATGTGTATGTGCAATTGTGGTTGAATTGTTATGAGATTGGTGGTTGATTCTTAGGTGGGAAAAGTAAAGAGAAACAAAGGAAGTGCTGCTGAAATTTCGTAGGACCCTTGAGCAGTTTTGGGAAACTTGCTATATCTTGTTGTAGAAATATCGGAATTAAGTTCCGTTTGTTGCGTTTTAAACTAGACTCATAGGGCTATAAACTATGAAAATTTCAGACCCTGTTTCTGTTTATACGAATTATAGTGATTTTTCAAAGTTGACTGAAATTACCTACCTGTTCTGTCTTTTACTGGATGAAGCTGCGATTTGGGGCTCGAATTTGACTGACTTGTGATTTGAATCTTATAAATATGTCTTCTAAGAAATTGTACCCCTTTGAGTCTATTTTCCGAAGGTATAAATTTTATCAATTTTGGACTTAAGAATTGTGAAATATGATTTTTCAAGTGATGATGCGCAAAACTGGAAAATCCTGTTTTCCTAGATTAGTCCTACTTTCATTTCTCACTTTAAGTTTGGAGTTAGTAGATCATTGTAGGCATGGTTTTGGGTAGAAGCGAAGGGTTTTGGATCGTTCATGTCTTTAGGACCAACTACTACTTTCACTCAAAAACTATACTCTTGTATTGCTTTGGTAATTTACTTGGTTAGGCTTATGACTCGTAATCGAGTCTCAATTGTTTTACCTTGGTGGTTTAGGACGTGCCGGTGACCCGAGTACTTCGGGAGGAAACGTTTGAAGTTGTTTGTGTGAACTGGTGAGTGTACCATTCCCTTAAATTGGTGCTTGTCTGATTCATCTGTACTTGCAACTTGCAACTTGATTATCTGTGACTTTTGTATACTTCGTATGAAACGAGAGTGTACTTTATCACACTCGTTTCTCTCATCTGGTTATTCTGGTTCCTGTATACTGTATGAGTCTGTACTTGTTTTCTGTACTTGTTATTTGTATCTGTTCTCTGTAATTGTTGATGTCGTTTGGAGAGTTAAGTCCAACGACCATTCTATGACCTTTGAGCTCAATACCGGGGGCTAGTTACTCGAGTCGAGCCGACAAGGGCTGGTCGATTAGATAACGAACCACGGTAGTCCACTTCTAGGAAATCTCGGGGTATTGAAGATTTCTGGATTTCCGGTATAACCTCGAGTATTACCAACCACTGTTACTGTTTGAGGTGTTCGGGCCCGGTGAGGGGGATGTTTGGTGGACGGAATCGGCGTTAAAGTGGTGCTCTACTGGACGGGTTACTTTATTTGAAAAGTTGACGGAGTGTTGACTACTATTTGATCAAGCTCCGGTGAGTAATGAGAACTTTGGCTCCTGAGAGCCACCTGTATCCTTTCCATATAAAGTGTTTATTTATTTCCCTATCTGGTGTATATAACTGCATAATTGAAAAGGTGAAATGCCATGGTTCATGACTACTTGTACTTTGGTACCTCATTGAGCGTAAGCTCACCCCCTTCCCGTTATCTTTGTTTTCCTTACAGGGGACAACACTTTTGAACCATGATTTTGAAGAAAGTGTCAAGCTAGTGTAAATGTCATTTTGTTACGCTCTTTTGTAATCAAAACCCTAGTTGCTTTTATCAAGTATCACATTTTGACTTGTAAAGCTTTCTATATATGTACGTAAGTGTTTAAGCATGTATATTAGGTGTATTCGTTTGAGATGCTACTTGTAATCATTCGGAACATTTTAGTTGTGTGTGATCGGCGTAGTAGTTTCCGATTGTTTGTTTTCTATGGGTTCTATCGCGCGCAATCTAGGGTTTGTGTGATTCGACTTCGTAGTCCTGGCGAGAGCTGGGCAGGCGGCTCGCTAAACCCTAGGGTACGCCCTAGGGGGAGGTGGGGTCGTCACAGTTGGTATCAGAGCCACGTCGCGTGGTCTCTGCGCGGAGTGATCTTGGGTCAAGTGGTGTTATGGTCCTGATTGTGTGAATAAGTGTAAAGGACTAAGTGCCCTTCTTGGGCGTAAGTTATGAATTGTGCCCGTTATAAGTGTAAATCCTTTTCATGGTACTTTGGGGACAATAGTTAGGTATGTCAGGTAGGAATCTCTAATATGGGCGATTTACTCTTGGGACCGGCCGGCTCGAGTTGTGAATTACCTTATTGTGGATTCTTGTACTTGAGTACTCGATAGTGAGAACGCTAGAATAAAGGCCTGTAGTTGATTGTACTTGAGGTGAATTTGACGGCAAGAGTCAAAGCGTAGAAGATTTTACCATTTGACCTAGTAATTAGACTGATCAGAGGGGGACTGGATCTAAGAGTGTTAGCAAGGACGAATCTAGTAATGGTCTAACTAGGGTTTCTATAGAGGGGGATCGGATTGTAGTATACGTCGAGGAATTCGCACCGAAGACCTATTTCTTTTTAATGAACATGAGGACTAGATAAGTGTTTATTTGATTTGAGACGATCTGACTGAACAAATCTGTTGGGTGTTTTTTTTTTTTTGTGTCTTCTGTCTAAATTTCATTCTTTGATCTTATGTTTAGGTTGTTTGGGTTTAAAAACAAGAAAAACAAGAAAAAAAAAGTCGCGACGGCTAGGGTTCTTGTGCGCTAGGGTTTTTCTTTGCACAAATCTGTCCAAGCTTTCTTTGAGTCTTCCAAGTTGTTTTACTTGTTTTTCAAATCTGATTTGTGGTTAACTTGGTTGGTATTTTGTGAATCTTGAGAGAATCTACAAGATTTAAGAGCTTCTTGAATTTCTTGATCACTCTCTTGAAATTCTTGAAAATCTTGACAAGTGTCTTGCTAGTTCTTGAAGGTTTGTGGTTATGCACTCGTGCGAAGTGAGGGGCTGACCAGATTTTGATCCTTGATTTCATTCGGCCAAGAGTTCTTATTATTTGAGTTATAAAAAAAAAATCGTACTGTTCATCCGAACAAAATTTTGTTTGGGTGTTGTCTTTTTTGTGTTTTCTGTCCAAATTTCATTCTTGGATCTTGTGTTTGGGTTGTTAGGGTTTAAAATCAAGAAAAACAAAAACAAAAATTGCGACGGAATCTATTAGGAAACTAAGTAGATAATTTGGATAACTCCTCTATTTCCACTTGGACACATTCCTACATTCTAGGAGCTAGGGTTTCCATTTGATTCCGTTCACACTAGCATTAGTTTCCAAATCTGTCCGCCATTAACTTCCTTCCAAAAACATCCATTTTTGTTTCCTTTTGCAATCCATCTTGTGTCTTACTTCTTGAATACTCTTGTGGAGAAAGTTGGTTGCATTCATTGGACTTGAGCAGCATCTCTCAACTACCTAAACCAACAGGTAAAGGTAATTGGTAAGATCATTAGAGTGTTTTGAGTGACAAATACGAGAGTGAGTGAAACACTCAGGGAGCGAAGTAAGGATATATTTGTAGTCTTTTCTTGTTCACTAACCTTTTTGCAGGTTCCCTCATACATCATGGCGAGTACAAGACGCATAAAAGCTAGCCCACAACATTGTCTTCCAAATCCTACGGGAGTCAAAAAAGTGGCATTACGTGGTGTGGATGAGCAATTGGACCTCGTCAAATCTCAGCTGCTTGGTTGGTTTTATACTCGTTGTGGTGTGAAAGATAAAATTTGTAGTTTGGCCATTGATGGGAGTTGTGAAGTCAACCTTGCAAGTGCTATCATGGTTGAGAAATTAAATCTTCCAACCATTGATCATCTTCAAACGTACAAGTTGATGAGTACTCATGGTGATGTTTGGGTTACTAAGCACACACTTGTACCTATTCAAATCGGCAAATATGTG
Organism: Coffea humblotiana; assembly: GCA_023065735.1. Lineage (NCBI taxonomy): Eukaryota > Viridiplantae > Streptophyta > Magnoliopsida > Gentianales > Rubiaceae > Coffea > Coffea humblotiana. Next base: position 11,102,781 of record CM041212.1, on the reverse strand, counting down.
GACGAGGTGTTGTGTGATGTAGTCCCAATTCAAGTGACACACGTGTTGTTGGGCAAAGCATGGATGTCGAGACGAGAAGTTAAATATGACGGACATACTAATAAGTATTCCTTCTTATTTAATGGTCGTCGTTTTGTACTTGTATCACTTACTTATGACCAGCTTTGTATTGATCTAGCATACATGAAAAGTGAGCTTGAGCGTTATAGAATGGAGAAACAACTAGATGAGGGAATTGTGCCTGAAGAGGTAAAACCCGAGGGAGTTGAAAGCAATGAGATGAAAGGATCAGTTGTTGAACTAGAAAAAGAGATGGAAAAATCTGATGAGATGGGTGGTAAAAAGGAAGAAAAGAGAGAAAGTGGGCTGATCTTGAGCAACCCGGTGAAGGCTTATTATTGTCCTAACGAACTTACCTTTGCTTTGTTTAGTGTTTCTTCTTTTATACAGATCAAGCAAAGGCAAGTTGGGCTGATCTTGGTGTGCTCCATTCCAAAATCAATTGTAGACTGTGCAAGCCTCCATGGAGTTGGTCTTCCAAGAGTTAAACCCCGTTGGTATCAATTCATGGAACAATGTCAACTAAAATCAGTCCATACCAAAGGGGAGTTGATTCAAGCTCATCTTGAAGGGACGGCTCCACATTTTGGGAATGGTTGTGTACCAAGGGTTCGCTTAAAGAACAAGTACCTCAATGACCATTGCCACTATGATTTTCGTCTTGCTCTTGGTCCGCATGAAGCTCCAACATCACCAAATCCGCCTTGGTGCCTTGCAAGTGTGTTCGAGCCGGAGTTCGATTTCATGGGATACCCATCACACCGCTTTGAGGACCCTTACCTCATGACCACAAACGATCAAGTTGAGCATACATTTGAAGATGGTTTGTGCAATTCAAGATTCAACAAGGGTTATTTGCCAACTTAGCACGTGGGTTTTGCATTGGATGACATCTGTAGCCATCATAACAAGATTGAGTCGAAGGCATGTGACTCGTCTTGTCACCATTCGTGCTTCAATTTGTGGGCAAATTGCTCTCAAGTGGAGGGGACTGATGTGTGCACGGCCCTTAGTCCAAGTAATAACCCCGTCCGAGTTCCATTGGGCCCAGTCACACGTGCACGGGCCTAGTCACTCCAAGCCCTTGTGCAAAACCTCCAAGACCAATAGGGAGTCCATAGGGACATTGAAGGTTTGGAAGGAGATAATCAAGTCATCTACACGATGACCCAAGTCCATGAAGAATCAAAAGGGCCTCCAAGTAGGTTGGTCGACTAGGCCCTAGGCCTTAGTGCTAGATTTCCATTTTGTTTAGAGTTGGATTAGATTGTTAAATTAGGTCATGGGCCGGCCCATCTTGTCCAAAGAGTGGCCGCCCCCTTGCTTTCTTTATTAGGGTTTCGTTAGTCCCTTGACCTAGCCCCTTAGCCTATATAAAGGCTCACTTTGTACGCTCAAAGGGTTACGCAATTTTGATAATAAACAATTAGTTTTGTTTTCTCTTCCATTGAGAGATTCAAATCCTTTACTTGCTTTGGCAAGGGTTATTGAGCAATCTTGCGCTTGCCCATGATTGTTCTACCGACCTATCCACTTGAGTATTCACCTCAATTTGGAGTCGTCGTTCTACCGCCTTTAATCAAATCGTGTCATCCGTTTTGGTTCTAGGTTCCGCAATCCAAGCGTTGGACAACCTCGCTAGATCCTTGGGCAAACGTGCTACATGTCTCGAAACGTGTTGATCGAGGACCGTATCAAGGCGGCTCGCTAAACCCTAGGGTACGCCCTAGGGGGAGGTGGGGTCGTCACATGGTCGGCCTTTTAGTTACAAGTGTTAAACGTTTTATCAATAAAGTTCATCATTTTTTATTCTCTCTAGTGTGAGAAACTCGATCCTCTACTTGCTTTTGGCAAGGGTTCTTGAGCAATCTCGTGCTTGTCCTTGATTGTTCATCCGACCTATCCACTTGAGTATTCACCTTGATTGGAGTCGTCGTTCTACCATCTTCAACCAATTCGTGTCGTCCATTTTGGTTTTAGGTCTCGCAATCCAAGCGTTGGACAACCTCGCTAGATCCTTGGGCAAACGTGCTATGTGTCTCGAAACGTGTTGATCGAGGTGTGTATCACACTTCAAGCCCTTGTTCGAAACGTACAAGCCCAACAAGGGGTCCATAGGAATATTGAAGGCTTGGAAATGGATCACCGAGTTGCCTATACTTTGATCCAAGCCCATGAGGAGCCAAGTGATGATTGTTAGTGGCTTTAGCCCATTAGTTAGTCTCTTATTGTTTTCCCCAAAAAAAGGGCTCGGCCCATTCGGCCCATTTAGCCACTAAGTATGGCCGCCCCACTCCCCTCAGTTTAACCTAGGGTTTCATTAGCTCTTTAGCCTATATAAGGCTCACTTTGTACGGTTAAGGGGTTACGCAATTTTGATAATGAAATACTTAGTTTTGTTTCTCTTCCATTGAGAGATTCAAATCCTTTACTTGCTTTTGGCAAGGGTTTTTGAGCAATCTTGTGCTTGTCCTTGATTGTTCCACCGACCTATCCATTTGAGTAAACACCTCGATTGGAGTCGTCGTTCCATCGCCTTAAATCAATTCGTGTCGTCCGTTTTGATTCTAGGTTCCGCAATCCAAGCATTGGACAACCTCGCTAGATCCTTGGGCAAACGTGCTACGTGTCTCGAAACGAGTTGATCGAGGACCGTATCAGTTGGTTTCAGAGCTTAGGTGGAGGTATCTTTCGTTATATCCTTGTTTTTCGTAGTTGTGTCGTTAGGGTTTGTGGTATTTTCGCTGCATTATACCAAAAAAAAAAAAGAGGTTCTGTCCGTGTCGTGTTTGTTCATGTTGTTGAGTCTTGTTTCTAATCTGTTCGTCATTCTTGTGCCTTGTTATAAAACAAACAAAAAAATCTGCTCGTGTGTTGTGCGTTGTGTTGTCGCCAAATCTGCCCACAACTTGTTTCTTACTTGTGAGTCGTTAGTTGTGTCTCCAATTCTGTCCACCCTTGCGTTTCAACGTGGCCCCAAATCTGATCGTAATTGTGTAATTGTTTGGTCACACAATTCTGCCATAAGTCGCTACCATTCTGTCCGTGTAGTGCGCGGCAAGGAAACAAACCCAAACAGGCCGCGGCCACAACTAGGGTTTCGTCCCTTGGCGCGCGCGTTGCGGTTGCAATCTGTCCGCGGTTTGTGAGCTCTTGTAGCGTGTAAAATTTTGTCTTGAACCTACCCAAATCTGTTTTGCTAGTGTAGTTGTTGTTTGGGCAACAAGAAAGTCGGGTCTTGAAGGCGGCTAGGGTTTTGTTTTGCGCAAGAGTTCTTTGTTTCAAATCTGTCCAAGTTTTGCTTGTTTCATCCAAGTTGTTTACTTAATTTTCCAAACTGATTTTTGGTAAAACTAGTTGGTGGTTTGTGAATCTTGAGAGAATCTACAAGATTTAAGGGCGTCTTGAATTTCTTGATTACCTACTTAAAGTTCTTGAAATTCTTGTCAAGTATCTTGGAAGTTCTTGAGGGAGGTCGGATATTGTTGCATGTCTTAAGCCGAAACCAAATCTGGAATTGTTCTTTCGGCCAAGTGCCTTTGTTGTTCGTTGAGTTAAAAAAAAAAATAGCAATGAAAAGAAAAGAAAGAGAACCCGATTGGCAAGAAACAAAGAAAAACAAGAGAGGAAAGTGAATCTTATTGCCCGAATAGTTCCTTACATCTTATTTCCAATCCCGAAACAGAAAATTAACAAGGGAAAAGAATTCAAAAGTTTTGACCCACCTCCTCTTGGGGTTCTTGAATTTCTTGTTTCTTGGGAACTTGTTTCACCTTTCGAATAAACATCTTTTTGTATTCCCTTGCGGTGGTGAAGGGTTTCCTTGGTTTGGGAGTAAATTTCTAGGGAAAATCTTGAGTAACCCGTTGGGGGGGAGCTTGAGTAAGATTGCTTGCATCTTCTTGTTTAGACTCCATAGCCGAAACTGCTTTGAGCATTAAAACCAGAAAAAAATCCGAATTGTTCTTGGTTGTTGTGTGTGTGCAAGTGTCGGTTTGGGTGGAGGGCTTTAATAAGCCAACCTCCACCGACTTGGGGAGAGAAATTTGGGGAGAGAACCGAAATTTGCTAGGGGAATCCTTCTTGGATTGGGATTTGGGAAGTTTCTAAAAGTGTTCAAGAAAGAAAAGGTTTTCTAAAAGTTTCCAAAACTAACTTGTTTTTCCAAAATCTATTAGGAAACCAAGTAGATAACTTGGATAACTCTTCCATCTCCAATTGGACACATTCCTTCATTTTAGGGAGCTAGGGTTTCATTCTTTCTTGTTCACACTAGCGCCCCTTTCCTTTTCCATCCGTCCTAAGAACCTTCCAAAACCCGTACCTTTGTGTCTTATTTTGCATTTCATTTGTGTTTTCATTCTTGGATACTCTTGTGGAAAACGTTGGTGACTTTTATTGGACTTGTGCGGCATTTCTCAACTACCTAATCCTACAGGTAAAGGTATATGGTGAGATCATCAGAGTGTTTGAGTGACAAATACGAGAGTGAGTGAAACACTAAGGGAGTGACGTAAGGTTATATTTGTATTCTTTCCTTGTTCACTAACCTCTGCAGGTCTAAGAGGGAGACATGGAGCCAGCTCAACCAACCAATGACTACTCATTGATGTTCACCGCCATGAAAAACGAGCTCAGGCGAATCAGTGAGCAACAGATGGAGGAATTGCACACCCGCTTTGATGAGCTATCCAAGAGTCTCACGGGGGACTCTCGTTCCAAGTCTCACAACCGGAGTAACCATGGCACCAAAGGAGCACATAGTGAAGTTTACTCGGCCAGTGAGGATGAGGAAAGGGCCGAGAGGCCAAGGAGGGATACACCTAAGACTGAGATCAAGGGAACTGAGATCCAAGTCCCTGCATTCCAAGGCAAAAGCGACCCTGAGGCTTACTTGGAATGGGAAGGCCGTATCGAGATGGTCTTCGACTGCTATGATTATAGCGATGAACAAAAGGTTAAGGTAGCCACTGTTGAGTTCACCGACTACACACTAGTCTGGTGGGACCAAGTAAGGACTCATCGAAGGAGAATGGGAGAACCACGAGTCCAGACTTGGCGAGAACTCAAGGCACTGATGCGCAAGAGGTTCGTTCCTAGCTATTACAACCGCGATCTCCACTCCAAGCTTCAAACCCTCACTCAGGGCAACATGAGTGTGGAGGACTACTACAAAGAGATCGAAATGGCCATGATGAGGGCAAATATTCAAGCAGATAGTGAGGCAACCATGGCAAGGTTTCTTAGAGGTCTCAACCCTGACCTACAAGAAGCCTTGGAACTCCAACATTACTTGGACATGCATGATCTTCTTGAATTGGCTATCAAGGCCGAGAGGGGAAAGAAACTGAGGCGAGGGGCCCGCACCTTCCAGACTTCCAACTCAACTTCATGGAGGGGAAACCAACCATGGAGGGGAGCCCACGAAGCTGGAAATTCGGCTACACCCACTTCATCTAGCCGAATCCAAGGTAATGCTCCTAACCGAAGTTCCCATTTTACTCCTAACGAAAGCTGTTGATGCATCCAGGTCTACTTCTAAGGCACCTCATGAGACTCCTAAGACTAGGAGTAGGGATATCAAGTGCTTCAAATGCCAAGGGTTTGGACACATCCAGTCCCAATGTCCAAACCAAAGGATCATGTTAGTCACTCACAGTGGGGAGATCGTATCCGATGACGACGATTGTGAGGACATGCCTGGATTGATCAAGGGCGATTGCTTGGAGGATGACTCGGCTGAGGAAGAATGTTCTCCTACTCAAGGAGAGATCGGCTGTTTGGTGGCATGACAAGTGCTAACCGCCCGAGTCAAGGAGGACGAGCAATTGCAAAGGGAAAACTTATTTTATATTCGTTGTAAAGTAAGTGATAAGGTGTGTAGCCTCATCATTGATGGTGGGAGTTGCACAAATGTGGCAAGCTTACTCATGGTTGAAAGCTTGGGCCTTCCTACAACTAGACATCCACATCCATACCGCCTCCAATGGCTAAGCGAAGAAGGTGAGGTACGTGTCTACAAACAGGTACGAGTTCCTTTTTCGATTGGCAACTATATTGATGAAATTGTATGTGATGTTGTCCCTATGCATGCTACACATGTCATTTTAGGAAGACCTTGGCAATTTGATAAACATGTCACATTTGACGGTAGGGCAAACAAGTACACTCTTTTGCACAATGGTAAACGTATGGTCCTGACACCACTCACACCTGCACAAGTGTATGAGGACCAACTTAAATTGCAAAGGGAGTGCGAGTTGGACAGCCAAAAGAGGAAACAAAAGGCGGCCGACCCTGGCAAATGCTCCACTTCTACAAGTGAGCAATCGACCAAGGGTCAAGTGAGCACATCTAGTGTCACACATGATCATGCATTAACAAAACCCAACACTAGGAAACAAAACATGATAATTAAGGCTAAGGATGTGCGAAAACTTGTAAATGCTAACCAGCCTGTATTACTCATGATTTGTAAACATGTGCTACTAAATGTTGATGAGCTCGATAAGGCATTGCCTTCGAGTGTTTTTGCTCTCTTGCAGGAATTCGAGGATGTATTCCCTGATGAGGTCCCTGATGGGTTACCACCCATTCGAGGGATCGAGCACCAAATAGACTTGATTCCTGGAGCACCACTACCCAACAAGCCCGCTTACCGCATGGGTCCGGAGGAGACAAAGGAGCTTCAACGACAAGTTGATGGACTACTTGGTAAGGGTTGGGTAAAGGAGAGTCTCAGTCCTTGCGCTATGCCTGTGATACTTGTCCCCAAAAAGGATGGTACTTGGCGCATGTGCACTAACTGTAGAGCCGTTAATGCTATTACTGTTAAATATCGTCATCCCATTCCTAGGCTAGATGATATGCTTGATGAACTTGATGGTGCTATTATCTTCACTAAAATTGATTTAAGGAGTGGCTATCATCAAATTTGGATGAAAGAAGGCGATAAATGGAAAACGGCTTTCAAAACCAAACATGGTCTTTATGAGTGGCTAGTCATGCCCTTTGGGTTGACTAACGCCCCTAGTACATTCATGCGACTAATGAACCATGTTTTGAGACACTTCATTGGGAAATTTGTGATTGTCTATTTTGATGACATTTTGATATATAGTCGCAATGAACATGAGCACATGGAGCATTTGAGATTAGTTCTTAATACACTTCGAGAGGCGCGTCTATACGTTAACCTTAAGAAGTGCACTTTTTGTACTAATGAGCTTGTGTTTTTAGGCTATGTTGTGAGCTCACAGGGCATCAAAGTAGACGAGTCCAAGATTGAGGCCATCAAGCAATGGCCCACACCAAAGTCTGTCCCTGAGGTGCGAAGCTTCCATGGACTGGCGGGCTTCTACCGGCGATTTGTCAAAGACTTCAGCACCATTGCTGCACCATTGACCGCCGTGACAAAGAAGAATGATAAATTCCATTGGGGAGAAGCCCAAGAACAAGCTTTCCTTACTCTCAAGGACAAACTCACACATGCACCTGTGTTGGCATTACCTAACTTTAACAAGACTTTTGAGATTGAATGTGATGCTTCTGGTGTAGGTATTGGAGCCGTGCTTATGCAAAACAAGAGGTCTTGTGCCTTCTTTAGCGAGAAACTGGGGGGAGCTACATTGAATTATCCCACGTACGACAAAGAGTTGTCCGCACTCGTGAGGGCCTTGGAGACTTGGTAACACTACCTCCATCCAAGGGAATTCGTGATACACACTGATCACGAGTCCTTGAAGATTCTCAAGGGGCAACCAAAGTTGAGCAAGCGACATGCCAAATGGGTTAGTTTCCTTGATACCTTCTTTTATGTCATCAAGTACAAAACTGGCAAAACAAATGTGGTAGCTGATGCTCTATCTCGTAGACATTCTTTGCTTGCTGTCCTTGATGCTAAGTTGTTAGGGTTTGAGACCCTTAAGGAACTATATGCACATGATCATGACTTTGGTGACATATATACATCCTGTGCTAAGAGTCCACATGGAAAGTATTTTTTGCATGATGGTTTCCTGTTCTATGTGGATAAATTGTGTGTGCCTAATTCTTCTATTCGTGATCTTTTGATTCGAGAGGCTCATAGTGGTGGTCTCATGGGACATTTTGGAATTGTTAAGACTTTAGCAATGTTGCAAGAGCATTTCCACTGGCCTCACATGCGTAGAGATGTTGAACGCATGGTTGGTAGGTGTGCCACTTGCCACAAAGCCTAGTCTAAAACAAATCAATATGGCTTGTATACCCCTTTGCCCATTCCACATTGTCCTTGGATAGACTTGTCTATGGACTTTGTCTTGGGACTACCTAGGTCACCAAGGGTGATCCGAATGAGCAAGCTGGCCGTGGTGTTCACATAGGCCCGTTACACATGCACAAGTTAAGAGGTTCAAAGAGTCACTTCAAGCCTTAGTTCATGCCGTATAAGCTCAAGAGAAACCAAGCTCAAGCATTGAAGGAATTGACTTGGAGGATCCTTGCAAGACTACCAAGATATTGCTTACAATTGAAGGCGCAAGCGATCAAGCCTCAAAGGGAGGATTGGGCCTCGATTAAGTAGCTCTTCTTGAGTTTAGCTTCGGCCATGTGGGCCTTAGGTCCAATAGTACTTTAGTTAGTCATTAAGTTAATTAATTAGTAGGTTAGCTTTCGGCCAAGAGAGACCCAATGGGCTGGCCGAATTTCCTTAATATTTTCCAAGTTCTATTAGGGTTAGACAAGGCTATAAATAGCCCCAAGTCATTCTTTACATTCAGTTTTGCGATATTTTTAATAAAATTCCAGAATTTCGTCTTCCATTAAGGCAAATTCCTTTAGCTTGTGAAAGCTAGTTTGAACACCCTAGCGTGGTTCCTAGGTTGTTTCTCGACTTATCAATCAAGCAAATACACTTGATTGTGGCGTCCTCTACCGTTGAATCCGCTCTTGAGCGGTCCAAGTTTGGGTTCAATTCCGTCCATTGTCAACGTGTCATCTAAGATCCTAAGATAGCTTCCGCGTTCACATCATCTGGTAATCAGAGCTAGGTTGAGGTATCACGTATATCCATTTTTCTTGTTTTTGAGTCTTGACATCGTTGAGAGTCACCCAAAAAAAAAAAAAAGTACTGTAGCATCGTACTGTTCATCCCCAGCTGTAGCGGCACTATTCACCGCGTACTGTTCATTCCGAATTTTTTTTTTTTTTTTTGCTTTCCATAACTTGTGTTTCTTTCTTATTTTGGTGTCTTGTTATATTGTTCTTGAAGTCTTGTGTTGGTTTAGAGAAAAAAAAAATTTGCGACGGTTAGGGTTTTTGCTCTTATTGCCGCATATCAAGTAGGTTTGTTCCTTGTGTTGTAATCTGCCCAGATTGTTTTCATCCAATATTTACTGTTAGTTTGTCTAGATTGTGGTCTAATTCTGGTTGGTTATTGTGTTGCTTGGGGCGTGAAAACAACCTAGCAAAAAGTCACAAAAAAAAGAAGTTTCACATACCTCATTGTTCTTGAGTCGTTGCTGGAAATTTTTCCTTGGGAGGCTGCCGAACCTGTTTTGCCCTTATTTCTTGAACTTTTGTGTTGTTTCTTGCAAAACTTGAATACCAAAACATATTTGGGGAAGTTCTTGAGCTTCTTGAACGAATTTCTTGAAGTTCTTGAACCACCAAAGGCTGATTTGGGGAGATTCTTGAAACCAAATTGTGGGGTTCTTTATACATGAAACAATCTTTGATACGAAAGATGGGCCGCTTATGGTTCATATTTTGGGCTGCAAGAGATTGAATCTTTTAGTAATAATTAGTAGTTTATTTTCCAAATTTCTATTTTATTTGCTAGGAATAAATTCGGTCCAAGACCTCATGTTGAGTTGGATCCGATTTATAGAGTCTAGGCTCACTATTATTTAAGTTGGTTAATTAGTTTTTATTGGGTTATGTTGGGCCAGTTTAAAGCCTTCATTAGTGGATTTGAGTAGTAGAATCGGCCCAAAGGCCTAGCCTAGCCGAGTTAGGGTTTTCAAGTCACTTTAGGTTTTCAAGTTGTATGGCTATATATAGCCAAGGCAAGAGACCTTTACGATCGGTTTTTGCATTAATAGAAATCGTGAGATTTTCACTTTTCTCTTTCCAAGAGAGCCTCTTTGAATATTTGAGAATCTTTCTCAAATTGTTCAATTGAACTTATCAATCAAGTAACTCCTTGGTTGTGGCGTTCCTCTACCTATAGTTTGGTTCGCTAATTCGTTAGGTAACGGGTTGAGATAATATCAATAGTGTTCGTTATCTCGGGGATTAGATTTGGGTCAAATTTCCGCTGCTAAGCCTTTGGTGAATTGGTTGTCTAGATCGTGGTTTCACTTCAGTTGGTAATCAGAGCTAGTCGACAACCACCAGGTTATATCCTTCTTTTCTCTTGTATTGAGTCATATCTTCTTGTTTCCAATTCAAATTCGTTTGCCAAAAAAAAAAAATTGAGTCTCTAGGGTTTCTTTGTTTTTCTTGTTGTTTATGTCTTATTGCTTACTGTCCATGATTGATTCTTCGTTGCGTCGTGTTTCTTGATCTAGTTGGTGTCTTGTGATCTTGTTCTTGAATCTTGAAATCGTTGAGGAAAAGGAAAAAAAAAACGGCGGTACTGTAGACGTACTGTTCATCCGCCGCTACTGTAGCGGTACTGTTCATCCGGAAAAAAAAAATTTTTTTGCCCATACCTTGTGTTGGTTTCTTGTTGTTCTTGTTTCTTGTAGTTTGCTTGGTAATTTCTTGAAGTTCTTGGATTGCATAGTGGGTTCTTGAAATCCAACTTTCAAACTAGGGTTTCTTGACAAAGGGTGTTGGGAATTTTTGTATCTTGCACTACAAAGAAGGCTGTTTACCTTTTTTTCTTGGGAATCTTGATAATTTCTTGAATTTTCTGGAAATTCTTGGTTGAATCTTGAAGTATTGGGTTGGTATTCTTGGGTTCTTGAATTCTTGAAGTCAAACTCACCATATCTTGAACAAACCAAACCCTAGTTCTTGTTTCTTGAAATTGGGGCTGATCTTGTGCAAATATCCAAACGAAATTCTTGTTTGTTGTTGTGATCTGAATTGAAAAAGAAGAAAAAGAAATCTGATTGCGTTACAAAAAAAAAAGAAAGAAAAGAAAACGCAAGAAAAAAAAAGGAAACAAAATCGGATCACAAGTAGAAAACAAAAAGGAAACCAACTTGAATTTGGAAACCAAGTTGACTTGGGTTTGCAAAACAAATCCTAGTTGAACTCAAATTACCAAATTCTGATTGGTCACCTTTGTACCCATGAGAAACCAGAAATTCAGCCACTAAACCACCCAAAACACCACCCATTAAACCTTGCTTACAACTCCCAAAAATACAGCCAAGTGCAAAATTGGGTAGAGTCACTCTAGGTTCCAAAATTTTCTGCCGTCTTAATTCTTGTTGGTCGAATTTAGCATTCTATCCAGCCATATACACTAGTGTTTTGAGTCCTTTTTCATATTGTTTTTCGTGCTTAGAAGGGTCCATAAGGAGTCCAAACCAATCTAGGACTTCAATTAGTTGTTAGCTTCCAAATTGAGTCCTTGTCTAAATTAAACTCTTCCAATTCGTGGGCTACCTTTTGTGGACTAAATCTGGTAATTTTAGCAAGTATTCACAGCATTCCTTGAGTCACTTTGACGGTCCAATAAACCCTAAAAATCCCAGAAATTATACGCCACATTTTGGGTGAGACTTGATTGAAGTTTGGTTGAACTACTTGAAGGAAATTTCTGATTTCTTCAAGGGGGCAATCGAGGAACTTGAAGAGTGAGTGGTGAGAACATTAGAGTGTTTTAAACACTTGAGTGATACACGAGAGCGAGGGAAACACGTAAGGGAGTGAGTGAGGCCATTTCTACTAATGTTTGTTGAGTTTTGCAGGTGATGAAAGTATGAGACAAACGAATGCTCAACTGGAGCTTCACCATCTTGTGCCTAAAGGAGTAAATGCTGTGGCATTGCGTGAGATAACTGAGCAATTGGAAATCATCAAATCTCAAAAAAATGATTGGTTTTATACACGTTGCCACATCAAGGATAAAGTTTGCAGCTTAGCCATTGATAAGGGTTGTGAAGTTAACCTTGCAAGTACTGTCTTGGTTGAGAAATTGAATCTTCCAACCATTGATCATCTTCGACCTTACAAATTGCATAGTGATAGTGGTGATATTTGGGTTACGAAGCACACACTTGTTCCTTTTCGTATTGGCCAATACGTGGATGAGGTGTTGTGTGATGTAGTTCCCATTCAAGTGACGCATGTGCTGTTGGGACAATGGTGGATGTTTAATCGAGAAGTCAAATATGATGGATATACTAATAAGTATTCCTTCACATTTAATTGCCGTCGTACCAGGCTTGTGTCGCTTAATTCTAAGCAACTTTGTATTGATCTAGCATACCTGAAGAGTGAGCATGAGCGTTATAGTATGAAGAAAGAGCGAGATGAGGGAATTGTGACTGAAGAGGTAAAATTCGAGAGAGTTGAAAAGGAGAAAGAGGTTGAGAATAATGAGAGGAAAAATTCAGCTAGTGAGCATGAGAAAGAGATTAAAAATTCTAAGAGTGAGCCGAGTTTGAGCAAAAATGTGAGGGTTTATTGTTTTCCTAATGAATTTACCTTTGCTTTGTTTAGTGTTTCTTCTTTTGTGCAGATTAAGCAAAGTCAAGTGACGCTAGTCATGCCATGCTCCATTCCAAAGTCACTCGTACAATTCATTAGTTTCCATGGAGTTTGTCTTCTAGGAGTTAAATCTATTTGGGAACACCTCATGGGACAATTTCAATTCAAATCTATCCATACCAAAGGGGAATTAATTCAAACCCACCGTGAAGGGAGAATTCCAAATTTTGACTCTCATTTGCTACCTATGGTTCATTCATCATTTTCACCTTCTTTTGAGTATAATTTCCATCCTAACACTTGTATTTCTCATGCAAATTTTGAAGGAAAGTGTAAAAAGCTAGCAATCCCTTCTCAAGTTGAATCAATTGGTGGAAGGAATAATGAAGTGTCAAAGGGAGTTTTCGCACTTAAATCTTGTTCTATACCTTCTTACCATTTAGTAGATGATGTACCATTGCTTCTTTATCCAATTTCTAATTTGTCTCAAGTTGAAAGTTATTTTGTTTTTGTAGGTTGTAAAGCTGTCCAAAATTTTTCAGTTTTGATTAAAGACTTACAACCTGATTTCGTGCTTATTCCAGCTCAAAGTGATGATCTTTCATGCTTATTCACACATCCAAAAGCTGGTGGCCAAGTGCTCAATTTGTCAACTTCAACTTGTGCTAGTTTCAAGTAACCCTCATGAAGCGGAATTCAATTGTTTGCTACCTTATATGTTGGAAGATGAGAAATTGTGTGTCACGCAAGATCCCAAAGCTGTCCTCCACGAGTTGTTTAGTGCCTCATCTATGCAACAAGTTGCTCCCATTTTATCCATGCAAGATGATCCAAATCAATGTCAACTAGTGCTGGATTTTACACCTTTGCACAATCAAGGTCCCAATGTGAAAATCCATGACCAAAGGCTAATTAGAGAGTTTTGGATTGCAACCTGGAGTTTTCACAAGCCTTACACAAGCTCTTTCCTACCTTGGCGCATGTCCTTGTTTGAGAGCCTCATGAAGTTGACCAAGAGACATGTGCACCGAATTACAATAATCATGACGTATGCAAGTATCATTCATTCTAAGAGAGCCAATATGTGGAGATTTGAGGCATCATACTGCCAACTCTTGTAGTACCATTCATTTCCAAACACGATTTGAGGACAAATCTTTTTCAAGAGGAGGGGAATGATACGAAAGATGGGCCGCTTATGGTTCATATTTTGGGCTGCAAGAGATTGAATCTTTTAGTAATAATTAGTAGTTTATTTTCCAAATTTCTATTTTATTTGCTAGGAATAAATTCGGTCCAAGACCTCATGTTGAGTTGGATCCGATTTATAGAGTCTAGGCTCACTATTATTTAAGTTGGTTAATTAGTTTTTATTGGGTTATGTTGGGCCAGTTTAAAGCCTTCATTAGTGGATTTGAGTAGTAGAATCGGCCCAAAGGCCTAGCCTAGCCGAGTTAGGGTTTTCAAGTCACTTTAGGTTTTCAAGTTGTATGGCTATATATAGCCAAGGCAAGAGACCTTTACGATCAGTTTTTGCATTAATAGAAATCGTGAGATTTTCACTTTTCTCTTTCCAAGAGAGCCTCTTTGAATATTTGAGAACCTTTCTCAAATTGGTCAATTGAACTTATCAATCAAGTAACTCCTTGGTTGTGGCGTTCCTCTACCTATAGTTTGGTTCGCTAATTCGTTAGGTAACGGGTTGAGATAATATCAATAGTGTTCGTTATCTCGGGGATTAGATTTGGGTCAAATTTCCGCTGCTAAGCCTTTGGTGAATTGGTTGTCTAGATCGTGGTTTCACATCAATCTTCAATCTTGTCTTGGCGAATCTTGAAGCTAGAACCGAATTCAAGGAAATTTTTGGGACTGAAATTACGTGCTTAAAATAATCTGTTGAGCCACAAAAGAAACAAAAGAAAGAAAGAAAAGAAACGAAAAAAGGAAAGGAAAAAAAGGGAAGAAAGATATTGGCTCTAGTTTCCTAATTGTGCACCAAGTCCCACCTTGACTCCAACTAATCCTAATTTTGTTGGGATTAATAGCAGCCAAGAACCCATCGGCCAAAGGCCAAAGTTCCCCTCCAACCAACCTAAAACAGCCCACCTTAAATCCAATTCCGTATCCAAAATCCAAAAGCCAACCGCTACACCTTGCCACGCCAAACCAGCCCGCAATTTTGAATCGGTTGAGCATCACTTTGTGATCCGATTGGACTGCAATTTAAGGGCTGACCTATACACCAAAACAGCACCCAAAATACCCCAAAAACCTGACCAAAAGACCGAGGATCAGCAGCTCGACAAATTCCAGAAGTTTTTACCCTTCGGGTAGAGTTTTCTAGGATTTTCAAAATTTCAGCCTTGAAGTCACTTGTCTTGCTTTCTTTTTGAGTCGTTAGTTATTGTTAGTCCTAATCTGAGTTTTAGGTCACGTCTAGGTCTTCATTCACCTCCATCCATTGCTACTATCTTGTGTCACTTATTGACTAGTCAAGAACGAACCTTAAGGTGACGCCTAACTTGTTCAACCCGAGCAACTAGCAAGTCAAGGAATTGTTTGGTGAGACTATTAGAGAGTGATACACTTGAGTGAAACACGAGCGTGAGTGACCTATACATTGTACAAAAAAAAATAACAAAAACAACAGAAAGAGAGGTAGTTGTTTATTTGCAAGTTTACCTAAGCATGTCAAGTGGAGTTGGAGAACAAACCATGGACTTAAAACTACACATGGAGGCCATGATGGAAGAATTCAAGCAGAGTTTGGATGAAGCTTTCGAGCCTCTTCATCGACGCCTTGACCGAATGGTGAATAAGGATGTCAAGAGGAGGGGTTCTACACAATTCCACCCCAACGTCCAACCTACCTCTTCAAAGTCAGTATATTCAAGGAGAAGGGAGGAGGTTCGTTTGACAACAAAGCATGCAAATACATTATCCGTAGATGAAGGAGTTAGTAGAGTGTGGGAGACATATCAACAACTCCTCCAACAAAAACTTGAAAAAGAGCGAGTTGAGTGTGGTGGTGAGAGTGCACTTGAGGTAAAAGTTGAGGAATGTGAGTTAGAAAATGAGGTAAAAAAATCTGAGGAGATGAGTGAAGCATCAAGTGAGCTGATTGTGCATGGGAAGGCGAGTGTTTATAGCTTTCCTAAAAAACTTAACTTTGCCTTGTTTAGTGTTTCTGCTTTTGTACAGATTAAGCGAAGTCAAGTGAAGTTAGTCATGCAATGTTCCATTCCAAAGTCACTTGTACAATTCACTAGCTTCCATGGAGTTTGTCTGCTAGGAGATAAATCTATTTGGTATCACTTCATGGAACAACGTCAACCCAAATCTGGCCGCACCAATGGAGAATTAATTCGAAATCATCATGAAGGGAGAATTCCATATTTCTATTCTTGTTTGTTGCCTATGATTCATTCATCATCTTTACCTTCTTTTGAGCATCATTTCCATCCTCACACTTGTATTTCCTATGCAGATTTTGAAGGAAAATGTAAAGAGCCATCAATGCAGTCTCAAGTTGAATTGATTGATGGAAGGAGTCATGTGTCAAAGGGAGTTTTTTGCATTTAACTCTTATTCTAACACCTTCTCACCACTTAATTAATGATGTTCCATTGCTTATATATCCAATTTCTGGTTCAAAACAAGCTGATACTTATTTTGTCTTTGTAGGTTTGTAAGGCTGTTCGAAAATTTCCAGCTTTGATTAAAGAGTTGCAACCTGATTTCATGCTTGTGCCAACTGCTTGTTGTGATCTTCCATGCATATTCATACATCCAAAAGCTGGTCACCATGAGTTCATTTTATCAACTCCAACTGGCGCAAATTCATGTGACTCGTATGGAGTGACCTTCACTTCATTGCTGCCACTTATGTTGGGTGATGCACACAAATGTGTCAATCAAGACCTGAATGTTGTTCTTACGTCACTGGTTCATGCTTCCACGGAAGTGCAACACGATTGGCTCATTGTTCTATCTCCAGATGGGCAAGTAGTGCCAAATCAGCAACAACTAGGGTCGAATTATACTACCTTGCACAATCAGATTCGAAATTTTTCTAAGCTGAATGAGAGTCATCATGAAGATCCCTATCTAGTGCATGTGAAACGTAAGTTGTCAAGTAGTATTAACCATACATATACTAATTGTGTGATTTGTTTTGTAGGTTTGAACTTGACATGCAACGACCAAGGGTTGATGAGAGAGTTTTGGAGTGCTACATGGAATTTTCACAAGCTTTATACAAGGTGTTTCTTGTCTTAGAGAATGTCCTTGTTCAAGAGCATCATGAGGTTGTCCAAGCGACATGTGACGTGGCTGGTGCTCATTCATCTAGCTCCCACGTTGCTATCCTATAAGCGCACCAACATGGAGTACCACTTTTCCCCAAGATTTGAGGACAAATCCTTTTCAAGAGGAGGGGAATGATGCGAATGAGCAAGCTGGCCGTGGTGTTCACATAGGCCCGTTACACATGCACAAGTTAAGAGGTTCAAAGAGTCACTTCAAGCCTTAGTTCATGCCGTATAAGCTCAAGAGAAACCAAGCTCAAGCATTGAAGGAATTGACTTGGAGGATCCTTGCAAGACTACCAAGATATTGCTTACAATTGAAGGTGCAAGTGATCAATCCTCAAAGGGAGGATTGGGCCTCGATTAAGTAGCTCTTGTTGAGCTTAGCTTCGGCCATGTGGGCCTTAGGTCCAATAGTACTTTAGTTAGTCATTAAGTTAATTAATTAGTAGGTTAGCTTTCGGCCAAGAGAGACCCAATGGGCTGGCCGAATTTCCTTAATATTTTCCAAGTTCTATTAGGGTTAGACAAGGCTATAAATAGCCCCAAGTCATTGTTTACATTCAGTTTTGCGATATTTTTAATAAAATTCCAGAATTTCGTCTTCCATTAAGGCAATTTCCTTTAGCTTGTGAAAGCTAGTTTGAACACCCTAGCGTGGTTCCTAGGTTGTTTCTCGACTTATCAATCAAGCAAACACACTTGATTGTGGCGTCCTCTACCGTTGAATCCGCTCTTGAGTGGTCCAAGTTTGGGTTCAATTCCGTCCATTGTCAACGTGTCCTCTAAGATCCTAAGATAGCTTCCGCGTTCGCATCAAAAGGGGTAATGATTCCATCTTTGTGGTAGTTGATAGATTCTCTAAGATGGCTCATTTCATCCCCTTGTCACAAAACTGATGAAGCATCTCACATTGCTAACTTGTTCTTTAAAGAAATTGTCCGTTTGCATGGTATGCCTCAAACCATAGTTAGCGATAGAGATGTGAAGTTTCTGAGCTACTTTTGGAAGACTTTGTGGTCGAAGCTTGGTACTAGATTGTTGTTTTCTACCACAAGTCATCCACTAAGCGATGGACAAACTGAGGTTGTCAATCGCACACTTGGTACATTACTCAGGGCCCTTGATTAAAAAGAATCTTAAATCTTAGGAAGAGTGTTTGCCACATGTTGAATTCGCTTATAATAGAACTGTTCATAGTGCAACACACTACTCACCATTTTAGATTGTTTATGGCTTTTAATCCCCTAACCCCCCTTGATTTGGTACCCTTACGTTCCTCTGAGCACACAAGCTTAGATGGGAAAAAGAAAGCTAAATTTGTGTGCAGGTTACATGAAGCCGTTCGGACAAACATTGAGAAGCGTACTCAGCAATACATCCAGCAAGTTAACAAGCACCGTCGCAAGATGACCTTTGAACTTGGAGATTGGGTTTGGCTGCACTTGAGGAAAGAAAGGTTCCCCAAGCAACGCCAAAGTAAGTTGTCCCCTAGGGGTGATGGACCTTTTTGCGTGCTCCAACACATCAACGACAATGCCTACAAATTGGAGCTACCTGGCGAGTACAACGTGAGCGCGACTTTCAATGTTACGGATTTGAGCCCATTTCTTGACGAGAAGGATCCAGATTTGAGGACAAATCCTTCTCAAGTGGAGGGGACTGATGTGTGCAAGGACCTTAGCCCAAGTAATGACCCAGTTCGAGTTCCATTGGGCCCAGTCACACGTGCACGGGCCAAGCGCTTCAAGGAGTCACTTCAAACCCTTGTTCGAAACGTACAAGCCCAACAAGGGGTCCATAGGAATATTGAAGGCTTGGAAATGGATCACCGAGTTGCCTATACTTTGATCCAAACCCATGAGGAACCAAGTAATGATTGTTAGTGGCTTTAGCCCATTAGTTAGTCTCTTATTGTTTTCCCCCAATAAAGGGGCTCGGCCCATTCGGCCCATTTAGTCACTAAGTATGGCCGCCCCTCTCCCCTCAGTTTAACCTAGGGTTTCATTAGCTCTTTAGCCTATATAAAGGCTCACTTTGTACGGTTAAGGGGTTACGCAATTTTGATAATGAAATACTTAGTTTTGTTTCTCTTCCATTGAGAGATTGGTGCGAATAAGCAAGCTGGCCGTGGTGTTCACATAGGCCCGTTACACGTGCACAAGTTAAGAGGTTCAAAGAGTCACTTCAAGCCTTAGTTCATGCCGTATAAGCTCAAGAGAAACCAAGCTCAAGCATTGAAGGAATTGACTTGGAAGATCCTTGCAAGACTACCAAGATATTGCTTACAATTGAAGGCGCAACCGATCAAGCCTCAAAGGGAGGATTGGGCCTCGATTAAGTAGCTCTTGTTGAGCTTAGCTTCGGCCATGCGGGCCTTAGGTCCAATAGTACTTTAGTTAGTCATTAATTTAGTTAATTAGTAGGTTAGCTTTCGGCCAAGAGAGACCCAATGGGCTGGCTGATTTTCCCCTTAATGTTTTCCAAGCTTTATTAGGTTTAGTCAAGGCTGTAAATAGCCCTAAAGTCGATGTTACATTTAGTTTTCGATATTATTCAATA
Source organism: Coffea humblotiana (assembly GCA_023065735.1). NCBI lineage: Eukaryota > Viridiplantae > Streptophyta > Magnoliopsida > Gentianales > Rubiaceae > Coffea > Coffea humblotiana. Next base: position 11,083,204 of record CM041212.1, on the reverse strand, counting down.
GAAATTCCAGAATTTCGTCCATTCATTGTGGCAAATTCCTTTAGCTTGTGAAAGCTAGTTTGAACATCCTAGAGTTGATCCTAGGTTGTTTATTGACTTATCAATCAAGCAAACACACTTGATTGTGGCGTCCTCTACCGTTGAATCCGTTCTTCAGTGGTCCAAGTTTGGGTTCGACTCCATTCGTCTGGCAACGTGTCCTCTAAGATCCTAAGATAGCTTCCGCGCTCACATCATCTGGTATCAGAGCTAGATAGAGGTATCACGTATATCCCTTTTTCTTGTTTTTGAGTCTTGAAATCGTTGAGAGTCACAAAAAAAAAAGCGTACTGTTCATCGATTACTATTCACCGTCACTGTTCACGTACTGTTCATCCGTGGGTACTGTTCATCCGAACACAAAAATCTATTTGTGTGTTACCTTTTTGTGTTTTGTGTCTAGTTCAATAATAAAAAAAAAATTTCTGGTCGCTAGTTTTTGTTCTTGAAAGCCAAAATCAAAGTAGGGTTTCTTGACAAAGGGGTGTTGGGAATTTGTGTGTCTTGCACTAAACAAGGCTGTTTACCTTTGTTCTTGATAATTTCTTGAATTTTCTGGAAATTCTTGGGTGAATCTTGAAGTATTGGGTTAGTATTCTTGGGTTCTTGAATTCTTGAAGTCAAAATTACCAAATCTTGAACAAACCAAACCCTAGTTCTTGTTTCTTGAAGTTGGGGCTGACCTTGTGCAAAAATCAAAACGAAACTCTTGTTTCTTGTTGAGATGCGAAGTGAAAAAGAAGAAAAATAAATCTGATTGCATTACAAAAAAAAAAAAAACAATTGCGGCAATTAGGGTTTCTTGTCGCACCTTGTGTTAGTTTTCCTTGTGTAGTAATCTGTCCAGAAATTTTCTTCGTTGATTGTTGCTAGTTTTTGTCTAGTTCGTGGTCTAATTCTGGTTGGAGTCTTGTATCGTGTGGGGTTGCAAAACAGCCCATCAAAAGAAAAAAAAAAAGTGTTACATATCTTATTATTCTTGTGTCGTTGCTGGAATTTGCTTTGGGTGTGGCTGCCGAACCGGTTTTGTTCTTGAACCTTGAATATTTTCGTTAATTCTTGCCAATCTTGGATACCAAAACCTAACTTGGGTAGTTCTTGAGCTTCTTGATCGGAAATCTTGAAGTTCTTGGATTAACCAAGACTGATTTGGTAATTCTTGATCATACATCAAGGGTTTCTTGAAAACTTGGGAAGAAACTTCTATTTTTCTTGGCAACCTTGAGGCTTGAGCCGAAACTCCAAATTGTGGGACTGAAATCTGAGTTCTTGAAAAAAAAAAGACTAGAGAGCTGCAAAAAGAAAGAAAGAAACGAAAAAGAGAAAAAAAAATGAGGAAAGGAAGTCGGCTCTAGTGTTTACTTGGAAAGACAAGTCCTCTTCTTGATACACTTCTAATCCTAAAGCTATTGGGATTGTGGTCAGCCAAGAAAATCAAGAAACCAAATCCAAACCTTCCAAATCCTTAACCGACCCAAAACAGCCCACCCACTACACCATCCAGTTTCCAAAAAAAAAAAAATCAAATGCCAACCGCTACACTTTGGAGCGCCAAACCAGCCCGCAAGTTAAGTCGGTTGAGTGTCACTTTGTGGTCCGATTGGGCTGCAATTTGAGGGTTGCCCTATACACCAAAATAGCAACCAAAATACCACCAAAACCCTGACCAAAAGGCCGAGGACCAGCAAGCTCCGCAAATTCCAGAATTTTGGTCTTCGGGTAGAGTTTTCTAGGATTTTCAAAATTTCAGCCTTGAAGTCACTTGTCTTGCTTTCTTTTTGAGTCGTTAGTTGTTGTTAGTCCTAATCTGAGTTTTAGGTCACGTCTAGGTCTTCATTCACCTCCATCCATTGCTACTATCTTGTGTCACTTATTGACTAGTCAAGAACGAACCTTACGGTGACGCCTAGCTTGTTCAACCCGAGCAACTAGCAAGTCAAGGAATTATTTGGTGAGACTATTAGAGAGTGATACTGATGTGAGCGCGGAAGCAAAGATTAGATCGTAGACGACACGTTGGGTAATGGATGGAATTGAACCCAAACTTGGACCACTCAAGACGGATTCAACGGTAGAGGACGCCACAATCAAGGGTGAGTGCTTGATTGATAAGTCGATAAACAACCTAGGAACCACGCTAGGATGTTCAACTTAGCTTTCACAAGCTAAAGGAATTTGCCTTAATGGAAGACGAAATTCTGGAATTTTATTAATAATATCGCAAAACTGAATGTAAACAATGACTTTGGGCTATTTATAGCCATGCCTAACCCTAATAAAGCTTGGAAAACATTAAGGGAAAATCGGCCAGCCCATTGGGTCTCTCTTGGCCGAAAGCTAACCTACTAATTAACTAACTTAATGACTAACTAAAGTACTATTGGACCTAAGGCCCACATGGCCGAAGCTAAGCTCAACAAGAGCTACTTAATCGAGGCCCAATCCTCCCTTTGAGGCTTGATCGCTTGCGCCTTCAATTGTAAGCAATATCTTGGTAGTCTTGCAAGGATCCTCCAAGTCAATTCCTTCAATGCTTGAGCTTGGTTTCTCTTGAGCTTATACGGCACGAACTAAGGCTTGAAGTGACTCTTTGAACCTCTTAACTTGTGCACGTGTAACGGGCCTATGTGAACACCACGGCCAACTTGCTCATTCGCATCAGATACACTTGAGTGAAACACGAGCGTGAGTGACCTATACATTGTACAATAAAAAACAACAAAACAACAGAAAGAGAGGTAGTTGTTTATTTGTTTTTGCAGGTTTGCCTAAGCATGTCAAGTGGAGTTGGAGAACAAACCATGGACTTAAAACTACACATGGAGGCCATGATGGAAGAATTCAAGCAGAGTTTGGATGAAGCTTTCGAGCCTCTTCATAGACGCCTTGACCAAATGGTGAATAAGGATGTCAAGAGGAGGGGTTCTCCACAATTCCACCCCAACGTCCAACCTACCTCTTCAAAGTCAGTATATTCAAGGATAAGGGAGGAGGTTCATTTGACAACAAAGCATGCAAATACATTATCCGTAGATGAAGGAGTTAGTAGAGTGTGGGAGACATATCAACAACTTCTCCAACAAAAACTTGAAAAAGAGCGAGTTGAGTGTGGTGGTGAGAGTGCACTTGAGGTAAAAGTTGAGGAATGTGAGCTAGAAAAAGAGGTAAAAAAATCTGAGGAGATGAGTGAAGCATCAAGTGAGCTGATTGTGCATGGGAAGGCGAGTGTTTATAGCTTTCCTAACAAACTTAACTTTGCCTTGTTTTGTGTTTCTGCTTTTGTACAGATTAAGCGAAGTCAAGTGAAATTAGTCATGCAATGTTCCATTCCAAAGTCACTTGTACAATTCACTAGCTTCCATGGAGTTGTCTGCTAGGAGATAAATCTATTTGGTATCACTTCATGGAACAACGTCAACCCAAATCTGGCCGCACCAGTGGAGAATTAATTCGAACTCATCATGAAGGGAGAATTTCATATTTCTATTCTTGTTTGTTGCCTATGATTCATTCATCATCTTTACCTTCTTTTTGAGCATCATTTCCATCCTCACACTTGTATTTCCTATGCAGATTTTGAAGGAAGATGTAAAGAGCCATCAATGCAGTCTCAAGTTGAATCGATTGATGGAAGGATTCATGTGTCAAAGGGAGTTTTTGCATTTAACTCTTATTCTACACCTTCTTACCACTTAATTAATGATGTTCCATTGCTTATATATCCAATTTCTGGTTCAAAACAAGCTGAGACTTATTTTGTTTTTGTAGGTTGTAAGGCTGTTCGAAATTTTCCAGCTTTGATTAAAGAGTTGCAACCTGATTTCATGCTTGTGCCAACTGCTTGTTGTGATCTTCCATGCATATTCATACATCCAAAAGCTGGTCACCATGAGTTCATTTTATCAACTCCAACTGGCGCAAATTCATGTGACTCGTATGGAGTGACCTTCACTTCATTGCTGCCACTTATGTTGGGTGATGCACACAAATGTGTCAATCAAGACCTGAATGTTGTTCTTACGTCACTGGTTCATGCTTCCACGGAAGTGCAACACGATTGGCTCATTGTTCTATCTCCAGATGGGCAAGTAGTGCCAAATCAGCAACAACTAGGGTCGAATTATACTACCTTGCACAATCAGATTCAAGATTTTTCTAAGCTGAATGAGAGTCATCATGAAGATCCCTATCTAGTGCATGTGAAACGTAAGTTGTCAAGTAGTATTAACCCTACATATACTAATTGTGTGATTTGTTTTGTAGGTTTGAACTTGACATGCAACGACCAAGGGTTGATGAGAGAGTTTTGGAGTGCTACATGGAATTTTCACAAGCTTTATACAAGGTGTTTCTTGTCTTGGAGAATGTCCTTGTTCAAGAGCATCATGAGGTTGTCCAAGCGACATGTGACGTGGCTGGTGCTCATTAATCTAGCTCCCACATTGCTATCCTATAAGCGCACCAACATGGAGTACCACTTTTTCCCCAAGATTTGAGGACAAATCCTTTTCAAGAGGAGGGGAATGGTGCGAATAAGCAAGCTGGCCGTGGTGTTCACATAGGCCCGTTACACGTGCACAACTTAAGAGGTTCAAAGAGTCACTTCAAGCCTTAGTTCATGCCGTATAAGCTCAAGAGAAACCAAGCTCAAGCATTGAAGGAATTTGTGACAGCCCCACCTTACCCTAAGGCGAACCAAAGGGTTCGGCGGACCGCCTGCCCAGCTCTCGCCAGGACTCGTTCACTCACATCAAAGAAAGTAAAATAAAGCCTCGAGAATAAGCGGAAACGAAACCCAAACTTGAAACATATACTTACATTTACCTCAAGCTCAACCAAATATACAGTCCCAAATGTATACATAAGCTTTAAATTCTTAGTACATTCCAACCCTAATCAAGCACTAGAACGAGATCAAAAGCCAAAACAATACAAAAGGCTAAACTATACTATACAGGTCTCTCGCCCTTGCTCGCAACCCCTGTTAAGGAAAACAAAAGACGTGGAATGAGCTAAAAGCCCAGCGAGGTTCTATATACTCAACTAAGCAATTAAACAAGGACATTAGCACGTAATAACAAGTAATCCATATAACATTTACGATATAAAGCAGGAATAACACATTCATTAAAAGGATACGGAGTCATTCGTTCATTCGTTCGTTCATCGACCATCCATTCCTTCAATCATTTAGAAAAATTTCATTTGTCATTGAAAATCCCTCCATCATTCTTGCCATTCATTCGTTCATTTCGTTCTTCCCCTTCTGGCCAGCGCACTGGCCAGTCCTTCCCAAACTTCATGGTCATACTCGAGTATACCAAACATTCATTCACCCAGGGTCACTAATCGCCCGACCGAGTCCGCTTCTGGCTCGAGTCGACCAATAACCAAGGGCAAGGGCCCAGTTCAGCCCGAAGGCTTACATTCATGCACAAGTAACATTCAATCATTCAATCATTGAAAATTTCACGTTCATTTAGGTCGAGTGCGATAAAGTACACACTCGCCTAGAAAAGTCGTTTTGAGTATTCATTGAAACATTTAAGAGTTCAAATAACTATAACAAGCCACGTAGTCAATGGAAATATAGCGTACCTCAATCACATAACAAGGCAACAATCCAAATAGTCACAACAATTCACATAGTCATTAAAACAAATCGTATATAGAACACTCACCTAATTAAGCAAAATTACGTCCAAAGTATCCCTCCGGATCTCAACCCTAGTCTCCAAGAAACCCTAAGAGTAATCAAGAGAATACATTATGGTTCTATCATCAAAATATGTGGGTGAGTCAAAGAAATCCGAATAAAACTAATACAAAGTAAAAGTATGATTTTAGAAGTGGAAAGAGTACATTTTGATCAAAGGAAATGAGTAACTAAAGGTTTTCCAAACCAAACATGAAAACTAAGCTCAAAAGGTTTTAGAAAATTAAATCGGAAAAATTTGGAAACAGTTGCCACTTCAGAATATGGCCAGAACTTGGTCGGATACACGGCCGGATAGTGAACAGTAGTTTTTCCTCATTTTTCGTAAAACGTGTTTTTGGCTCAAAACTAACGCAGTTACAAAGAATTAATGTATAACAAGTATCTTGGTTAAAAATCATATGAGAAAGGTAATTAAATACCTTGAATTCACACTTTAAAACCTTGCGCGTTAAAATTAGGTTTTGTGGCCGAGAAACTCTAGGCCACTCCTTTTGTTTCGGAACGAAAATGAACACGTATTTGAAGTTCAAAACTCGACAATTGGAACCAAACATTATGGTACAAATGGAAATGTACAAATGCAAGTAAACTAGCTCACATAACACTACTCAAGTGGAACTAAGTTACTCTAAGCCAAGTAAGCCAAGTAAGTCTAATGCATCACAAAACTACATTCCAATCTCATTTCCATTCACTCAAGTTCAAGAAAATAAACGGACAGCATTTCCCCTTGTTTTTCCTTACTTTTCCATCCTACAACCAACCACAAATCATACCATTCAATCATAATTGCAAATACCAACCATAAGCTATCAAACACCCTTAAAATGCAACCAATTGAAGCTTTACAGCCATCCAAAACCAGGCCCAAATATTCCAACATAACTCAGCACACAAAACTCCGATTCAGTTGATTCTAAAGCCATATGAAAGCTAAGATACAAGGCTACAACTCTTAAGAAGGCATAAAAAGCTAATTCAGTAATCTTCCCAGCCAAAAGAGCCAATTACAGAGGCTGATTACCATTCTCGGACAGAAACAGGGCAGCAGGGGTAAAATAGTCATTTCACAGGATACAGTGCTCCGATTGAGCTGAAATTTTACAGGCATAACCTACACTCAATTCTCTACAACTTTCATGTTTTGAGCTAAGTCCAATTCGGCCTCCATCATGGCCGAACAACACTGGTCAGATTAGGGCAGAAAATTCCCAATAAATCAGAAATTTAACCAACTCTCCATTAATCCACAAAATCATCCATTAATCATGTTAGCAAGCCACCATAGGCCACTAATTTGCAACTATTGGAAACAAAAAGGATGTTCTTAGCAATCTTACCTTGAAACCTCAAAGAAAGTTGGTAGCTTAGATTTCCTCCTCCCAAAACAACTCCACCAAGGCCTTCAATTTCCCTTAGCTAGCACTTGTATGGTGTAGTTTTCAATTTGGTTGGTTAAAGCTCAAGATTTGAGCAAGGATTGAAGTTGGAAATTGAAGAGCTCTCTCTTGTTTTCTCTCCAAGGGGGCTGGCCAAGAACAAGAGAAATGAGAAGCTTTTTGGGTCAAATTTTGGTTTTAAGAAAGTAAATGTCTTGGGTCAAAAGTCCAACATCCAATGAGAACATGACATGTGGCCTCTTGAAGTTTCTAAGCTTATCTCCTCTCCTCCAATAATTCAAGTAGCTAACTAACCTCTAATTATCTTCTAACACCATGTAGAATAATATCACTTAGTATTTCATCACCTAATCGGCAAAATTATATCGCACTAGCGGGCCCCACATCAAACAAATGCACTTCAAGTTATGTACACTAACTTATACTAGGAAAATGATTTAAAAATTGTACTTACTTGTAAAATGTACAAAACATTTAATATTTTCAAAGGACAGTATAAAATATGGCCAAGGAAATAAAATAATACGTGAAAATGTGAAAATTTTCGGGTTCTCACACTCTCTCCCCCTTAAGAAATTTCGTCCTCGAAATTTTACCTTCCGTTTCCTCATGTGACCCCGGAGCTTGTTGCGGTTCTATGGCATATATCTGAGCTGGTGTAGTTGTTTGGTTCCCTCGTTCGTTAGTCGGTTTCGGTTTGGCTCCACTTACTTGTTGAGTACCAGCCTCTCGTGGCTGCTTCCTTGGACAATTATTCAGTTGATGCTCACCACTCCCACAGATCAAACACTTTCGCCCTTTTCTCCAACAGTCATTCTCAGTGTGGTTTGCCTTTCCACAATAGCCACAAGCCAAGCGAGGAATTACGGTTTGGCTTTCGCGAGAAGTCTTCGCAGGTACGATCTGACTTCCTTTGGTAGATCCCTCATATAGTGCTCCAAATGTCCAGGGTGGATGAGGGAAATGGTTCACTTTTGACACTTTGGAGGGCGTTGTCTTTTCCCCAGATTCTTCCGGTATGCTACTAGGTGCGCCCCTTTTCCGCACTTGAAAGGCTTTTACTTGCGCTTTTGCATCCTCAATTCTTTGTGCTTTCTCAAGAGCTTCCGTAAAGGTGTTAACTTGAACCGCCGCTAAAGCTTCTTGAATTTCCAAATTCAAACCTTGGATGAACCGCCTTATCCTTCTTCGCTCAGTAACCACTAATTCAGAGGCGAACTTGGATAATTTAGTGAATTTCGTTTCGTACTCGGCCACACTTTGGGTTCCCTGACGCAGACTAATAAATTCATCCTCCCTCCTTTCTTGGACCAGAGGTGGGAGGTATTTCTCGTAAAATTCCCGTGTGAAGTTCACCCATGTCCATGCAGTTTGTTCTCTCTCCCATTTGGCCCTAATAACATTCCACCATGCTCGGGCCGGTCCTTCAAATTGAAATACAGCAAAGTTCACTTGTCTTTGCTCCGTGTAGTTTAGGGCGGCGAAGATGTTAATCATTACTTCTAACCACTGTTCAGCTATATCTGGATCAGATCCTCCAAGGAATTTGGGAGGATTAAACTTTTGAAACCTTTCCAAAGCCCTATCTTCTCCTACCTCTCTTATCTCAGGGTTCTGGGGTTGATTTACTGGGCAATTGGCCTTGTTGATCTACCAATCGCGCGAGGATACCAGTCATTTGTTGTATCGCCGTCGCCACTTGATCTCCGGCCTCAACCCTCGGCCCACGCTCTTGCTCAGTTACTGTTGCTCTTTCTTTACTGGGTTCTCGAGCTTGCCTAGCCCCACGGCCACGACCAGCTCCACGTCCGCGACTACGTCTCCCGTCCATTCCTTTTTCTCTCTCTCTTTTTTTATTTTATTTTTTTCAAAAGGCGTTTTAGTATGCAAATAAAGTAATTGACTAAAATGGCAAGATATAACACACCAAATATGCAAGGAAACATATCAAGTTAGACAAATTAAGCCAAGTTAAAAAGTCACAAGTTAAATACACACAGTAGTAACCAAATATATATACAGTAGCAGTACAGGGGCAAAACAAAGGAAAATCACGACGTGCCATACCACACTCGGCTAAACACTTCCCCATCCGATCTCTCACTTCCCTTACCATCCGAACTATACATCCATTAACACTTTACACTTACTCTCACCTAACATTAGCCCAATCCTGCTTCCCACGAAAGATCGCAAATCCTTAGTACTACCCGCGTACTCGGGTACAAGAATCCGAGATAATTCACCACTCGAGCTGGCCAGTCCCAAGTGTAAATTATCTACAATCGAGATTCCTACCGGACGTACATTTCTATTGTCCTCAAGTACCCTAAAAAGGATGTACACTTATAACATGCACGATTCATAACTTATGCTCAAAAGAGCTCTTAGTCCTTCACACTTATTCACGGAATCAGGACCATACACCACTTGGCCCAAGCTCACTCCGCGCAGAGACCACGCGAAGCTGCTCTGATACCACCTGTGACAGCCCCACCTTACCCTAAGGCGAACCAAAGGGTTCGGCGGACCGCCTGCCCAGCTCTCGCCAGGACTCGTTCACTCACATCAAAGAAAGTAAAATAAAGCCTCGAGAATAAGCGGAAACGAAACCCAAACTTGAAACATATACTTACATTTACCTCAAGCTCAACCAAATATACAGTCCCAAATGTATACATAAGCTTTAAATTCTTAGTACATTCCAACCCTAATCAAGCACTAGAACGAGATCAAAAGCCAAAACAATACAAAAGGCTAAACTATACTATACAGGTCTCTCGCCCTTGCTCGCAACCCCTGTTAAGGAAAACAAAAGACGTGGAATGAGCTAAAAGCCCAGCGAGGTTCTATATACTCAACTAAGCAATTAAACAAGGACATTAGCACGTAATAACAAGTAATCCATATAACATTTACGATATAAAGCAGGAATAACACATTCATTAAAAGGATACGGAGTCATTCGTTCATTCGTTCGTTCATCGACCATCCATTCCTTCAATCATTTAGAAAAATTTCATTTGTCATTGAAAATCCCTCCATCATTCTTGCCATTCATTCGTTCATTTCGTTCTTCCCCTTCTGGCCAGCGCACTGGCCAGTCCTTCCCAAACTTCATGGTCATACTCGAGTATACCAAACATTCATTCACCCAGGGTCACTAATCGCCCGACCGAGTCCGCTTCTGGCTCGAGTCGACCAATAACCAAGGGCAAGGGCCCAGTTCAGCCCGAAGGCTTACATTCATGCACAAGTAACATTCAATCATTCAATCATTGAAAATTTCACGTTCATTTAGGTCGAGTGCGATAAAGTACACACTCGCCTAGAAAAGTCGTTTTGAGTATTCATTGAAACATTTAAGAGTTCAAATAACTATAACAAGCCACGTAGTCAATGGAAATATAGCGTACCTCAATCACATAACAAGGCAACAATCCAAATAGTCACAACAATTCACATAGTCATTAAAACAAATCGTATATAGAACACTCACCTAATTAAGCAAAATTACGTCCAAAGTATCCCTCCGGATCTCAACCCTAGTCTCCAAGAAACCCTAAGAGTAATCAAGAGAATACATTATGGTTCTATCATCAAAATATGTGGGTGAGTCAAAGAAATCCGAATAAAACTAATACAAAGTAAAAGTATGATTTTAGAAGTGGAAAGAGTACATTTTGATCAAAGGAAATGAGTAACTAAAGGTTTTCCAAACCAAACATGAAAACTAAGCTCAAAAGGTTTTAGAAAATTAAATCGGAAAAATTTGGAAACAGTTGCCACTTCAGAATATGGCCAGAACTTGGTCGGATACACGGCCGGATAGTGAACAGTAGTTTTTCCTCATTTTTCGTAAAACGTGTTTTTGGCTCAAAACTAACGCAGTTACAAAGAATTAATGTATAACAAGTATCTTGGTTAAAAATCATATGAGAAAGGTAATTAAATACCTTGAATTCACACTTTAAAACCTTGCGCGTTAAAATTAGGTTTTGTGGCCGGAGAAACTCTAGGCCACTCCTTTTGTTTCGGAACGAAAATGAACACGTATTTGAAGTTCAAAACTCGACAATTGGAACCAAACATTATGGTACAAATGGAAATGTACAAATGCAAGTAAACTAGCTCACATAACACTACTCAAGTGGAACTAAGTTACTCTAAGCCAAGTAAGCCAAGTAAGTCTAATGCATCACAAAACTACATTCCAATCTCATTTCCATTCACTCAAGTTCAAGAAAATAAACGGACAGCATTTCCCCTTGTTTTTCCTTACTTTTCCATCCTACAACCAACCACAAATCATACCATTCAATCATAATTGCAAATACCAACCATAAGCTATCAAACACCCTTAAAATGCAACCAATTGAAGCTTTACAGCCATCCAAAACCAGGCCCAAATATTCCAACATAACTCAGCACACAAAACTCCGATTCAGTTGATTCTAAAGCCATATGAAAGCTAAGATACAAGGCTACAACTCTTAAGAAGGCATAAAAAGCTAATTCAGTAATCTTCCCAGCCAAAAGAGCCAATTACAGAGGCTGATTACCATTCTCGGACAGAAACAGGCAGCAGGGGTAAAATAGTCATTTCACAGGATACAGTGCTCCGATTGAGCTGAAATTTTACAGGCATAACCTACACTCAATTCTCTACAACTTTCATGTTTTGAGCTAAGTCCAATTCGGCCTCCATCATGGCCGAACAACACTGGTCAGATTAGGGGCAGAAAATTCCCAATAAATCAGAAATTTAACCAACTCTCCATTAATCCACAAAATCATCCATTAATCATGTTAGCAAGCCACCATAGGCCACTAATTTGCAACTATTGGAAACAAAAAAGGATGTTCTTAGCAATCTTACCTTGAAACCTCAAAGAAAGTTGGTAGCTTAGATTTCCTCCTCCCAAAACAACTCCACCAAGGCCTCAATTTCCCTTAGCTAGCACTTGTATGGTGTAGTTTTCAATTTGGTTGGTTAAAGCTCAAGATTTGAGCAAGGATTGAAGTTGGAAATTGAAGAGCTCTCTCTTGTTTTCTCTCCAAGGGGGCTGGCCAAGAACAAGAGAAATGAGAAGCTTTTTGGGTCAAATTTTGGTTTTAAGAAAGTAAATGTCTTGGGTCAAAAGTCCAACATCCAATGAGAACATGACATGTGGCCTCTTGAAGTTTCTAAGCTTATCTCCTCTCCTCCAATAATTCAAGTAGCTAACTAACCTCTAATTATCTTCTAACACCATGTAGAATAATATCACTTAGTATTTCATCACCTAATCGGCAAAATTATATCGCACTAGCGGGCCCCACATCAAACAAATGCACTTCAAGTTATGTACACTAACTTATACTAGGAAAATGATTTAAAAATTGTACTTACTTGTAAAATGTACAAAACATTTAATATTTTCAAAGGACAGTATAAAATATGGCCAAGGAAATAAAATAATACGTGAAAATGTGAAAATTTTCGGGTTCTCACAGAATTGACTTGGAAGATCCTTGCAAGACTACCAAGATATTGCTTACAATTGAAGGCGCAACCGATCAAGCCTCAAAGGGAGGATTGGGCCTCGATTAAGTAGCTCTTGTTGAGCTTAGCTTCGGCCATGTGGGCCTTAGGTCCAATAGTACTTTAGTTAGTCATTAATTTAGTTAATTAGTAGGTTAGCTTTCGGCCAAGAGAGACCCAATGGGCTGGCCGATTTTCCCTTAATGTTTTCCAAGCTTTATTAGGTTTAGTCAAGGCTATAAATAGCCCTAAAGCTGATGTTACATTTAGTTTTCGATATTATTCAATAGAAATTCCAGAATTTCGTCCATTCATTGTGGCAAATTCCTTTAGCTTGTGAAAGCTAGTTTGAACATCATAGAGTTGATCCTAGGTTGTTTTTATTGACTTATCAATCAAGCAAACACACTTGATTGTGGCGTCCTCCACCGTTGAATCCGCTCTTCAGTGGTCCAAGTTTGGGTTCGACTCCATTCGTCTGGCAACGTGTCCTCTAAGATCCTAAGTTAGCTTCCGCGCTCACATCAGAGATTCAAATCTTTTACTTACTTTTGGCAAGGATTTTGAGCAATCTTGTGCTTGTCCTTGATTGTTCCACCAACCTATCCATTTGAGTAAACACCTCGATTGGAGTCGTCATTCCATCACCTTAAATCAATTCGTGTCGTCCGTTTTGATTCTAGGTTCCTCAATCCAAGCGTTGGACAACCTCGCTAGATCCTTGGGCAAACGTGCTACGTGTCTCGAAACGAGTTGATCGAGGACCGTATCAACACTTAAAGCACAAACTCCATGAAAGCTCTTCAATTCTCTAAAGGATGTAGGAATGGAGCATTTTAAGACCAAGGCGATTGCACTTTGCTTAACCTGCACAAAACAAGAAACACTGGATAATGATGGTTAGTACAATAAGAAGTTCTCTTCACATCCTTAGATTGTACAATAGATGTCGGCTTTCTCTCTTGTTTTTCCACTATGGCAGAATCGTGCATGAAATTTTCCACACTCAACTCTTCTAAATGTTCATTCTCTCTCTTTGACACTTTCCTCAACTTTTACCTTAAGTGCACGCTCACCACCACACTGAACTCGCTCTTTTTCAAGTTTTTGTTGGAGGAGTTGTTGATGTGTCTCCCACACTCTACTAACTCCTTCATCTATGGATAATGTATTGACATGATTTGTTGTCGAATGAACCTTCTCCCTTCTCCTTGAATATACTGACTTTGCAGAGGTAGGTTGGACGTTGGGGTGAAATTGTGGAGAACCCCTTCTCTTGACATCCTTATTCACCATTCGGGCAAGGCGTCTATGAAGAGGCTCGAAAGCTTCATCCAAACTCTGCTTGAATTCTTCCATCATGGCCTCTAATGTGTAGTTTTAGGTCCATGGTTTGGTCTCCAATTTCACTTGACATGCTTAGGTATACCTGCAAAAACAAACAAAACAACTACCTCTCTTTTTTTTTATACAATAGATAGGTCATTCACGCTCGTGTTTCACTCAAGTGTATCACTCTCTAATAATCTCACCAGCAATTCCTTAGGCTCGCTAGTTGCTCAGGTTGAACAAACTAGGATCACCGTAAGAGTCGTTCCTTGACTAGTCAATAAGTGACACAAAATTGCAGCAATAGTGGCGATGAAAGATGACCTAAGATGTGACCCAAGACTCAGCTTATGGCTAACAACAACTAACGACTCAAAGGAAAACACAACAAATGACTTCAAGGCTGAAAATTTCGAAAATCCTAGAAGGACTCTACCCGACAACTAATTTTCTGGAATTTGTTGAGCTGCTGATCCTCGGTCTTTTGGTCAGGTTTTTGGGGTATTTTGGGTGCTATTTTGGTGTATAGGTCAGCCCTTAAATTGCAGGCTAATCGGATCACAAAGTGATGCTCAACCGATCGGATCACAAATTGTGGGCTGGTTTGGCGTGGCAAGGTGGAGCGGTTGGTTTTTGGTTTTGGAAACTGACTTGGGGTCTAAAGTGGCTGTCTTAGGGTGCTCAACTGGTGCGGCTTTCACCCCTAGTAGATTAGCCAATTCGGTTTGCGTTTGTGGTTGCAACCGACTTTGGAAACAAGTGGGTAATAGGTGGCGGCTGATTTTTAGGAAACAAGGTTTTAGGGAAGTTGTTTGGATCTGATGTGGGGAGGTTGAGGGTGTTTTAGGAAGGCTTGGACTTGGTTTCTTGGTTTCCTTGGCTGACTTCAATCCCAAAGGCTTTAGGATTAGAAGTAGATCAAGAATGGGACTTGTTTTCCAAGTAGGAAACCTAGAGCTGATGCTTTCTTTCCTTTTTTTTCGTTTCTTACTTTGCTCTTTTTTTTTTCTCTTTTGCGGCTCTCTAATTGATATTCAAGAACTTAGATTCGGTCCCAACAATTGAATTTTCGGATCTAAGTTCAAGGTGCCAAGAAAATAGGAGTTTCTTCCCAAGTTTTCAAGAAACCCAAGACTTTTCCCAAGAACTCCCAAATTTGTTTCAAGAACTTCAAGAAATCTGACCAAGAGGCTCAAGAACTTCCCAACTATGCTTTTGGTATTCAAGATTTGCAAGAAACAACACAAATATTCAGGGTTTAGAGGTGAAACAGGTTCGGCAACCCAAGAAAAGAAATTCCAGCAACTTGACTCAATGGTTCGCGACACCCTTCTTCTCTATTTTTTTTTGACACTTTCGCTGGGTTGTTTGCACAACCAAAGCGACACAACAAACACAATTAATAGGCTATGATCTGGACAAAATCAGTAGCGAGTGATGACTGACCTAGACAGATTGCAAACGAGACACGAGACACAAGACACAAGAACACGATGAGGAAGCAAAAACCCTAGCGACTGGATTTTTTTTTTTTATTGAACTAGACACAAAACACAAAAAGGTAACACACAAATAGATTTTTGTGTTCGGATGAACAGTACCACGGATGACCAGTCGTGAACAGTGATGGTGAATAGTAATCGGTGAACAGTCCCCCCCGATGAACAGTACATTTTTTTTGGTAGCTCTCAACGATTTCAAGACTCAAAAACAAGAAAAAGGGAATCGCGGAACTTCTTATTGTACTAACCATCTTAACTTGGCATTGTCCAGTGTTTCTTGTTTTGTGCAGGTTAAGTAAAGTGCAATCGCCTTGATCTTAAAATGCTCCATTCCTACATCCTTTAGAGAATTGAAGAGCTTTCATGGAGTTCGTGCACACATCAAGTGTGGTATCTCTTTGTTATGAACAAGTGACCAATCTCTCACCTAGAGTTGATTTGTTTGTTGGTGATCCGAATGAAGTTTCAAAGGGAGTTTCTACACTTGAAACTTGTTATAAACTTCCTTCTTATTCCGTTGGTGATAATTCTTTCCTCATTGTTCCAAATTCTGATTCCTTACAACCTGATTTTATTCTTCAATTTGAAGGTACAAAAGCTACCTATCTCGATCTTGCTCCATTTGTGCAAGATAGGCCATACCAACAACAACTTGCAATGTATCTCGTAACTTTGCACAATCACATTCGAGACTTTTCTAACCTGATTGAGCATCACTATGAAGATCCTTATCTTGTGAATGTGAATGGTAAGCTGTCAAGTGATTTTATACCTACAAATGCTAATTGTGTGATTTATTGTGTAGGTCCAAATTCGACCATTCATGACAAAAGGCTGATTAGAGAGCTTTGGAGTGGAACCTAGAATTTTCACAAGCTTTATACAAGATGTTTCTTGTCTTGGAGAATGTCGTTGTTCGAAAGCATCATAAGGCTGTCCAAGCGACATGTGACATGGCTGGTGCTCATTCATCTAGTCCCCACATTGCTATCTTATAAGCGCACCAACATGGAGTTCCATTTGCGTATCTACTATGGTTTTCGATCCAGGAGGGAGATGTGCGATGTTCTTCCTATCATTAACATTTTCCCCCAAGATTTGAGGGCGAATCCTTCTCAAGAGGAGGGGAATGATACGAATAAGCAAGAAGCCCATGGTGTTCAAGTAGACCCCGTGAAGGTCCCTCAAGGCCCAGTGACACGAGCATGAGCTAAGAGATTCAAGGAGTCGCTACAAGCCTTAGTTCATGCCGTCCAAGCCCAAGAGAAACCGC
Source organism: Coffea humblotiana (assembly GCA_023065735.1). Classification (NCBI taxonomy): domain Eukaryota; kingdom Viridiplantae; phylum Streptophyta; class Magnoliopsida; order Gentianales; family Rubiaceae; genus Coffea; species Coffea humblotiana. Next base: position 11,066,418 of record CM041212.1, on the reverse strand, counting down.
CCATTGAAGGAATCAACATGGAAGATTCTTGCAAGACTACCAAGATATTGCTTACAATTGAAGGTGCAAGTGATCAAGCCTCAAAGGGAGGATTGTGCCTCGATTAAGTAGCTCTTGTTGAGCATGGCTTCGGCCATGTGGGCCTTAGGTCCAATAGTACTTTAGTTAGTCATTAAGTTAATTAATTAGTAGGTTAGCTTTCGGCCAAGAGAGACCCAATGGGCTGGCCGAATTTCCTTAATATTTTCCAAGTTCTATTAGGGTTAGACAAGGCTATAAATAGCCCCAAGTCATTGTTACATTCAGTTTTCGATATTATTCAATAAAAATTCCAGAATTTCGTCCATTGATTGTGGCAAATTCCTTTAGCTTGTGAAAGCTAGTTTGAACATCCTAGAGTTGATCCTAGGTTGTTTATTGACTTATCAATCAAGCAAACACACTTGATTGTGGCGTTCTCTACCGTTGAATCCGCTCTTGAGTGGTCCAAGTTTGGGTTCGACTCCATTCGTCTGGCAACGTGTCCTCTAAGATCCTAAGATAGCTTCCGCGCTCACATCATCTGGTATCAGAGCTAGATAGAGGTATCACGTATATCCCTTTTTCTTGTTTTTGAGTCTTGAAATCGTTGAGAGTCACAAAAAAGCGTCACTGTTCACGTACTGTTCATCCGTGGGTACTGTTCATCCGAACACAAAATCTGTTGGTGTGTTATCTCTTTTGTGTTTGTGTCTAGTTTGTTGATAATTATTGTGGTCATTGTGTTTTGTCCAGAAAACAAACGAAAAAGAAAAAAATCTAGCCGCTAGGGTTTTTGCTTCCTCATCGTGTTCTTGTGTCTTGTGTCTCGTGTCTCGTTTGCAATCTGTCTAGGTCAGTCATCACTCGCTACTGATTTTGTCCAGATCATAGCCTATTAATTGTGTTTGTTGTGTCGCTTTGGTTGTGCAAACAACCCAGCGAAAGTGTCAGAAAAAATAAGAGAAGAAGGGTGTCGCGAACCATTGAGTCAAGTTGCTGGAATTTCTTTTCTTGGGTTGCCGAACCTGTTTCACCTCTAAACCCTGAATATTTGTGTTGTTTCTTGCAAATCTTGAATACCAAAAGCATAGTTGGGAAGTTCTTGAGCCTCTTGGTCAGATTTCTTGAAGTTCTTGAAACAAATTTGGGAGTTCTTGGGAAAAGTCTTGGGTTTCTTGAAAACTTGGGAAGAAAACTCCTATTTTCTTGGCACCTTGAACTTAGATCCGAAAATTCAGTTGTTGGGACTGAATCTAAGTTCTTGAATATCAATTAGAGAGCCGCAAAAGAGAAAAAAAAAAAAGAAGAGCAAAGTAAGAAACGAAAAAAAAGGAAAGAAAGCATCGGCTCTAGGTTTCCTACTTGGAAAACAAGTCCCATTCTTGATCTACTTCTAATCCTAAAGCCTTTGGGATTGAAGTCAGCCAAGGAAACCAAGAAACCAAGTCCAAGCCTTCCTAAAACACCCTCAACCTCCCCACATCAGATCCAACAACTTCCCTAAAACCTTGTTTCCTAAAAATCAGCCGCCACCTATTACCCACTTGTTTCCAAAGTCGGTTGCAACCACAAGCGCAAACCGAATTGGCTAATCTGCTAGGGGTGAAAGCCGCACCAGTTGAGCACCCTAAGACAGCCACTTTAGACCCCAAGTCAGTTTCCAAAACCAAAAGCCAACCGCTCCACCTTGCCACGCCAAACCAGCCCACAATTTGTGATCCGATCGGTTGAGCATCACTTTGTGATCCGATTGGCCTGCAATTTAAGGGCTGACCTATACACCAAAACAACACCCAAAATACCCCAAAACCTGACCAAAAGACCAAGGATCAGCAGCTCAACAAATTCCAGAAAATTAGTTGTCGGGTAGAGTCCTTCTAGGATTTTTCGAAAATTTTTAGCCTTGAAGTCATTTGTTGTGTTTTCCTTTGAGTCGTTAGTTGTTGTTAGCCATAAGCTGAGTCTTGGGTCACATCTTAGGTCATCTTTCATCGTCACTATTGCTGCAATTTTGTGTCACTTGTTGACTAGTCAAGGAATGACTCTTACGGTGATTCCTAGTTTGTTCAACCCGAGCAACTAGCGAGCCTAAGGAATTGTTGGTGAGATTATTAGAGAGTGATACACTTGAGTGAAACACGAGCGTGAATGACCTATATATTGTATAAAAAAAAGAGAGAGAGGTAGTTGTTTTGTTTGTTTTTGCAGGTATACCTAAGCATGTCAAGTGGAATTGGAGACCAAACCATGGACCTAAAACTACACATGGAGGCCATGTTGGAAGAATTCAAGCAGAGTTTTGGATGAAGCTTTCGAGCCTCTTCATAGACGCCTTGCCCGAATGGTGAATAAGGATGTCAAGAGGAGGGGTTCTCCACAATTTCACCCCAACGTCCAACCTATCTCTGCAAAGTCAGTATATTCAAGGAGAAGGGAGAAGGTTCATTCGACAACAAATCATGTCAATACATTATCCATAGATGAAGGAGTTAGTAGAGTGTGGGAGACATATCAACAACTCCTCCAACAAAAACTTGAAAAAGAGCGAGTTAAGTGTGGTGGTGAGCGTACACTTAAGATAAAAGTTGAAGAAAGCGTCAAAGAGAGAGAGAATGAACATTTAAAAGAGTTGAGTGCGGAAAATTTCATGCACGATTCTGCATAGTGGAAAAAACAAGAGAGAAAGCCGACATCTATTGTACAATCTAAGGATGTGAAGAGAACTTCTTATTGTACTAACCATCTTAACTTGGCATTGTCCAGTGTTTCTTGTTTTGTGCAGGTTAAGCAAAGTGCAATCGCCTTGATCTTAAAATGCTCCATTCCTACATCCTTTTGCTTCTGCGCTCACATCATCTGGTAATCAGAGCTAGATAGAGGTATCACGCATATCCCTTTTTATTGTTTTTGGGTCTGTTTTAGTCTTCTCAATTTGTAGATCAAGTGTTAGGGTTGTCAAGTCCGAATCTGTCTTGCTTGTTCATTGTCGCGTTTGTTGTGTCGTGGCTGTCCAGATTTGTCTTCGTGCTTGTGTCCGCAATTTTATTTTGAGTCCACAATTTGGTTGTGTTGGTTGTCCGTGTCTTGTCCAACAAGGGGAAAAAAAAACTTGCGGTGGCTAGGGTTTCTTTTCCTTCTTGTCGCATCTTGCATTAGGTTTGTCTTGTGCCGCAATTTGTCCAGATTTCTATTTTCGTTAATTACTACTGGTTGTTGCCTAGATTGTGGTATAATTCTAGTTGGTTGTTGTGTGTTTGGGTCGTGGAAATAGCCCATCAAAAGTCAAAAAAAAATGTCACATACCTTATTATTCTTATGTCGTTGCTGGAATTTGTCTTGTTGAGGGCTGCCGAACCTGTTTTGCTTCTAACACCTTGCGTATTAGTGTTGTTATTGCAAAACTTGAATACCAAAAGCATATTTGGGGAGTTCTTGAACTTCTTGATTAGCCTTCTTGAAATTGTTGAAAACAGATTTGGGAATTCTTGGGAAAAAGCCTTGGGTTCTTGAAAACAAACTTCAATCTTTCTTGGCCAATTGTGAACTTGATCGAAACTCCAAGTTGTTGGACTGAAATCTGAGTTCTTGGAAAAAAAAAAGACTAGAGAGCTGCAAAAAGAAAGAAAGAAACGAAAAAGGGAAAAAAAAAAGGGAAAGGAAGTCGGCTCTAGTGTTTTACTTGGAAAGACAAGTCCTCTTCTTGATACACTTCTAATGCTAAAGCTATTGGGATTGTGGTTAGCCAAGGAAATCAAGAAACCAAATCCAAACTTTCCTAAAACACCTTGATCTTCCCACATCACCCCAAACAACTTCCCTAAAACCTTGTTTCCTAAAAATCAGCCGCCACCTATTACCCACTTGTTTCCAAAGTCGGTTGCAACCACAAGCGCAAACCGAATTGGCTAATCTGCTAGGGGTGAAAGCCGCACCAATTGAGCACCCTAAGACAGCCACCTTACACCCCAATTTCGTTTCCAAAACCCCAAAGCCAACCGCTACACCTTGACACGCCAAACCAGCCCGCAATTTTGAATCGGTTGAGTATCACTTTGTGATCTGATTGGACTACAATTTAAGGGCTGACCTATACACCAAAACAGCACCCGAAATACCCCAAAACCCTGACCAAAAGGCCGTAAAACAGCAGTTCCACAAATTCCAGAAAATTTGGCCTTCGGGTAGAGTTTTCTAGGATTTTCAAATTTCAACCTTGAAGTCATTTGTCTTGCTTTCTTTTGAGTCGTTAGTTGTTGTTAGTCATAATCTGAGTTGTAGCTCACGTCTAGGTCCTCATTCACCTCCATTCTTTGCTACTATCTCGTGTCACTTGTTAACTAGTCAAGAACGGACCTTGCAGTGACGCCTAGCTTGTTCAACCCGAGCAACTAGCAAGCCTAAGGAATTGTTTAGAAGATTATTAGAGAGTGATACACTTGAGTGAAACACGAGTGTGAGTGACCTATGTATTGTATAAAAAGAGAGAGAGAGAGAGAGGTAGTTGTTTTGTTTGTTTTTGCAGGTATACCTAAGAATGTCAAGTGGAATTGGAGACCAAACCATGGACCTAAAACTACACATGGAGGCCATGATAGAAGAATTCAAGCAGAGTTTGGATGAAGCTTTCGAGCCTCTTCATAAACGCCTTGCCCGAATGGTGAATAAGGATGTCAAGAGGAGGGGTTCTCCACAATTTCACCCCAACGTCCAACCTACCTCTTCAAAGTCAGTATATTCAAGGAGAAGGGAGGAGGTTCATTTGACAACAAAGCATGCAAATACATTATCCGTAGATGAAGGAGTTAGTAGAGTGTGGGAGACATATCAACAACTCCTCCAACAAAAACTTGAAAAAGAGCGAGTTGAGTGTGGTGGTGAGAGTGCACTTGAGGTAAAAGTTGAGGAATGTGAGTTAGAAAAAGAGGTAAAAAAATCTGAGGAGATGAGTGAAGCATCAAGTGAGCTGATTGTGCATGGGAAGGCGAGTGTTTATAGTTTTCCTAACAAGCTTAACTTTGCCTTGTTTAGTGTTTCTGCTTTTGTACAGATTAAGCGAAGTAAAGTGAAGTTAGTCATGCAATGTTCCATTCCAAAGTCACTTGTACAATTCGCTAGCTTCCATGGAGTTTGTCTTCTAGGAGATAAATCTATTTGGTATCACTTCATGGAACAACTTCAACCCAAATCTGGCCGCACCAATGGAGAATTAATTCGAACTCATCATGAAGGGAGAATTCCATATTTCTATTCTTGTTTGTTGATGTGTGCACGGATGGCGGCCTTGACTCAAGGCTTTCATAGAGACATTGAAGGCTTGGAAGTTGCTAAGCGAGTTGTCTACACATTGATCCAAGCCCATGAAGCATCAAGTTTCGGCCATGCATGCCCTTAACGCGCCTTGGCCCGATTGGTAGTAGTATTAGTTGTTGTTTGTTGGGTTTATCGAGTCATTAGTTGAATTGCTAGTTTAATTAGTAATTTCATTTGGTTGTGCAAGTCGGCCCACTCGTGCCAAAGTGTGGCCCGAATTTCCTTTCCTAGAATAAGTAGATGGGCCTCCAATCGTTGACCAAGATGGATTAGGTTTTTGTTAGCCCCTTAGCCTATATAAAGGCACACTTTGTACGGTTAAAGGGTTACGCAATTTTGATAATAAAATACTTAGTTTATTTCTCTTCCAATTGAGAGATTCGAATCCTTTACTTGCCTTGGCAAGGGTTCTTGAGCAATCTTGTGCTTGTCCTTGATTGTTCTATCGACCTATCCACTTGAGTAATCACCTCGATTGGAGTCGTCGTTCTACTACCTTTAATCAACTCGTGTCGTCCGTGTTGGTTCTAGGTTCCGCAATCCAAGCGTTGGACAACCTCGCTAGATCCTTGGGCAAACGTGCTACGTGTCTCGAAACGTGTTGATCGAGGATCGTATCAGTTGGATTCAGAGCTTAGGTGGAGGTATCTTTCGTTATATCCTTGTTTTTCGTAGTTGTGTCGTTAGGGTTGCAAAATTTCCGCTGCAATTATTCCAAAAAAAAAACAAAAAAAATTTCTGTCCGCGCCTTGTTCTTTCTTGGTAGCGTCAATTTCTGTTTGTGTGTTTGTGTCGTGCATGCTGTCCGTGTAAGTCTTCTAGTGTTGCTGCAATTTGTTCTTGTTATTGAGTCGCTAGTTGTCATCAAATTCTGTCCGCAACTTGCTCTTGCTTTTGGTCGTTAGTTGTGTCATCAAATCTGTCCGCCATCTTGTTCGTTGTTTTGTGTCAACTCGGCCGTGGTTTGTGTGCTTTGTGGTGTCCAAAAACAAAATTCTGGTTGAGTCTCAATCAGTCTTGGCCGTTAGTCATCACTTGAGCAACAAGGAAGCAAGTGGGGCGGCGGCTAGGGTTTGCTTGTGCGGCTAGGGTTTGCTTGTGCGCTAGGGTTTTGCGTTTCCAAATCTGTCCAAGCCTTCTTTTGAGTTGTTCAAGTTGTTTGCTTGTTTTCCAAATTTGATTTGTTGTCAAAATAGTTGGTATTTGTGAATCTTGAAAGAGAACCTACAAGAATCTAGGGGTTCTTGAATTTCTTGGTCACAATCTTGAAGTTCTTGATAACTTACGTGGGTGATCTTGGAGGAACTTGAGTAGCTTGATTGATTCTTGTGAATTGTTTGGGGCGAACCAAATCTGGAAATTAAGTTCATTCGGCCAAGAGTTCTTGTTGTTTGAGTTTTTTAAAAAAAAACAGAAACGAAAAAAAAAGAAAAGAAAGAGGAATCGGGTAGAGGCAAGAGAGACCAACAAGAAAAGGGAAACTTCGATTCTTTATTGCCCAAATCAGTCTCAATACATCTTGTTGCCAATCCAAAACAGAAAATTACACAAAGAAAGCAATCAAAAGTTTTGATCCACCACTTCTTGAAGTTCTTGAATTTCTTGAACCTTGGGAACTTGTTTCACCTTGCGAGTAAACATCTTCTTGTACTCCCTTGCGGTGGTGAAGGGCTTCCTTGGCTTTGGGGTGAATTTCTTGGGAACTTGAGTAGGGTTGTGTGCATCACCTTGTTGGTTCTCCATTGTTGAGGGAAGAGGAACCGAAATTATCTTGAGTTTTGGCAATAAAGCCAAATCCGATTCTGATTTTTGTTGTGTGAGAGTGTCGGTTTTTGCTTGGGTATTTATAGAGCCCAACCGACTTTGGTGAGGGGCTTGGGAAGGAGAACAAAAGCTGATTTTCGGTTGGAGGAGCTGGGAACCAAATCTGATTTTCAACTCTTCTTGGAAAGGAATTTGGAAGTTACTTCAAGTGTTCAAGAAAAGGTTTTCTAAAAGGTTTCCAAAACTAACTGGTTTTCCAAAATCTATTAGGAAACTAAGTAGATAACTTGGATAACTCTTTTATTCCCACTTGGACACACTCCTACATTTTAGGAAACTAGGGTTTCACTTGAGTCCTTGTTCAGACTAGCGCCATTTCCATTTCTGTCTGTCATTAGCTCCCTTCCAAAAACGCCCATCCTTGATCCATTTTTGCATTCCATTTGTGTCTTCATTCTTGGATACTCTTGTGGAAAAAGTTGGTGACATTTATTGGACTTGTGCGGCATTTCTCAACTACCTAATTCCACAGGTAAAGGTATTTGGTGAGATCATTAGAGTGTTTGAGTGACACATACGAGAGTGAGTGAAACACTAAGGGAGTGACGTAAGGTTATATTTGTATTCTTTCCTTGTTCACTAACTTTTGCAGGTCTAAGAGGGGGGACATGGAGCCAGCTCAACCAACCAATGACTACTCATTGATGTTCGCAGCCATGAAGAACGAGCTCAGACGAATTAGGCGAGCAACAAATGGAGGAATGCACACTCGCTTTGATGAGTTATCCAAGAGTCCTCACGAGGGACTCTCGTTCCAGATCTCACAACTGAAGTAACGATGGCATCAAAGGGACACATAGTGAAGCTTACTCGGGCAGTGAGGATGAGGAAAGGGCCGAAAGGCCAAGGAGGGATACACCAAAGAGCGAGATCAAGGGGCTTAAGATCCAAGTCCCTACATTCCAAGGCAAAAGCGACCCTGAGGCTTACTTGGAATGGGAAGGCCCGCATCGAGATGGTCTTCGACTGCTACGATTATAGCGAGGAACAAAAGGTTAAGGTAGCCACTGTTGAGTTCACCGACTACGCACTAGTCTGGTGAGACCAAGTAAGGACTCATCGGAGGCGAATGGGAGAACCACGGGTCCGGACTTGGCGAGAACTCAAGGCGTTGATGTGCAAGCGGTTCGTTCCTAGCTATTACAACCGCGATCTCCACTCCAAGCTTCAAACCCTCACTCAGGGCAACATGAGCGTGGAGGACTACTACAAAGAGATCGAAATGGCCATGATGAGGGCAAAACATTCAAGAAAATAGTGAGGCAACAATGGCAAGGTTTCTTAGGGGTCTCAACTCTGACCTACAAGAAGCCTTGGAGCTCCAACATTACTTGGACATGCATGATCTTCTTGAATTAGCTATCAAGGCCGAGAGGGGAAAGAAATTGAGGCGAGGGGCCCGTACCTTCCAAACGTCCAACTCGACTTCATGGAGGGGAAACCAACCACGGCGACCAGGTCACGAAGCTAGACACTCGGCTACACCCACTCCATCTAGCCGAATTCAAGGTAATGCTCCTAACCAAAATTCCAATTCTACCCCCAACAAATTTGTTGAATGTATCTAGGTCCACTCCCAAATCCACTCAAGAAACTCCCACGCCTAGGAGTAGGGATATTAAATGCTTCAAATGTCAAGGATTCGGACATATCCAATCCCAATGTCCGAATCAAAGGGTAATGCTCATCACTCACAATGGAGACGTCGTGTCGGATGATGATGATTGTGAGGAGATGCCCGGCTTGACCAAGGCAGAATGCTTGAAAATTGACTCGGCCGAGGAAGAATGTTCACCAACTCAAGGTGACATTGGTTGTTTGGTTGCAAGAAGAGTGTTAACCGTCCGAGTCAAGGAGGATGAGTAGTTACAAAGAGAAAACTTGTTTTACCACTCGGTGTAAAGTAAGTGACAGAGTGTGCAGTCTTATCATCGATGGAGGAAGTTGCACCAATGTAGCAAGTTTGCTAATGGTGGAAAAAGCCTAAGCCTGCCTACAACCCGACATCCGCATCCCTATCGACTTCAAGGGTTAAGTGGAAGACGGCGAAATCCGTGTCTACAAGTAGCGTACGCCTCCCTTCTCGACTGGTCAGTACTGTGATGAAGTCATATGCGAATATTGTGGCCTATGCATGCTACTCATGTGATACTAGGAAGGCCATGGCAATTGATAAGCATGTTACTTTTGATGGTAGGTCTAACAAATATACTCTTTTGCACAATGGTAAAAGAATGGTCTTAACCCCGCTCACACCTTCACAAGTGTATGGGGACCAATTGAAATTGCAAAGAGAATGTGACTTAGACCGACAAAAGAGAAAACAAAAAGGGCCCGAATCTGGAAATTGTTCGACCTCTACGTTTGAGCAATCGGCCCAAGGGAAGAATGTTGTCACTAGTGTTACAAATGAACAAGCGTTAGTTACGTCAAACACTAGGAAACAAAATGATAATAAAGGCTACGGACATTAGGAAAGTTGCCCATCTAATCAGCCTTTGTACTTGTGCTCTGTAAACATGTGCTCTTGCATGCTGATGAACTCGACAAGGCATTGCCTTCGAGTATAGTTGCTTTGTCGCAGGTTAAGCAAGGAGAGATTGAGTTGATCATGGCATGTCATGAAGTTTGCCTCTCTAATGAAGTTGAACGTGTTCAAAGTGCTCTCCATTCTATCAGTTGCATTTTGGAGGATCAAGAAGAATGTAAACCTTACTGCGATGACCCATACATTCTACATTGTATCATAGAACCAAAGCTACATGCGTTATCTTCAAGGAGTCATTGGAGTAAAGCCAAGTGTCTTTCTTGGCTGGCTGTGAACATTTTCAAACCCACCAAGAGACATGTGCACCAAATTATAATACTTATGACGTATGCAAGTATCATTCAATCTAAGAGGACAATATGTGGTGGCGTTAGATTTGTGGTTCATAACTAACACTCTTGTTAGTATCATCATCTCCATCCAGATTTGAGGACAAATCCTTCTCCAGTGGAGGGGATGATGTGTGCACGGATGGCAGCCTTGACTCAGGCTTTTCATAGAGACATTGAAGGCTTGGAAGTTGCTAAGCGAGTTGTCTTACACATTGATCCAAGCCCATGAAGCATCAAGTTTCGGCCATGCATGCCCTTAACGCGCCTTGGCCCGATTGGTAGTAGTATTAGTTGTTGTTTGTTGGGTTTATCGATCATTAGTTGAATTGCTAGTTTAATTAGTAAATTTCATTTGGTTGTGCAAGTCGGCCCACTCGTGCCAAAGTGTGGCCCGAATTTCCTTTCCTAGAATAAGTAGATGGGCCTCAATCGTTGACCAAGATGCGGATTAGGTTTTTGTTAAGCCCCTTAGAACTATATTAAAGGGCACACCTTTGTACGGTTAAAGGGTTACGCAAATTTTGATAATAAAATCACTAGTTTATTTCTCTTCCAATTGAGAGATTCGAATCCTTTACTTCCCTTGGCAAGGGTTCTTGAGTAATCTGTGCTTGCTCCTTGATTGTTCTATCGACCTATCCACTTGAGGTTAATCACCCGTTCGATTGGAGAGTCGTCGTTGACTACCTTTAATCAACTCTTTGGTCGCCGTGTTTGCGTTCTAGGTTCCGCAAGTCCAAGTTCGTTGGGACAACCTCGCCTAGATCCTTGGGCAAACGTGCTACGTGTCTCTGAAACGTGTGATCGAGGACCGTATCATTTGTTACCTATGGTTCATTCATCTTCTTTACCCTCTTATGAGCATCATTTCCATCCTCACCTTGTATTTCCTATGCAGATTTGAAGAAAATGTAAAGAGCCATCAAGTGTAGTCTCAAGTTGAAATCGATTGATGGAAGAAGTCATGTGTCAAAGGGAGTTTTTGCATTTTAACTCTTATTCTACACCTTCTTACCACTTTACATTTAATGATGTTCCATTGCTTATATATCCAATTTCTCACCTAGAGTTGATTTGTTTGTTTGGTGATCCGAATGTAGTTCCAAAGGGAGTACCTACACTTGAGTCTTATTCTATAGTTCCTTATCATTCATCTAGTGATACTTCATTATTTCTTTCTGAATTTTCTGAGGTTTTTAAAGCTGATTCGCTTATTTCTTTTGAATGAAAACTGTCCAATTTCACAAATCACCATTAGTTCATGAAATTGCCTTCCTTATTGTTCCAAATTTCTGGTCTTTACATGGGGAAATTTGTTCATTATTTGCAGATTGTTAAAAGCTGTCCGGGTACCTCCAATGTTTCCTTAAGAAAAGCCATCGAATCCGAGGCAAACTATAGTACCTGTTGCCAGTTTGAGGACTTATCATCAATATTAGTTTGTGAATTTTTCAGGCATAACTTCTGTCTCTTAAAGCTGGTTGTCAATTGTTTCTTGTGTCTCTTCGAATTGTGCTAACCTGTGTGCTTCATGTGATGGGGAACTTCAAGCCTTTGCTACCGTACATGATACGAAATATGGGCTGCTTATGGGCCCATATTTTGGGCTGCAAGAGATTGAATCTTTTAGTAATAATTAGTAGTTATTTTTCCCAAATTTCTATTTTATTGCTAGGAATAAATTCGGGTCCAAGACCCTCATGTTGAGTTGGATTCCGATTATAGAGTCTAGGCTCACTATTATTTAAGTGGTTAATTAGTTTTTATGGGTTATGTTGGGCCAGCTTAAAAGCCTTCATTAGTGGATTTGAGTAGTAGAATCGGCCCAAAGGCCTAGCCTAGCCGAGTTAGGGTTTTCAAGTCACTTTAGGTTTTCAAGTTGTATGGCTATATATAGCCAAGGCAAGAGACCTTTACGATCAGTTTTTTTGGCATTAATAAAAATCGTGAGACTTTCACTTTCTCTTGCTAAGAGAGCCTCTTTGAATATTTGAGAATCTTTCTCAAATTGTTCAATTGAACTTATCAATCAAGTAACTCCTTGGTTGTGGCGTTCCTCTACCTATAGTTTGGTTCGCTAATTCATTAAGTAGTGGGTTGAGATAATATCAATATTGTTCGCTACTTCGGGGATTAGATTGGGTCAAATTTTCCGCTGTTCAAACTGTTGGTGATTGGTTGTCTAGATCGTGGTTTCACATCAGTACATGTTGGGAGATGTGAACACATGTGTTGAGCATTCAAATGTTGTTTTTAACTTCTTGATTCATGCTTCTAAGGAAGTGCAACACGTTGCTTCAGCTTTATACGTGTAAGGAAGTACCCTATCACCAACATCTAGTGATGAATTGCTTCACTTTGCACAATCAGATTCGAGATTTTTCTAAACTGATTGGGAGTCATCATGAAGATCCCTATCTAGTGCATGTGAAACGTAAGTTGTTAAGTATTATTAACCCATACATATACTAATTGTGAGATTTGTTCTATAGGTTTGAATTTGACATGCAACGACCAAGGGCTGATGAGAGAGCTTTGGAGTGCTACATGGAATTTTCACACGCTTTATACAAGGTGTTTCTTGTCTTGGAGAATGTCCTTGTTCAAGAACATCATGAGGTCGTCCAAGCAACATGTGGCATGGCTAGTGCTCATTCATCTAGTTTTCACATTGCTATCTTATAAGCGCACCAACATGGAGTTCCACTTTTCCCCAAGATTTGAGGACAAATCCTTTTCAAGAGGAGGGGAATGATGCAAATGGACTATGGTGTTCACATAGACCCGGTAAAGGCCCCTCAAGGACCCGTGGACACGTATACGAGCCTAAGAGTTCAAAAGAGTCACTTCAAACCTTAGTCCATGCCATACAAGCTCAAGAGAAGCCCGTGCTCAGGCATTGAGGGAATTGACTTGAAAGATTCTTGCAAGCCCGCAAAGATATTGCTAACAATTGACGACGCAAGTGACCAAGCTTCGATGGTGGATTGGGCCTACAATTAATTAGCTCATGTTGAGCTTAGAGGGCCGGCATTGTGGGCCTTAGTTCCTTTAATGTTTTAGTTAAATTAGTTAAGGTTAGTTAAGTTAGTTAGTTAGGTTAATTTCGGCCAAGAGAGGAGACCTTGCTGGCCGAATTTCCTTATTGGATTTCCAAGCTTTATTAGGTTTAGTCAAGGCTATAAATAGCCCTAAGTTGATGTTTAGATTCAGTTTGTCGACATTATTAAATAAAATTTTCGTCTTTCATTGAGGCAAATTCCTTTAACTTGTGAAAGCTAAGTTGAACATCCTAGAGTTGATCCTAGGTTGTTTCTTGACTTATCAATCAAGCACACACACTTGATTGTGGTGTCTTCTACCATCGGATTCAAGCTTGAGTGGTCCAAGTTTGGAGGTCGAGTCCATCCAATCGCAACGTGTCCTCTAAGATCTAGGGTTTTGCTTCCGCGCTCACATCATCAATGATGCGAATGAGTAAGCTGGCCGTGGTGTTCACATAGGCCCGTTACACGTGCACAAGTTAAGAGGTTCAAAGAGTCACTTCAAACCTTAGTTCATGCCGTATAAGCTCAAGAGAAACCAAGCTCAAGCATTGAAGGAATTGACTTGGAGGATCCTTGCAAGACTACCAAGATATTGCTTACAATTGAAGGCGCAAGTGATCAAGCCTCAAAGGGAGGATTGGGTCTCGATTAAGTAGCTCTTGTTGAGCTTAGCTTCGGCCATGTGGGCCTTAGGTCCAATAGTACTTTAGTTAGTCATTAAGTTAGTTAATTAGTAGGTTAGCTTTCGGCCAAGAGAGAGACCCAATGGGCTGGCCGATTTTCCTTAATATTTTCCAAGTTCTATTAGGGTTAGACAAGGCTATAAATAGCCCCAAGTCATTGTTTACATTCAGTTTTCGATATTATTCAATAAAAATTCCAGAATTTCGTCCATTGATTGTGGCAAATTCCTTTAGCTTGTGAAAGCTAGTTTGAACATCCTAGAGTTGATCCTAGGTTGTTTATTGACTTATCAATCAAGCAAACACACTTGATTGTGGTATCCTCTACCGTTGAATCCGCTCTTGAGTGGTCCAAGTTTGGGTTCGACTCCATTCGTCTGGCAACGTGTCCTCTAAGATCCTAAGATAGCTTCCACGTTCACATCATCTGGTATCAGAGCTAGATAGAGGTATCACGTATATCCCTTTTTCTTGTTTTTGAGTCTTGAAATCGTTGAGAGTCATCAAAAAAAAAAATTCGATACTGTTCATGGGGGGACTGTTCACGACTGTTCATCCGCAGGTACTGTTCATCCGAACACAAAAATCGGTTTGGGTGTTGTCTTTTTGTGTTTTCTATCCAAATTTGGTTCTTGGATCTTGTGTTTGGGTTGTTAGGGTTTAAAAACAAGAAAAACAAAAAAAAAATTGCGGCGGCTAGGGTTTCTTTCCCTTCTTGTCGCACCTTGCATTGGTTTGTCTTGAGTCGCAATCTGCCCAGAAATTCTGTTCGTCGTGTGTTATTTGTTTTTGGTCAGATTATAGTATAATTCTTGTGGAGTCTTGTGTCGTTTGGGGTTGCAAAACAACCCAGCAAAAGTCAAAAAAAAAAAGAAGTATCGCATACCTTATTGTTTCTTTGAACCGTTGCTGGAATTTGTTTTCTTTGGTGGCTGCCGAACCTGTTTTGCTTTGAACGTTGAATTTTTTGTGTCGTATCTTGCAAATCTTGGATACCAAAACATAATTTGGGAAGTTCTTGAGCTTCTTGATCAAAAAATCTTGAAGTTCTTGGATCCACCAAATCTGTTTTAGTAATTCTCGATTACACAATCAAGGGGTTCTTGATACTTGAAACAATCTTCAATCTTCAATCTTGTCTTAGAAAATCTTGGAGTTGGATCCGAATTCAAGGAAATTATTGGGGCTGGAATTACGTTGTGAAAGAATCTGATTGAGCCAAAAAAAAAAAGAAAGAAAGAAAGAAACGAAAAAGAAAAAAAAAGAGAGGAAAGAAGGTAGCATCGGTTCTAGTCTCCTTCTTGGAAAACAAGTCCCATTCTTGATCCACTTCTAATCCTAAGGCTATTAGGATTGAAGTCAACCAAGAAAACCAAGAGAACAAATCCAAACCTTCCTAAAACACTTTGAACGTTCCACATCAGCCCCAAACAGCCTTAAACAGCCTGCCAAATACCCCAATTCAGTCCAAACCCCAAGCCAACCGCCACTACCTTTGAAGCCAACATAGCCCGCGATCTTGGATCGGTTGCGCAGGCCATTGTGACTCGATCTGACCCAATTTTAAGGCCTGACCTATACACAAAACCCGCACCAAAATACCACCAAAACGCTGACCAAAAGGCCGAGGACCGGCAAGCTCCGTAAATTCCAGAATTTTTGTCTTCGGGTAGAGTTTTCTAGGATTTTTCAAAATTTCAGCCTTGAAGTCACTTGTCTTGCTTTCTTTTTGAGTCGTTAGTTGTTGTTAGTCCTAATGATGTGAAACCACGATCTAGACAACCAATCACCAACGGTTTGAGCAGCGGAAAATTTGACCCAATCTAATCCCCGAAGTAGCGAACAATATTGATATTATCTCAACCCACTACTTAACGAATTAGCGAACCAAACTATAGGTAGAGGAACGCCACAACCAAGGAGTTACTTGATTGATAAGTTCAATTGAACAATTTGAGAAAGATTCTCAAATATTCAAAGAGGCTCTCTTAGAAAGAGAAAATGAAAGTCTCACGATTTTTATTAATGCCAAAAAAATTGATCGTAAAGGTCTCTTGCCTTGGCTATATATAGCCATACAACTTGAAAACCTAAAGTGACTTGAAAACCCTAACTCGGCTAGGCTAGGCCTTTGGCCCCATTCTACTACTCAAATCCACTAATGAAGGCTTTAAGCTGGCCCAACATAACCCAATAAAAACTAATTAACCAACTTAAATAATAGTGAGCCTAGACTCTATAAATCGGATCCAACTCAACATGAGGTCTTGGACCGAATTTATTCCTAGCAAATAAAATAGAAATTTGGAAAATAAACTACTAATTATTACTAAAAGATTCAATCTCTTGCAGCCCAAAATATGGCCCATAAGCAGCCCATATTTCGTATCATTCCCCTCCTCTTGAAAAAGATTTGTCCTCAAATCGTGTTTGGAAATGAATGGTACTACAAGAGTTGGCAGTATAACACCTCAAATCTCCACATATTGGCACTCTTAGAATGAATGATACTTGCATACGTCATGATTATTGTAATTCGGTGCACATGTCTCTTGGTCAACTTCATGAGGCTCTCAAACAAGGACATGCACCAAGGTAGGAAAGAGCTTGTGTAAGGCTTGTGAAAACTCCAGGTTGCAATCCAAAACTCTCTAATTAGCCTTTGGTCATGGATTTTCACATTGGGACCTTGATTGTGCAAAGGTGTAAAATCCAGCACTAGTTGACATTGATTTGGATCATTTTGCATGGATAAAATGGGAGCAACTTGTTGCATGGATGAGGCACTAAACAACTCGTGGAGGACAGCTTTGGGATCTTGCGTGACACACAATTTCTCATCTTCCAACATATAAGGTAGCAAACAATTGAATTCCGCTTCATGAGGGTTACTTGAACTAGCACAAGTTGAAGTTGACAAATTGAGCACTTGGCCACCAGCTTTTGGATGTGTGAATAAGCATGAAAGATCACCACTTTGAGCTGGAATAAGCACGAAATCAGGTTGTAAGTCTTTAATCAAAACTGAAAAATTTTGGACAGCTTTACAACCTACAAAAACAAAATAACCTTCAACTTGAGACAAATCAGAAATTGGATAAAGAAGCAATGGTATAGCATCTACTAAATGGTAAGAAGGTATAGAACAAGATTTAAGTGCGAAAACTCCCTTTGACACTTCATTATTCCTTCCACCAATTGATTCAACTTGAGAAGGGATTGCTAGCTTTTTACACTTTCCTTCAAAATCTGCATGAGAAATACAAGTGTTAGGATGGAAATTATACTCAAAAGAAGGTGAAAATGATGAATGAACCATAGGTAGCAAATGAGAGTCAAAATTTGGAATTCTCTCTTCACGGTGGGTTTGAATTAATTCCCCTTTGGTATGGATAGATTTGAATTGAAATTGTCCCATGAGGTGTTCCCAAATAGATTTAACTCCTAGAAGACAAACTCCATGGAAACTAATGAATTGTACGAGTGACTTTGGAATGGAGCATGGCATGACTAGCGTCACTTGACTTTGCTTAATCTGCACAAAAGAAGAAACACTAAACAAAGCAAAGGTAAATTCGTTAGGAAAACAATAAACCCTCACATTTTTGCTCAAAATCAGCTCACTCTTAGAATTTTTAATCTCTTTCTCATGCTCACTAGCTGAATTTTTCCTCTCATTATTCTCAACCTCTTTCTCCTTTTCAACTCCCTCGAATTTTACCTCTTCAGTCACAATTCCCTCATCTCGCTCTTTCTTCATACTATAACGCTCATGCTCACTCTTCAAGTATGCTAGATCAATACAAAGTTGTTTAGAATTAAGCGACACAAGCCTGGTACGACGGCAATTAAATGTGAAGGAATACTTATTAGTATATCCATCATATTTGACTTCTCAATTAAACATCCACCATTGTCCCAACAGCACATGCGTCACTTGAATAGGAACTACATCACACAACACCTCATCCACGTATTGCCCAATACAAAAAGGAACAAGTGTGTGTTTCGTAACCCAAATATCACCACTATCACTATGCAACTTGTAAGGTCGAAGATGATCAATGGTTGGAAGATTCAATTTCTCAACCAAGACAGTACTTGCGAGGTTAACTTCACAACCCTTATCAATGGCTAAGCTGCAAACTTTATCCTTGATGTGGCAACGTGTATAAAACCAATCATTTTTTGAGATTTGATGATTTCCAATTGCTCAGTTATCTCACGAATGCCACAACATTTACTCCTTTAGGCACAAGATGGTGAAGCTCCAGTTGAGCATTCGTTTGTCTCATACTTTTATCACCTGCAAAACTCAACAAACATTAGTAGAAAATGCCTCACTCACTCCCTTACGTGTTTCCCTCGCTCTCGTGTATCACTCAAGTGTTTAAAACACTCTAATGTTCTCACCACTCACTCTTCAAGTTCCTCGATTGCCCCCTTGAAGAAATCAGAAATTTTCTTCAAGTAGTTCAACCAAACTTCAATCAAGTCTCACCCAAAATGTGGCGTATAATTTCTGGGATTTTTAGGGTTTATTGGACCGTCAAAGTGACTCAAGGAATGCTGTGAAAACTTGCTAAAAATTACCAGATTTAGTCCACAAAAGGCAGCCCACGAATTGGAAGAGTTTAATTTAGACAAGGACTCGATTTGGAAGCTAACAACTAATTGAAGTCCTAGATTGGTTTGGACTCCTTATGGACACTTCTAAGCACGAAAAACAATCTAAAAAAGGACTCAAAACACTAGTGTATATGGCTGGACAGAATGCTAAATTCGACCAACAAGAATTAAGACGGCAGAAATTTTTGGAACCTAGAGTGACTCTACCCAATTTTGCACTTGGCTGTATTTTTGGAAGTTGTAAGCAAGGTTTAATGGGTGGTGTTTTGGATGGTTTAGTGGCTGAATTTCTGGTTTCTCATGGGTACAAAGGTGACCAATCAGAATTTGGTAATTTGAGTTCAATTAGGATTTGTTTTGCAAACCCAAGTCAACTTGGTTTCCAAATTCAAGTTGGTTTCCTTTTTGTTTTCTACTTGTGATCAGATTTTGTTTCCTTTTTTTTTTGCTTGCGTTTTCTTTTCTCTTTTTTTTTTGTAACGCAATCAGATTTCTTTTTCTTCGTTTTCAATTCAGATCACAACAACAAACAAGAATTTCGTTTGGATATTTGCACAAGATTAGCCCCAATTTCAAGAAACAAGAACTAGGGTTTGGTTTGTTCAAGATATGGTGATTTTGATTTCAAGAATTCAAGAACCCAAGAATACCAACCCAATACTTCAAGATTCACCCAAGAATTTCCAGAAAATTCAAGAAATTATCAAGGTTCCCAAGAAAAAAGGTAAACAGCCTTCTTTGTAGTGCAAGACACAAAAATCCCCAACACCCTTTGTCAAGAAACCCTAGTTTGAACGTTGGATTTCAAGAACCTGCTATGCAATCCAAGAATTTCAATAAATTACCAAGCAAACTACAAGAAGCAAGAACAACAAGAAACCAACACAAGGTATGGGAAAATTTTTCGGATGAACAGTACTGCTACAGTATGATGAACAGTACGTCTACAGTACCGATGAACAGTCGCTTTTTTTTTCTCAACGATTTCAAGACTCAAGAACAAGATCACAAGACACCAACAAGATCAAGAAACACGACGCAACCAAGAATCAATCATGGATACCAAGCAATAAGACATAAACAACAAGAAAAACGAAGAAACCCTAGCGACTCAAATTTTTTTGTTTTAGCAAAAGAATTTGAATTGGAAACAAGAAGATATGACTCAATACAAGAGAAAAGAAGGATATAATCTGGTGGTTGTCGACTAACTCTGATACCAACTGATGTGAAACCACGATCTAGACAACCAATCACCAACGGTTTGAGCAGCGGAAAATTTGACCCAATCTAATCCCCGAAGTAGCGAACAATATTGATATTATCTCAACCCACTACTTAACGAATTAGCGAACCAAACTATAGGTAGAGGAACGCCACAACCAAGGAGTTACTTGATTGATAAGTTCAATTGAACAATTTGAGAAAGATTCTCAAATATTCAAAGAGGCTCTCTTAGAAAGAGAAAGTGAAAGTCTCACGATTTTTATTAATGCCAAAAAAACTGATCGTAAAGGTCTCTTGCCTTGGCTATATATAGCCATACAACTTGAAAACCTAAAGTGATTTGAAAACCCTAACTCGGCTAGGCTAGGCCTTTGGGCCGATTCTACTACTCAAATCCACTAATGAAGGCTTTAAGCTGGCCCAACATAACCCAATAAAAACTAATTAACCAACTTAAATAATAGTGAGCCTAGACTCTATAAATCGGATCCAACTCAACATGAGGTCTTGGACCGAATTTATTCCTAGCAAATAAAATAGAAATTTGGAAAATAAACTACTAATTATTACTAAAAGATTCAATCTCTTGCAGCCCAAAATATGGCCCATAAGCAGCCCATATTTCGTATCACCTAATCTGAGTTTTAGGTCACGTCTAGGTCTTCATTCACCTCCATCCATTGCTACTATCTTGTGTCACTTATTGAGTAGTCAAGAACGAACCTTACGGTGACGCCTAGCTTGTTCAACCCGAGCAACTAGCAAGTCAAGGAATTGTTTGGTGAGACTATTAGAGAGTGATACACTTGAGTGAAACACGAGCGTGAGTGACCTATACATTGTACAAAAAAAAACAACAAAAACAACAGAAAGAGAGGTAGTTGTTTATTTGTTTTTGCAGGTTTACCTAAGCATGTCAAGTGGAGTTGGAGAACAAACATGGATTTAAAACTACACATGGAGGCCATGATGGAAGAATTCAAGCAGAGTTTGGATGAAGCTTTCGAGCCTCTTCATAGACGCCTTGACCAAATGGTGAATAAGGATGTTAAGAGGAGGGGTTCTCCACAATTCCACCCCAATGTCCAACCTACCTCTTCAAAGTTAGTATATTCAAGGAGAAGGGAGGAGGTTCATTTGACAACAAAGCATGCAAATACATTATCCGTAGATGAAGGAGTTAGTAGAGTGTGGGAGACATATCAACAACTCCTCCAACAAAAACTTGAAAAAGAGCGAGTTGAGTGTGGTGGTGAGAGTGCACTTGAGGTAAAAGTTGAGGAATGTGAGTTAGCAAAAGAGGTAAAAAAATCTGAGGAGATGAGTGAAGCATCAAGTGAGCTGATTGTCCATGGGAAGGCGAGTGTTTATAGCTTTCCTAACAAACTTAACTTTGCCTTATTTAGTGTTTCTGCTTTTGTACAGATTAAGCGAAGTCAAGTGAAGTTAGTCATGCAATGTTCCATTCCAAAGTCACTTGTACAATTAACTAGCTTCCATGGAGTTTGTCTGCTAGGAGATATATCTATTTGGTATCACTTCATGGAACAACGTCAACCCAAATCTGGCCGCACCAATGGAGAATTAATTCGAACTCATCATGAAGGGAGAATTCCATATTTCTATTCTTGTTTGTTGCCTATGATTCATTCACCATCTTTACCTTCTTTTGAGCATCATTTCCATCCTCACACTTGTATTTCCTATGCAGATTTTGAAGGAAAATGTAAAGAGCCATCAATGCAGTCTCAAGTTGAATCGATTGATGGAAGGAGTCACGTGTAAAAGGGAGTTTTTGCATTTAACTCTTATTCTACACCTTCTTACCACTTAATTAATGATGTTCCATTGCTTATATATCCAATTTCTAGTTCAAAACAAGCTGAGACTTATTTTGTTTTTGTAGGTTGTAAGGCTGTTCGAAATTTTCCAGCTTTGATTAAAGAGTTGCAACTTGATTTCATGCTTGTGCCAACTGCTTGTTGTGATCTTCCATGCATATTCATACATCCAAAAGCTGGTCACCATGAGTTCATTTTATCAACTCCAACTGGCGCAAATTCATGTGACTCGTATGGAGTGACCTTCACTTCATTGCTGCTGCCACTTATGTTGGGTGATGCACAGAAATATGTCAATCAAGACCTGAATATTGTTCTTTCGTCACTGGTTCATGCTTCCACGGAAGTGCAACACGATTGGCTCATTGTTCTATCTCCAGATGGGCAAGTAGTGCCAAATCAGCAACAACTAGGGTCGAATTATACTACCTTGCACAATCAAATTCGAGATTTTTCTAAGCTGAATGAGAGTCATCATGAAGATCCCTATCTAGTGCATGTGAAACGTAAGTTGTCAAGTAGTATTAACCCTACATATACTAATTGTGTGATTTGTTTTGTAGGTTTGAATTTGACATGCAACGACCAAGGGTTGATGAGAGAGTTTTGGAGTGCTACATGGAATTTTCACAAGCTTTATACAAGGTGTTTCTTGTCTTGGAGAATGTCCTTGTTCAAGAGCATCATAAGGTTGTCCAAGCGACATGTGACGTGGCTGGTGCTCATTCATCTAGCTCCCACATTGCTATCCTATAAGCGCACCAACATGGAGTACCACTTTTCCCCAAGATTTGAGGACAAATCCTTTTCAAGAGGAGGGGAATGGTGCGAATAAGCAAGCTGGCCGTGGTGTTCACATAGGCCCGTTACATGTGCACAAGTTAAGAGGTTCAAAGAGTCACTTCAAGCCTTAGTTCATGCCGTATAAGCTCAAGAGAAACCAAGCTCAAGCATTGAAGGAATTGACTTGGAGGATCCTTGCAAGACTACCAAGATATTGCTTACAATTGAAGGTGCAAGTGATCAAGCCTCAAAGAGAGGATTGGGCCTCGATTAAGTAGCTCTTGTTGAGCTTAGCTTCGGCCATGTGGGCCTTAAGTCCAATAGTACTTTAGTTAGTCATTAAGTTAGTTAATTAGTAGGTTAGCTTTCGGCCAAGAGAGACCCAATGGGCTGGCTGATTTTCCTTAATATTTTCCAAGTTCTATTAGGGTTAGACAAGGCTATAAATAGCCCCAAGTCATTGTTTACATTCAGTTTTCGATATTATTCAATAAAAATTCCAGAATTTCGTCCATTGATTGTGGCAAATTCCTTTAGCTTGTGAAAGCTAGTTTGAACATCCTAGAGTTGATCCTAGGTTGTTTATTAACTTATCAATCAAGCAAACACACTTGATTGTGGCGTCCTCTACCGTTGAATCCGCTCTTGAGTGGTCCAAGTTTGGGTTCGACTCCATTCGTCTGGCAACGTGTCCTCTAAGATCCTAAGATAGCTTCCGCGCTCACATCATCTGGTATGTGTTTGCTTGATTGATAAGTCAATAAACAACCTAGGATCAACTCTAGGATGTTCAAACTAGCTTTCACAAGCTAAAGGAATTTGCCTCAATGAAAGACGAAAATTTTATTTAATAATGTCGAAAAACTAAATGTAACAATGACTTGGTGCTATTTATAGCCTTGTCTAACCCTAATAGAACTTGAAAAATATTAAGGAAATTCAGCCAGCCCATTGGGTCTCTCTTGGCCGAAAGCTAACCTACTAATTAACTAACTTAATGACTAACTAAAGTACTATTGGACCTAAGGCCCACATGGCCGAAGCCAAGCTCAACAAGAGCTACTTAATCGAGGCCCAATCCTCCCTTTGAGGCTTGATCACTTGCACCTTCTATTGTAAGCAATATCTTGGTAGTCTTGCAAGGATCTTCCATGTTGATTCCTTCAATGGGCGGTTTCTCTTGGGCTTGGACGGCATGAACTAAGGCTTGAAGCGACTCCTTGAATCTCTTAGCTCGTGCTCGTGTCACTGGGCCTTGAGGGACCTTCACGGGGTCTACTTGAACACCATGGGCCTCTTGCTCATTCGTATCAACTAATATGCTTTGCTGCCTTGGGAATAAATTCCCGAACATAGTTGACAATACCAAGAAATTGTTGCACCTGTGTTTTTGTCAAGTTTTTTGGGAAAATCTTTTGTCCAACATGTTGTTCAGGTGTACATGTACCATTGGAAATTTTCATTCCGAGAAATGAAATTTCTTATTTTGCCAAAATCATTTTCTTTTCAGAAATCATAATTCCATACTGCTTAACAAGGCTATGGAAATTATTAAGCAATTGGAAATGTTCTTCCCATGTAATACTGAAAAGAAGAATGTCATCAATGTAAACCAAGGCTGAATGTAAGATAGGCTGAAAAATTTTAATCATGGCTTTTTGAAAAAGAGAAGGTGTCGTTTTAAGACCAAAAGGCATGACCTTCCATTGGAAATGATGATTTGGAATACAAAAACCGGTGTTGTGCCTATTTTCAGGATGTATTCCCAACTGCTAGAATCCAGATTTTAAATAAAATTTTGAAAACCATTTTGCTTTGGAAATCTTGGCAAAAAGTGTAAATCTGTTGGGAATTGGAAACTTGTTATCAAGAAGAAAAATGTTGAGAGGTTGGTAATTAATTACCAGTCTCATTTTACCTCTTACTTGTTCAGATCTCTTGTTGACATAAAATGCTTGACATGCCCATTGAGAATCAGAAAGTTCAATGAGGCCAAACTTTAAAAGTTCTTCGCATTCTTGTTCTGCAAGCTTAGTATCATCAGGATTCATTCCTGAATGACTAGCTTTTGTGGGATTAATATCTTCATTCTTTTTGAAAGGAAGTCGGATATAAAAATCAGAATTTTCCCACAAAGGATTGTCACATTTTTGCAAGAACTCTTGATGGTTAGAAGCACAAGATTCTTGAATGATTTTTCCTTGAAAATCTTTAAGTTGGGCTTCTATCAAAAGAACTTGTTCTTCTTGAAACAGATACAACTTTGGGATATCAATATAGGGTTTAAAATATTTTTTGGATTTTATCCCTTTTCCTGTAGCAAGATATTTATCTTCTCGATAAACATCAAATCCAAGCAAAAGATCCTTAGTAACAAAGGTTGCACCAAGAAATTTTGAACTTACATAACAATCTGGACGGAGTTTGAGAGTAATGGGAATTTTGGTTATAAATTCAGTGTAAAAAAGTTTCCCATCAGCTCCTCTAAACTCATGGACATATGGAGTCCAACAATCATCTGGTAAAACATCTTTTTTCATTATTGAAACTGCAGCACCAGTATCAAAAAATGCAATAAGTGGAATGGGTTGAGAATACTTATCTAGTAGAATATGAACAAGAGCTTGTTGATACGCTCCTCGGTCAACACGTTCCGAGACACGTAGCACGTTTGCCCAAGGATCTAGCGAGATTTCCAACCGTTTGAAGTTGCGACTCCTAGAATCAAGAGGGACGACTCAACTTGATTGAAGGCGGTAGAACGGCGACTCCAATTGAGGTGGTTACTCAAGTAGATAGGCCGGATGAACAATCAAGGACAATCGCGAGATTGCTCAAGAACCCTTGCTAAGCAAGCAATGGAATTGTAACTCTCGAATGTAAGAGAAAACAATGATGAAATTTTATTATCAAAGTGTGTAACCCTTCAACCATACAAGTTGTGCCTTTTTATAGGCTAATGACTAACGAAATCCCCTAGGGAAGAGGATCACAACTTACCTAAAATCTAGAGAAGAGGTTCGGCCACTCTTGGACCAAAGTGGGCCGAGGCCTTGACTTCAATAAGTAAACTAACTAGTCAACTAACTAGACAATGACTCGATGACTCAAAACAACTAACAACTAACGATTGAAAGGCTTAGTGATACGCTCCTCGATCAACACGTTTCGAGACACGTAGCACGTTTGCCCAAGGATCTAGCGAGGTTGTCCAATGCTTGGATTGCGGAATCTAAAACCAAGACGGACGACACGAATTGGTTGGAGATGGTAGAACGTGTGACGACCCCACCGTACCCAGAGGCGTACCAAAGGGCTTAGCGGATCGCCTGCCTAGCTCGCGCCAGGACTCGATACTCTAAAACGAGAAATAGAGTTCACGCCAAAAGAAAATTCTATTTACACTATTACATCTTCAAAAGTTGCATAGACTATTACATTAAGCCATACACACCACTAGTACCAGAAAGTAAACCCTAGAGAAGCTACTAACTATAACCACAACAAATATATACATCTTACTAGTTAACTTATAACAAGTACTAGAATAAACATCAATTATTCTCTAAACCAAAAATCTATACACCTTCCCAAGCTTTCCCCGCGTCGGCCCCTGCTAAGGAAAACAAATGGAATGGGGTAAGCTATATGCTTAGTGAATAATCGGGGATAAAAACGTAAAATCACATTCAAATAAACATGTAAACCAAGATTATTCACATCAATAGACAGAAATGTAACATCACAATAGTAGGATACGGATGGCTTCAAAGCCAATTCAATTCCCCGAGCTTGTCCACCTGTTGACACTCCGTCAACCAAAAACTCATAGTCCGTAGACTCCACTTACTTCCCCGTTCACCTTATCAACCCCCGCTGGCCAGTCAACAGCACACAGCAGCTCGAGCAAAACAAAATCACTTAGCTTTAAACAAAGCTTTAACAAAGAACGAAATCCCAAGGTTAGCATGGAACTAACTTCGACCAAGCCCTGACTGGCTCGAATAGTTCGTCTACCCTTGGAACCGGGCTGGAACCAAGCCCTGAAATATCCAATCTCTCATTAGATGATATCTCTCAATAAAGTACGCAACAAAGTACTCATGTGACAGCCCCACCTCTCCCTAGGGCGAACCCTAGGGTATCAGCGGACTGCCTGCCCAGCTCTCGCCAGGACTCGGTCGATCAGAGAACTAGTAACTCAAAACATCCAGTGGAAACTTCAAATAAACGGTACAAACCCTAGAAAGTAAATAATAGACAACCAGCTTTCCAAACTTAAAAGCCAACTAAACGTTACATATATCAAACCATACTACAGTTTCATAACACAGGTCGAACTTAAGTGTTAGGCTTACAAAAGTCAAAAGTCAATTCTTCTTAATAAGAGGGATTACAAGTTCAAGCAAAAGGAAGCTAGTAAGTCCCTTGATCCTAAGTCCGTCCCCGATCTGTTAAGGAAAACAAAGGGAATGGGGTGAGCTAACGCCCAGTGAGGCTCCAAGTAAAGCAAGTAAGCACATAGCCAAATTAGAGCATAAATTAACCGAATAAATATCGTACAATAGAATAATAATTAAATCACAATTCAAATTAAGGATACGGGTGGCTTTCAAAAGCCAAATTCCCCTCAGCTTGATCATACCGGGGTCCGTTGACTCTCCGTCAACATTTGCATTTAAGGAATATACAGTCCGTAGAACACCACTTTCTATCCTCTCCGTCCACCAGTCAACCCCCTACCTGGCCCGCACTCCAAATCAGTGGTTCGGTAATACTCGAGTATACCAGTTTCCAGTGAACAGTAAACAGTCCCCAAGGTTTACCGGCCTTCTCGACCAAGCCCTTGCTGGCTCGATAGAACCGGTTTGCCTATGAGGTAGGGTACCCCAAACAGTGACAATGGTTGTTGAGGTATCACCGATCAACTTATGTACAGTCACATACAGATGAATCACATCTCATACAGTCACATATAGAGAGATTATATGTCATAATAACAGTATTCAGAGCCACAGTAGAAAATGGGGAAGGTCGAGTGCGATAAAGTACACGCTCGCCTCCATTTCATTAAAACAAGGTTTGGCTCAAACAGTGGCAATTCAAGCAATCATTTAGTTCACATAAGCAGGTAACAGGTAGTGGAACACTCACCTGGCTAGCAAAGTAGTAGTCATGTGAGAACCCGAAAATTTTCACATTTTCTAAATATTATTTTATTTCTGTGCTTATATTTTACACTGTCCTTTGAAAATATTAAATGTTTTGTACATTTTACAAGCAAGTACAATTTTTAAATCATTTTGCTAGTACAAGTTAGTGTACATAACTTGAAGTGCATTTGTTAGATGTGGGGCCCGCTAGTGCGATATAATTTTTGCCGATTAAGTGATGAAATATTAAGTGACATTATTTTCCAAGGTGCTAGGAGATGATTAGAGGGTAATTAGGTAGGCTAATTATTGGAAGGAAGGAGATAAGCTTAGAAACTTCAAGAGGCCACATGTCATGTTTTCATTGGAAGTTGGACTTTTGACCCAAGACATTAACTTTCTTAAAACCAAAATTTGACCCAAACATCCTCTCATTTCTTCTTCCTTTGGTCGGGCCCTCTTGAGGAGAAAGCAAGGGAAAACCTCTTCCATTTCTAGCTTCAATCCTTGCTCAAATCTTGTGATTTAGCCAGCCAAATTAGAAACTACTCCATAGAAGTGATCACCAAGGAGGATTGAAGGCTTTGGTGGAGTTGTTTTGGGAGGAGGAAGTCTAAGCTACCAACTTTCTTTGAGGTGTGAAGGTAAGGTTGCTAAGAACATCCTTCTTTGGTTCTAATAGATGCTAATTAGTGGCTTGTAGTTGCTACTTGGGTGGTTTTGTGCATTATTTCTTAGCTATGAGTAGGGATATGTTGATTTTCAGTTATAGTGAAATTTTCTGCCCTAATCTGATCAGTGTTGTTCGGCCATGATGGGGGCCGAATTGGACTTAGCTCAAAACATGAAAGTTGTATAGAATTGAGTTTAGATTATGTCTGTAAAATTTCAGCTCAATCGGAGCACGGTAGCCTGTGAAATGACTATTTTACCCCTGCTGCCCTGGTTCTGCCAAAACTGGAAATCAGCATCTGTAATTGGCTCTTTTGGCTGGGAAGATTAATGAATGAGCTTTTGATGCCTTCTTAAGAATTGTAGCCTTGTATCTTAGCTTTCGAATGGCTTTGGAATCAACTGAATCGGAGTTGTGTGTGCTGAGTTATGATGGAATATTAGGGCCTTTTTGTGGTTGGTTGTAAAGCTTCAATTGGTTTGTATATTAAGGGTGTTTGATAGCTTATAGTTTGTGTATGCAATTGTGGTTGAAAATTGTGAGATTTGTGGTTGGTTGTAGTATGGAAAAGTAAGGAAAAACAAGGGGAAATGCTGTCCGTTTATTTTCTTGAACTTGAGTGAATGGAAATGAGATGTGAATGTGATTTTTGTAATGCATTGGACTTATTTTACTTGGCTATGCTTATAAGCTCACTTTTACTTGCACTTATACTGTTTCGTTTTAACCATGATGCTTAGCAACCAATGCTAGGTTGAACTTCAAATGTTTACTCAATTGTTTTCCAAAACAAAAAGGAGTGGCTTAGGGTTTCCCGGCCACGAAAACCTCTTTTTAACAAGTTAGATTTTGGTGAGAATTCAAGGTATTGTCTACCTTTTTCACATGATTTTAACCAAGACATTTGTTGCACATTATTTCTTTACATATGTATTAGTTTTGAGCCAAACAAACGTTTTTTCGAAAAAAGGAAAAAAATTCTACTGTTCACTACCCGGCCGCATATCCGGCCAACTCTTGGCCGGATTGCTGGCCGGATTGACAGGGGAAGAAGAAAAATTTTGAGATCGCTCACTGCCTTGAATCCGGCCGACAATCCGGCCGGATTCTGACGTGGCACTGTTCCAAATTTTCCGATGAAATTTTCTAAAACTCTTTTGAGGTTAATTCTATGTTTGGTTTGGGAAAACTTTTAGTTACTCAATTCCTTTGATCAAAATGTACATTTTACTTTTAAAATCATACTTCTACTTTGTACTAGTTTTATTCGAATTTTCTTTGATTCACTGGACATTTTGATGGTTGAGCCATAATATTTTCTCATGATTGTTATTAGGGTTTCTTGGAGACTAAGGTTGGTATCCGGAGGGATACTTTGGACGTTTTGCTTGCTTAGGTGAGTGTTCTATATACGATTTGTTTCTAATGACTATGTGAATTGTTGTGACTATTTGGATTGTTGCTTTGTTATGTGATTGAGGTACGCTATATTTCCATTGACTACGTGGCTTGTTATAGTTGTTTGAACTCTTAAATGTTTCAATGAATACTCAAAACGACTTTTCTAGGCGAGTGTGTACTTTATCGCACTCGACCTAAATGAACGTGAAAATTTCAATGATTGAATGATTAAATGTTACTTGTGCATGAATGTAAGCCTTCGGGCTGAACTGGGCCCTTGCCCTTGGTTATTGGTCGACTCGAGCCAGAAACGGACTCGGTCGGGCGATTAGTGACCCTGGGTGAATGTGAATGTTTGGTATACTCGAGTATTACCACGTGGTTTGGTGTGGACTGGACAGTGCGCTGGCCAGAACGGGGAGAATCAAATGAACGAATGAATGGCAAGAATGACGAAGGGATTTTCAAAGTCAAATGAAATTTTCTAAATGATTGAAGGAATGGATGGTCGATGAACGAACGAACGAATGACTCCATGTATCCTTTTAATGAATGTGTTACTCTTGCTTTATATTGTAAATGTTATCTGGATTACTTGTTATTACGTGCTAATGTCCTTGTTTAATTGCTAGTTGAGTATATAGAACCTCGCTGGGCTTTTAGCTCATTCCACGTCTTTTGTTTTCCTTACAGGGGTTGCGTGCATGGGCGAGAGGCATGTATAGAATAGAATAGCCTAGTTTTTGGTTTGAATTGTTTTGTTTGACTTTTGCTTTCGTTCTAGTACTTGGATAAGGTTGAATATATTGGAGAAATACGGAACTTATGTATACATTTGGGCCTGTATCATTGGCTGAGCTTGAGGTGAATGAAATTTTATGGTTCAAGGCTGGGTTTCGTTTCCGCTTATTCTCGAGGCTTTATCTTACTTTCTTTGATGTGAGTGAGCGAGTCCTGGCGAGAGCTGGGCAGGCGGTCCGCCGAACCCTTTGGTTCGCCTTAGGGGAAGGTGGGGCTGTCACAAGTCACGTCAAGTCGCGCGATTACGTGCACCACCGTTTCCCCCTCCTAGGGCAACGAGTGAAAATGTCAACGATTAGGTCTAATTCCAAGCAAAGTGAGCTCATTAGGTGCCTAAGTGAGTGACTAACTATACTCAATTCACCCTAAGATTTAGGCCCAAAATGCAGTAAAAGTTCATGAATAAACAAGTTTAACAAGTGCATGAAAGTTGGGTAAAAGGAAAGATTCATTCAAGCTTTAAAAAGTTTCTCGCGGGTGCACAGTCGCAATCACGCAGTCTCGGTAAAACAGCCGTATCTCACTGTAGGAAGGTCAGAATTAGGTGTCGTCAGTGGCGTTGGAAACTAGACTCGAAGGGCTTTCCAACGGTATCTCACACACTTTCTAGTTCGTCTCCTAGAAGAAACAGTAGCTCGGGCAAGTTGACTGATTTTTCCAACCTGGATCAGTCTCAAACCCTTACATGTGCACACTAATTCCTCATGCTAACTTCATTTGTTTTGGTTCAAATTCACCCAAATCAGTCCTCTAATGTTCATGTACAGAAGCTTAAGTCACTTGGTATCATTTGAGTTCAAAATACAACACATAAACATGCACAAGGGTTCCATAATAAGCTAGTTGTCTTACAAAGGCTAAACCAGTCCACTAATGGTCCTTCTAGCCACTTTACTTGTTTCAATCTCACTCCAATTCACACATAAGCTTAACCAACCTCTAGCCAAGTTGTTTAGGCATGATCAAGGTGTAAATAAACCACAAAAGTCAAGGAAAAACCCTTCCTTCAAAGGCCGGTCAGCCAAGCCATTGAAATCAGTCCCAATTTTGCCTTTAGTCATTCAATCCTCTTCTTCTAATGAGTTGCACCCAAACCACATATCAAGTATAAATCTAGCCTAAAAGAGGTTTAAAACATGTAAATCTATCATAAACAACCATGAACAAAGAGTAAACATTTCATCAAACACTTGGTGTGCATGCTTATTACCTTAACTTCTACTTGTATACTTCAAAATTTCAATCCCAAATCACCACCAAACAACATGTATTTCACCATTAAAACTTCAAGCACATGATAAAACATCATAGAACCAAGATTTGAGTATTATTTACCTTTCTTATATGAAGCTTAGACTACCAAATCAATCAACCAATTGAAGCCTTGAAGCTTGAATCAACCCCTAGGATTGGAGGGAAAGTTTCTCACTAACTCACAAACTTCCTCTTTGATTTGTTTGGCTTTTGATTTCTAGTATTATTAAGCAAGATTATAGAGCTTTTTCTCTTCCCTTTTTGTTGCTAAGAGGTTCGGCCAAATGAGGATAAAAAAGGGCTTCAAGAAGGTTTAAATTATTTCAAGTTTCTTGGTCAAACAACATCCAAGGCTAGGGTTGTGCCACATGGCCTCTTTCTTGTCCATAATCTCTCTTAATCTTTTGACTAATGCTAATTCAACCCTTCCAAGTGTACCAATACTTAATTAACACCCCTAGCCTATATTTTAAATTCCTTAATCCAAATCAAAGCCACTTGGAAACAAATTATTGGTGGATTATTAAAAATCAACTCAAGTAACTATTTTTCTTCAAGTAAAAGGAATAAAATGCCATGCATGAAAAATGTTGTGATACATAGGAAATGTCATGCAAGGGTATATAGTAAGTGGTCTAGATCTTAGAATAAAGCATTTATTTAAGGAAAATTAGGGTTTCAAGTGAGGGTTCTCACACTCTCTCCCCCTTAAAGAATTTCGTCCTCGAAATTCTCACCTTGATCACTGAGTAGTTCAGGGTATTTGGCACGAATATCTTCCTCAACCTCCCAAGTAGCTTCTTCCACCTCATGGTTTCTCCACAAAACTTTTACTAAGGGTATCTGTTTAGTTCTCAATTCTTTCACCTTTCGGTCTAAGATTCGTACCGGCCTTTCTTCGTAAGTCAATGTCTCATCGACATCAATTTCCTCTGGCTTCAATACATGAGTGGGATCTGGATGATACTTTTTCAACATAGACACGTGGAATACGTCATGAATTCTGGATAAACTTACTGGCAACTCCAATCGATATGCCACGTTGCCAATTCGCTGGAGAATTTTGAACGGCCCCACATATCTCGGTTGCAGTTTCTTTCCTTTTCCCGTTGTGAGACTTCGAAGCGGTGTAACCTTCAAGAATACCCTGTCTCCTATTTCAAACTCCAAATCTTTCCGTCGATTATCGGCATAACTCTTCTGTCGACTCTGAGCTGTCTGAAGTCTCTGACGTATCACTTTTACTTTTTCATAAGCCTCCTCAACCCATGGTATGGTAGTTGGATCTAGGATCTTTCTTTCCCCTACTTCATCCCAGAAGATCGGTGATCGGCACTTTCGTCCATAAAGAGCTTCATACGGTGCCATTTGGATGGAAGAATGGTAACTATTATTGTATGCAAATTCAACCAAAGCCATGTACTGCTCCCAACTTCCACCAAAATCCAAGATACAGGTCCTCAACATGTCTTCGAGTGTTTGAATGGTTCTCTCCGATTGTCCATCAGTTTGGGGATGATAAGTAGTGCTAAAGTTCAACTTGGTCCCCAATAGGATTGAAAGGAGGATTAAGAGGAGAGGTCAGCCTAAGAGTTACTCCAACTTCTCACCCTCTTATCCTCGAACTACACCACCAAGGAAGGAAGACAAAGGGCCGAGTAGCTCTACGCCATCAAGACCAAGGCCGGAAATGACTAAATGGGAGTCTAAGGCAATACCAAGGACTGCCATCGAGTCGAGCATGGGGCGAAACCGAGATACCAAATGTTTCAAGTGCCAAGGCCGAGGGCACATCGCTAGTCAATGCCCAAACCAACGCACTATGATCATTTTACCAAATGGGGAGTTTCTCACCGACGATGAAGATGAAAAAGAGGAGTTGCCATCACTTGAGGAAGAAGAAGAAGAAGAGGAAGCATTGCCCGTCAACGAGCGAGTTGGACTCGTTGTTAGACGAGCCTTAGCAACCCAAGTCAAAACCGCCGACCAAGCACAAAGGGAGAACATCTTCTACACCCGATGCTATATCAAAGGAAAGGTATGTAGCTTGATCATCGATGGGGGAAGTTGTGCTAATGTTGCTAGTGCCTTGATGGTGGAGAAACCCACTCTCCGCCATCCAACACCTTATCGTTTGCAATGGTTAAACGATAGTGGGGATGTTCGTGTCACCAAGCAAGTCCAAGTACCTTTCCAAATTGGGAAATATGAGGACATGGTGTTATGCGACGTAGTCCCTATGCAAGCATGCCACATATTATTAGGGAGGCCGTGGCAATTTGATAAGGGAGTCACATTCGATGGCGTTACCAATAAATACTCCTTCAAACAAGGCGCGAAGAGGATTGTTCTAGTGCCACTTACTCCTAGCCAAGTTCGTGAAGATCAAGAAAGCTTGATAAAGGAAAGTGAGCATGAGAATGAAAAGAAAAAGATGGAAAAAGCCGAGAGCTCAAAAGAAAATGATAAGGCCGAGAAAACTGAGAGGAAAAAGCACATGGTGGGCTGACCAAAATGGAAAAGAAAGAGAAAAGGCAAAATCTACTGATAAAAGCCAATGTAGTAAGAAAAGCCTTGAGTGTTAATACAACTATCTTTGTACTCTTGTGCAAAGAGGTGTTGGTTATTACAAGTGATCTTACTAACACTTTACCACCTAGTATTGTCTCCCTCTTGCAGGATTATGATGATGTCTTCCCCGATGAGATTCCAAATGGACTACCACCAATAAGGGGAATTGAACATCAAATCGACTTGGTTCCAGGTGCCCCACTTCCTAACAAACCAGCTTACAAAATGGGACCAGATGAAACAAAAGAGCTCCAACGCCAAATCGAAGAGCTCCTAACAAAAGGATGGGCGCGGGAAAGCTTGAGTCCGTGCGCGGTTCCCGTCATCTTGGTACCTAAAAAGGATGGAAGTTGGCGAATGTGCACTGACTGTAGGGCCGTCAATGCAATAACGGTAAAATATCGTCACCCGATTCCTAGACTTGATGATATGTTAGATGAGCTATATGGTGCTGTGATTTTCACTAAAATTGATCTAAAAAGCGGTTATCATCAAATTAGGATGAAAGAGGGAGATGAATGGAAAACGGCCTTTAAAACCAAACATGGATTGTATGAGTGGTTAGTTATGCCATTTGGTCTAACTAACGCACCTAGTACGTTCATGAGATTAATGAACCACGTACTTCGTCCATTTCTAGGAAAGTTTGTAATTGTATATTTTGATGACATCCTAATTTATAGTAGGAGCCTAGATGAGCATGTTGAGCATGTGAAACTTGTTCTTGAAGTACTTCGAAGGGAAAAACTCTATGCTAACCTCAAGAAGTGCTCCTTTTGTACTGATCAACTTGTCTTCCTAGGCTTTGTTGTGAGTAAACAGGGAATCAAAGTGGACGAGGAGAAGGTCGAAGCAATTCGAGAATGGCCTACTCCAGGCACGGTGGGTGAGGTACGCAGCTTTCATGGTCTTGCTAGTTTTTATAGGCGATTTGTTAAAGATTTCAGTACCATTGCTGCACCTTTAACTGCTGTAATTAAGAAAAATGAGCCATTTGTGTGGGGTGATGCTCAAGAACGTGCTTTCCAAATGCTTAAACACCAACTCACACACGCACCATTACTTGCATTACCATGCTTTGATAAGATGTTTGAAATAGAGTGTGATGCATCTGGGGTGGGTATAGGAGCTGTCTTAATGCAAGAGGGCAAACCAATTGCATACTTCAGTGAAAAACTCAATGGGGCAGCTTTGAACTATTCCACTTATGATAAAGAGTTGTATGCTTTAATTCGAGCTTTAGAGACTTGGCAACATTATTTGAGACCAAGGGAATTTGTTATACACACTGACCATGAATCGCTTAAACACATTAAGTCACAACATAAGTTGAACAAGCGTCATGTTAGGTGGATTGCATTTATTGAAACATTCCCTTATGTGATTAAGTACAAAGTTGGGAAAACTAATGTTGTTGCTGATGCATTATCACGTCGTTACTCTTTACTCACTCAACTTGATGCAAGGCTATTAGGGTTTGAGTTAGTTAAAGAGCTATACTCCAATGACCCAGATCTCTCAGGTATTTATGATTCTTGTGGTTCAGCAACTCAAGGTAAATTCTACATCCTTGATGGATTTCTTTTCTACCTCAATCGACTGTGTATACCTAACTGCTCTATTCGCTCTTTACTCGTTAGGGAAGCACACGGAGGTGGCTTGATGGGACATTTTGGTGTGGCTAAAACCTTCGCTATCCTTCAAGAGCACTTCCACTGGCCAAGGATGAAGCGCGATGTGGAACGAATGGTGGCCAAGTGCATCACTTGTCACAAAGCTAAGTCCAAACTTCAACCCCATGGTCTCTATAGTCCGTTACCTGTACCTAAGGAACCTTGGACCGACATTTCCATGGATTTTGTTTTGGGGTTACCTGGTCAAAGAGGGGTAATGATAGCATCTTTGTTATTGTTGATAGATTTTCAAAAATGGCACATTTTATACCATGTCACAAAACAGATGATGCATCTCACATTGCTGAATTGTTTTTCAAAGAAATAATTAGATTGCATGGCATACCTAGGACAATTGTCTCTGATAGGGATGTCAAATTTTTGAGTTACTTTTGGAAAACTTTGTGGGGAAAATTGGGTACTAAATTACTCTTTTCTACTACTAGTCACCCACAAACAGATGGCCAAACTGAGGTTGTCAACCGCACATTGTCTACACTCTTACGTGCCATCATTAGAAAAAATATTCGAACTTGGGAAGAGTGTTTACCCCATGTTGAGTTTGCATACAACCGCACGGTACATAGTTCTACTCATTTCTCACCATTTGAAATAGTCTATGGTTTTAACCCTTTAACACCACTAGACTTATCACCCTTACCTTCTTCTGAGTGCATTAACTTAGATGGTGCTAAACGAGCAGATTTTGTAAAGAAATTGCATGAGCAGGTCCGCTTAAACATTGAGCGAAGGAGGGATCAAGTGGCTCAAAGGGTTAACAAGGGCCGCCAACGCGTGGTGTTTGAGCCTGGAGATTGGGTGTGGTTACATCTGCGAAAGGAGAGGTTCCCGGTCCAAAGGCGCAATAAACTCCTTCCACGAGGAGATGGGCCATTTCAAGTCATCAAGCGCATCAACGACAATGCTTACAAGCTAGACCTTCCCGGTGAGTACAATGTAAGCGCTACATTCAATGTCTCTGATCTATCTCCTTTTCTTGCAGACGATGAAGCTGATTTGAGGACAAATCCTTTTCAAGAGGAGGGGGATGATACGAACCAAGAGACACCATTGAGCATAGTTCGAGTACCCCTAGGACCCGTGACGCGAGCACGTGCTAAGAAGATACGTGAGGACCTCCAAGGGCTTGTTTGTGAGGTGCAAAGACAAGAAATTGTTCCCAAGGTCATTGAGGGACTTGAACATGAAGGATTGAAGGTTGTCCATGTTGTTCGAGTCAAGGAGGACCACGATTGAAGGCGTCCTAAGTCGAGCTTGGCGTTAGCCGTTTAATTAGCTAGCTTGGAGTCTTGTTTAGTCATTTTATTTAAAGAATAAAATCGGCCAGCTTGCTACAATGAAGGAGCCGATCCTAAAGGTCCTAAAATGAAGGAACGTTTTGTCATGTTTAGCCTTTTCCAATTCACTTTAGGTTTCTACTTGTATGGCTATAAATAGCCTACCTAGGGTCATGTTTTATGCATTAAACATTCAATCAATACAATACAGTTTGAGAGTTTTCTTGGTTTCTCCAAGGCTTCTTGAATATCTTAGAATCCCTCTAAGTGTTCGTGACTTATCAATCTAGAATCGCACTAGATTGTGGCGTCTACTACCTTTATACCAAAGTTCGTTAACCACGTGATTAACGGGTTGAGGTCATCCGCTCCAAGCTTGGTACCCTCTTGTCGATCCTGAGTCTAATCTCTTACGGGTTTCGTCACAAGGTTGGCGACGTTCGTATCACCTTCCTTCGATAGAGTCACTCTAGGATCCAAAAAAAATCTGCCATCGCGCTCTAATTTCTATCGACATTAGCAATCTGTCCAGGTTGATAAATTGTCGTCTTCGAGTCATTTTTTTTGCAGATTGTTGTTTGTGTTAGGAGTGTCCAAAAGAGTCCAAACAGGTCTAGCCGTTATTTAGCTTGTTAGAGTCCTTGTCGAAGTCAAACTCTCACAACACTTGAGTTACTCTTTTGCGGACTAAATCAGAAAAATTCCAGCGAATTCTTGCTTGTGTAATTGCTGCCTTTTGAGTCTTCATTCAGTCTTAAATTCCAGCTACTCATACGCCACTTTTGGGGCAAACTTGATTAAAGTTTGATTGAATTACTTGGAGGAAATTTCTGATTTCTTCAAAGGAAGCAATCAAGGGATTTGAGAAGTGATTAGTGAGAGCATTAGAGTGTTTTTAAACACTTGAGTGATACACGAGTGACGAGTGTAAACACGTGAGCTTGTGTGGTGAGGAAAATATCTTTTGTTTCACTAATTTTTTTTGCAGGTTTCCTCATACATCATGGCGAATACGAGGCATTTAAAGGCTAGCTTACAATATCTTCTTCCTGATCCTAAGGGAGTCAAAGAAGTGGCATTACGTGGTGTAGATGAGCAGTTGGACATCATCAAATCTCAGTTGCATGATTGGTTTTATACTCGTTGTGGTGTCAAAGATAAAACTTGCAGCTTGGCCATTGATAGGAGTTGTGAAGTCAATCTTGCAAGCGCTATCATGGTTAACAAATTAAATCTTCCAACCATTGATCATCTTCAACCGTATAAGTTGCCGAGTGCTCATGGTGATGTTTGGGTTACTACCTATTCAAATTGGCAAGTATGTGGATGAGGTGTTGTGTGATGTAGTCCCAATTCAAGTGACACATGGATGTTGCCGGGTAAAGCATGGATGTTGAGGCGAGAAGTTAAATATGATGGACGTACTAATAAGTATTCCTTCTTATTTAATGGTCGTCGTTCTGCACTTGTATCACTTATTTATGACCAACTTTGTATTGATCTAGCATACATGAAAAGTGAGCACGAGCGTTATAGTATGAAGAAAGAGCTAGATAAGGGAATTGTGACTGATGAGGTAAAATTCGAGGGAGTTGAAAAGGAGAAAGAGGTTGATAATAATGAGAGGAAAAAGTCAGCAATTGAGCATGAGAAAGAGATTAAAAATTCTAAGAGTGAGCTGATTTTGAGAAAGGATGTGAGATCATACGTTTTTTCTAACGATCTTAACTCTACATTGTTTAGTGTTTCTACTTTTATGCAGGTAAAGCAAGGAAAAATTGAGCTGATCTTGGCATGTTCTATTCCTAAATCCATTGGTGAATATCAAACTTTTCATGGAGTTTGCATCTTAAGTGTTGTATCTCTTTGTCATCCATTGATGCTCAACTTCAACCATGAGCCTGATTTGCTTATTGGGAGGAATAATGAAGTTTCAAAGGGAGTTTCTACACTTGAAACTTGTTATAAACTTCCTTCTTATTTCGTTGGTGATAATTCTTTCCTCAGTGTTCCAAATTCTGATTCCTTACAACCTGATTTTATTCTTCAATTTGAAGGTACAAAAGCTGCCTATCTCGATCTTGCTCCATTTGTGCAAGATAGGCCACACCAACAACAACTTGCAATGAATTCTTTAACGGTTGCACAATCATATTCGGGACTTTTCTAACCTGATTGAGCATCATCACTATGAAGATCCTTATCTTGTGAATGTGAATGGTAAGCTGTCGAAGTGATTTATACCTACAAATGCTAATTGTGTGATTTATTGTGTAGGTCCAAATTCGACCATTCATGACAAAAGGCTGATTAGAGAGCTTTGGAGTGGTTGGAGTAAAGCCTTGAGTTTTCCATGGCTGATTGTGAGCATTTTCAAGCTGACCAAGAGACATGTGCACCGAATTACAATAATCATGACGTATGCAAGTATCATTCATTCTAAGAGAGCCAATATGTGAAGATTTGAGGTTTCATACTGCTAACTCTTGTTAGTACCATTCATTTCCAACCACGATTTGAGGACAAATCTTTTTTTAAGAGGAGGGGAATGATACGAAATATGGGCCGCTTATGGGCCATGTTTTGGGTTGCAAGAGATTGAATCTTCTAGTAATAGTTAGTAGTTCATTTTCTAGATTTCTATTTTATTTGGTAGGAATAAATTCGGTCCAAGACCTCATGTTGAGTTGGATCCGATTTATAGAGTCTAGGCTCACTATTACTTAAGTTGGTTAAATTAGCTTTTATTGGGTTATGTTGGGCCAGCTTAAAGCCTTCATTGGGTCGATTATAAGCTGACCATTAGTTAGTGGATTTGAGTAGTAGAGAATCGGCCCAAAGGCCTAGCCTAGCCGAGTTAGGGTTTTTTTCAAGTCACTTTAGGTTGTCAAGTGTATGGCTATATATAGCCAAGGCAAGAGACCTTTACGATCAGTTTTTGCATTAATAAAAATCGTGAGTTTTTCACTTTCTCTTTCCAAGAGAGCTTCTTTGAATATTTGAGAATCTTTCTCAAGTTATTCAAGTGAACTTATCAATCAAGTAACTCCTTGGTTGTGGCGTTCCTCTACCTATAGTTTGGTTCGCTAATTCGTTAAGTAGTGGGTTGAGATAATATCAACATTGTTCGCTACTTTGGGGATTAGATTGGGTCAAATTTCCGCTGCTCAAACCGTTGGTGATTGGTTGTCTAGATCGTGTCCAAGTGTGAATCACATCAGTTGGTAATCAGAGCTAGTCGACAACCACCAGGTTATATCTTTCCTTTTTGTTTGTTTCGAGTCATATACGTTTGTTCCAAATCTGTTTCGCGTGTCAAAAAAAAAACGTCACTGTTCATCGTCACTGTTCACCGACACTGTTCATCCGAACACAAAATCTGTTGGTGTGTTATCTCTTTTGTGTTTGTGTCTAGTTTGTTGATAATTACTGTGGCCATTGTGTTTTGTCCAGAAAACAAACGAAAAAGAGAAAAATCCAGCCGCTAGGGTTTTTGCTTCTCATCGTGTTTTCTTGTGTCTCGTTTGCAATCTGTCTAGGTCAGTCATCACTTGCTACTGATTTTGTCCAGATCATAGTCTATTAATTGTGTTTGTTGTGTCGCCTAGGTTGTGCAAACAACCCAGCGAAAGTGTCAAAAAAAAAGGAGGAAGAAGGGTGTCGCGTACCATTGAATCAAGTTGCTGGAATTTCTTTTCTTGGGTTGCCGAACCTGTTTCACCCTTAAACCTTGAATATTTGTGTTGTTTCTTGCAAACCTTGAATACCAAAAGCATTGTTGGGAAGTTCTTGAGCTTCTTGATCAGATTTCTTGAAGCTCTTGGAAACAAATTTGGGAGTTCTTGGGAAAAGTCTTGGGTTTCTTGAAAACTTGGGAAGAAAACTTCTATTTTCTTGGCACCTTGAACTTAGATCCGAAAATTCAATTGTTGGGACTGAATCTAAGTTCTTGAATATCAATTAGAGAGCCGCAAAAGAAAAAAAAAAGGAGCAAAGAAAGAAACGAAAAAAAAGGGAAAGAAAGCATCGGCTCTAGGTTTCCTACTTGGAAAACAAGTCCCATTCTTGATCTACTTCTAATCCTAAAGCTATTGGGATTGAAGTCAGCCAAGAGAACCAAGAAATCAAATCCAAACCTTTCTAAAACACCACAACCTTCCCACATCAGATCCGAACAGCCTTCCCAAACCCCTTGGCGTCCCAAAACAAACCAACTAATTGAGCCAACTAATTGAGCCTTGTTCCCTAATCGGTTACAACGCCACTGTAAGACGAAGTGAACTGTCCATTCAAGGACTAAAAAGACCTACCCTTTAGCATTCCACACATACCAAAAACTCCACAAAATCTGCCCAAACACCCCAAGAAAGCAACGAACCAGAATTCCAGCAATAACAAGAGTCCTTCCTTCGATAGAGTCACCCTAGGATCCAAAAAAAATCTGCCATCGCGCTCTAATTTCTATCGACATTAGCAATCTGTCCAGGTTGATAAATTGTCGTCTTCGAGTCATTTTTTTTGCAGATTGTTGTTTGTGTTAGGAGTGTCCAAAAGAGTCCAAACAGGTCTAGCCGTTATTTAGCTTGTTAGAGTCCTTGTCGAAGTCAAACTCTCACAACACTTGAGTTACTCTTTTGCGGACTAAATCAGAAAAATTCCAGCGAATTCTTGCTTGTGTAATTGCTGCCTTTTGAGTCTTCATTCAGTCTTAAATTCCAGCTACTCATACGCCACTTTTGGGGCAAACTTGATTAAAGTTTGATTGAATTACTTGGAGGAAATTTCTGATTTCTTCAAAGGAAGCAATCAAGGGATTTGAGAAGTGATTAGTGAGAGCATTAGAGTGTTTTAAACACTTGAGTGATACACGAGTGACGAGTGTAAACACGTGAGCTTGTGTGGTGAGGAAAATATCTTTTGTTTCACTAATTTTTTTTGCAGGTTTCCTCATACATCATGGCGAATACGAGGCATTTAAAGGCTAGCTTACAATATCTTCT
Organism: Coffea humblotiana; assembly: GCA_023065735.1. Classification (NCBI taxonomy): domain Eukaryota; kingdom Viridiplantae; phylum Streptophyta; class Magnoliopsida; order Gentianales; family Rubiaceae; genus Coffea; species Coffea humblotiana. The sequence continues at coordinate 11,024,349 of CM041212.1, read as the reverse complement.
TCCTGATCCTAAGGGAGTCAAAGAAGTGGCATTACGTGGTGTAGATGAGCAGTTGGACATCATCAAATCTCAGTCGCATGATTGGTTTTATACTCGTTGTGGTGTCAAAGATAAAACTTGCAGCTTGGCCATTGATAGGAGTTGTGAAGTCAATCTTGCAAGCGCTATCATGGTTAACAAATTAAATCTTCCAACCATTGATCATCTTCAGCCGTATAAGTTGCCGAGTGCTCATGGTGATGTTTGGGTTACTACCTATTCAAATTGGCAAGTATGTGGATGAGGTGTTGTGTGATGTAGTCCCAATTCAAGTGACACATGGATGTTGCCGGGTAAAGCATGGATGTTGAGGCGAGAAGTTAATATGATGGACGTACTAATAAGTATTCCCTTCTTATTAATGGTCCGTCGTTCTGCACTTGTATCACTTATTTATGACCAACTTTGTATTGATCTAGCATACATGAAAAGTGAGCACGAGCGTTAGAAGTATGAAGAAAGAGCTAGATAAGGGAATTGTGACTGATGAGGTAAAATTCGAGGGAGTTGAAAAGGAGAAAGAGGTTGATAATAATGAGAGGAAAAAGTCAGCTATTGAGCATGAGAAGAGATTAAAAATTCTAAGAGTGAGCTGATTTTGAGAAAGGATGTGAGATCATACGTTTTTTCTAACGATCTTAACTCTACATTGTTTAGTGTTTCTACTTTTATGCAGGTAAAGCAAGGAAAATTGAGCTGATGCTTGGCATGTTCTATTCCTAAATCCATTGGTGAATATCAAACTTTTCATGGAGTTTGCATCTTAAGTGTTGTATCTCTTTGTCATCCATTGATGCTCAACTTCAACCATGAGCCTGATTTGCTTATTGGGAGGAATAATGAAGTTTCAAAGGGAGTTTCTACACTTGAAACTTGTTATAAACTTCCTTCTTATTTCGTTGGTGATAATTCTTTCCTCAGTGTTCCAAATTCTGATTCCTTACAACCTGATTTTAATTCCTTCAATTTGAAGGTACAAAAGCTGCCTATCTCGATCTTGCTCCATTTGTGCAAGATAGGCCATACCAACAACAACTTGCAATGAATTCTGTAACGTTGCACATCATATTCGGGACTTTTCTAACCTGATTGAGCATCATCACTATGAAGATCCTTATCTTGTGAATGTGAATGGTAAGCTGTCGAGTGATTTTATACCTACAAATGCTAAATTGTGTGATTTATTGTGTAGGTCCAAATTCGACCATTCATGACAAGGCTGATTAGAGAGGTTTGGAGTGGTTGGAGTAAAGCCTTGAGTTTTCCATGGCTGATTGTGAGCATTTTCAAGCTGACCAAGAGACATGTGCACCGAATTACAATAATCATGACGTATGCAAGTATCATTCATTCTAAGAGAGCCAATATGTGAAGATTTGAGGTTTCATACTGCTAACTCTTGTTAGTACCATTCATTTCCAACCACGATTTGAGGACAAATCTTTTTTAAGAGGAGGGGAATGATACGAAATATGGGCCGCTTATGGGCCATGTTTTGGGTTGCAAGAGATTGAATCTTCTAGTAATAGTTAGTAGTTCATTTTCTAGATTTCTATTTATTTGGTAGGAATAAATTCGGTCCAAGACCTCATGTTGAGTTGGATCCGATTTATAGAGTCTAGGCTCACTATTACTTAAGTTGGTTAATTAGCTTTTATTGGGTTATGTTGGGCCAGCTTAAAGCCTTCATTGGGTCGATTATAAGCTGACCATTAGTTAGTGGATTTGAGTAGTAGAATCGGCCCAAAGGCCTAGCCTAG